>WBMW01003676.1:1918-26647 GCA_013396635.1 Penelope pileata | reverse complement strand
GTTGATTGGTTTGTTGATCTTCCATTGGTGAAGGAGTCCTGAAATACTCTAGATGTGTTTTGAAGACTTCAGGAGATGTGGCACGTGCTCTGCAGTATGTTGATTGAGCGTTTTGCAGTCGTCTTTAAAGCTAGCATATAGCGCTTTTATCAAACTATGTTTTCTCATAAATGTACAGATGTAAATTTGAATTAAGATGTCACAATTTAAATATTACAACATTTTAAAGAATATAGCTAGAAATTCCCTTCCTCTTTCAACAACTTCATTTTTTATCTTTTACTACAGCGTCCTTAGCTTGATGGATTTTCTGGTTACTTTCTTAATATAGTCCAGACCTACATTTAAAAGAACAGTGCATGGAAATATGTAGGTAAAAATGTAACCTTGGATTGATATTGTATAACCTTTTGTATTGATTGAGGCCCTGTCAGAAGTAGTAAGGCATCTTTGCTCTCAAGTCAGTTAAGTAGAACTATAATGTAATGCTTAATAAAATTAAAACAATAAACCATCTAGACAAATATCCTTTTAAGCTTACTGCTCTAAGCTCTGCATACGAAGAAATACTGAGTGCCAGCTCCAAATCCCACCATTGTTAGCAGAAATGATTGTGTGTGCACGTATGATTGTGAGCACCTGCACACGCACGCACACACACCAATGAGTAAACACCAAGTTAGAAGACCTTTCCAAATTAAAGGATGATGTTGACATGTGAATAGACATTGTGAGCTCGTCCATTGGTAGATTTAGTCCAGGAATTAAAAGTAGCGACGTTTTGGAGAAACTTTCGAAGTAAAGCATTAGATAAACTTTTGTTAAGATAGGGCTTACTTCATACTTCAGTGAACAAGTTTATATTATGAGAATGCTACAATTGGACTATGATCCTAAGAATTCAAGAGAAAAAATTTTAGTTCTCAAACTTAGTAATAATAAATTTAAAAAAATATCTTGCATTTCTTGATGCCTGATCCAGTGTTGGAAGAGAAGTTTTCCTTGATGCCTGATCCAGTGTTGGAAGAGAAGCTTATTATTCCATTCACAGCTCCCTTTTATTCAAGATGCTGAGCTCTCCTGTCTTTACAGCAGAGATTTGTCTTTGTCTTTTCCCATCCATTCTTTAGCTACAGCACAAGACAAAGGTAATTTTAACTGGGTTACTTTCTGCAGCAAGATCTTTAGGATTCTGCTTAGAGATCAGTGTAAGAAAATTAAGAAGAAAGAATGTATACATATGTTATGAAAATGAGATTGATTAGAAAACAAGAATTTTTAGGTACTTAGCTGTGACAATATGTATTCTTAAATACAGGAGCCAAATAATTTGGATTCAGTACAGTAATTTTCTGCAGTTTTTAAGAGTCCACTTTTTTCGTCCTCATTAACTTGCTGGAGTAAGTTCTGTTTACATGACCCTGGGTCTTTTACACTGAATGGAATTCTTGCTTCTAACATTCCCAAACTAGGTAGTAAATAAGTGGTCGTGATTTTTCAAAAGATTTCTCACCTTATTCTCACTGTGAAACGGGACAACACTTTGTCTTTGAGGAAATTACAAGGGAAGTTCTACCAGCTTAGTTCTTTATGGTCTGTTTTAAGACTATTGAGGATCTTGTTAGTATGCTTTTTTTGTCCCTCCCCTTCACCTCCACCCTTTTTTTTTTTATTATTATTATTTTAATAACATCTTTACAAGTGAAGTTCAATTATAATCTTAGTGTCATTGGGGAGAGATGGAATACAAATCTACTTTTAACATTTTGAATTCCCTTGGTGGCTTGAGTACTAAGTCAAAACCTTGACCTAAAGTTTCATAGAGAATATCCAGATGTACAGAAAATATTTCTTTGGGTTCACCATGTTTCAGTTGCCACTAAGGGATTAATTCAGCTCAGATTATTAAAATCAAAACCATATAGTACCAATCCACCCAGTGATTAATAGAGAGACTTGCAAAGTTTTGCAGGGTCAGGACTCAGTCCACACCTCAACCACTATTTGGCAGTGATCAAGCACGCTCTAACTTGTTTGTTTCCCTTTGATTTGGTTCAATAAATATTTCCTTAGGAAATGTATTACTTATAAAATAATTAATCAGTATTGTCCTAATAATCTGATTGTCCATAAATAGATTTTGAACCCTTCAAAATAAATTTCCTACATCTCACAATTTGAGCTTCTGTACTAATACTATTTTTGAAATGCCAGTAGCTGTAGTCTTTATTTGTAAATCTTTTCTTTGTGTGTGGAATTGAACTTCAGAATAAGTCATGATAAAATACTCTGTTTTGTTACAGCATTACTTAAAAGCTCCCAAGGAACTGAGCTGTAAATATTGCTCTCTATAACGTATTTTCCCTATAAGATAGAAAACCAATTTCATACTAAACTTGCCTTTCCACATAGTAATTAATAGTGAAGTTTTTTTCTTTTGCCATTACAAACAATAATGTGAATGTAAATATGTAAACAAGATGTGTATAAGAACTCTATCCTTTTGAAATAGCTTAGCTTCTCCTTTCTTAATTTCACATAGAATAATGAGCAGTTGAAATGACTGACCAAAATTCAGAACTGGTGTAGCTAACGTGCAGTTTTGTCTCAATGGGTGTGATTTTTCTGGTCTGAATCAGTTAACATTACTGATAACATTATAAATAATGCTTCAAAACAAGACCTTCAGTTGTGCTTGGGAGTCTCTTGGTCTGTGTAAGTCATTGACGTATTGCTGGTATTTGGTACTCTGATCCGATCCTTCCTCTTCACAGCTGCACCTAGATGTTACAAAAGAATAAAAGCAGAATGAATCCTTGTGGAACGCTGCACATAACAAGGCTGTTGCTAGGATTGTGCTACTCCAGTAGCGCTCGCTTTTGGGGAAGATTCAAACTGCTCAAGTTTTAGCGCTGAATTACACATTATTGTGAAGTTCATCCATCTTGTTGAGGTGAGACTGTAATGTTAGACAGTGTCAAATGGTGATGAGTAGTCTGAAGGAGCAACTTTTCTGTCTGTCCTCTGCGTGTTGATAAAAGGACATCTAACCTTGCCGCCTCAAAAGCCGTTTTGATTCCATGTCTTGTCTTGCATTTGTACTGTACCAAATCTCTAAGAGTAGATCTGATTAGAAATTTCTTGTAGTAAGTCTTTGACTGTGCCGTTTTATGCGCATTTAAAAAGAGGCTTGATGGAGAATAGAACTGGGATTAAAAAAAAGATATACGCAAGCTGGACATGTTCTGTGTCAGTCAAAAATAGAACATGCATTTCTTGAAGAGGTACTGCTTGTTTCCTTTGCTGTCAAGAAGTATTAATACTATGCAGAGCAGTACCAGTAATAATGGTACAACTGGCATGCATACCAGTAAGGTGCACAGACATTTACATAGATTTTGATTATTATTAGAAAATTAATTGTAATAAAAAATATTATTTGTGTATTAAATACTTACATTAATGAAGAATACTTTTGTTAAAACAAATATGCAGTTACAGATCTTAACCAGAACTAGAACACGCAAAAACTAACATTGACTTTTTTTCCTGTTCTATCAAGCACACAAACTTGCAGATAAGTTTAAAATTTTTAATTATTCTTGAAACTGAAGTCAGTGACTAAAAAGGGCACCTAGTGAAAAAGTGCATTGCAGCTTCCCCTAAAGGAAGAATTATTGGGCTGATGAAAGCAACCTACAGAGAATGGGGAATAAGAGCCAAGTGCTGGCATTTTAGGAATGTCTGTTCATAGATGCGCAAGTTTTATTTCGCATTGTCCTCACCCTTCTCAATAAGAATGACTGATAGCCTCACTTTGTGATTTCCCAGCTTTTAAGAGTATATTTTTATTTATTTTTTATGACCAACCTTACACTTGTTAAATGTAATTTTTGCTTTATGTAACATAAAAAAGAGCACATCTGCAGTGTGCTGTCCCATGAATTAACAAGAATGACTGGACATAAGACAAGAAATCCTTTAAAAACATATGTTCACATTAAATATCTGGGCTGTCTCAGGAAAGGAGGTCTTATGGGGTCATTTTTGATGCAGTGCAAGTAAACCATTTCTGCTTTCCTGAAATAGTTTCTTTCAGGTTTATATTGAGCTTGTATAAAGGCACATTACATAAATAAGGGCTTAGTTTGTACATTAGTCTTTTACATCTTGGATTCTTACTAAATCCTTGTTTTTATCAACTTGATGCTTAAGAGAGATTGATTTCTGCTACACGTGTTTATAGTGTTTGTTTTGATATGTCTGGGATTAAAAACAAAATTAACACGCATAATCAATTTTCTTAGAATTAAAAAGGGTGTTTGAGTACCTTTTGTTACATTCTTCTGAAGAAAAAAAGAGATGTGATAATAAAGGAATCGATTTCTTCAATCACGGGGTATAAAAACATTAGCCCTGGGAAAGTGCCTTCCTCCAAGAGCTTTAGCTGCCCAGTCTCACTTGTGTGGCACAAAATAATTTGCATTTTTAGAGAAATTTCATGTCTTCTGTGAGCTCTAGTGAAACATGAATAAATTGCTTTCTTTTCCTCTTTTCTGATTTTATAAAACTGAATCCATTAGGGGCTGAGTCAAACTCTAATGAAAGAAAGGCAACAACTGAGATGATGGAAACCCTGGATTAGATTTCTTAGTAGTCCAAGCTCAGCTGCCATGGCCTACATGTCAAGTTAGTGCTCTTCGGGGAGGCCCAACAGTACATACGAATGGTTTTTTAACTGCTTTGTTACAACAGGTCTCCAAAGCAGCTAGGAATTAAACAGAGAAGAAAAGATTAAGAATTAAACAGAGCCACGGCAAGCAGTTTGACAGAGAGCTTTGCAGTCAGGCAGGTAAACCTTTCCAAAAGTGCTAGCCCACTGCTGTCTGCCTGGCAGGCTTGCTGTGAGCCTCCTCGTTCCCTCTGTGTGTGCTGCAGTTGTGATCGCTGGAGAAGAGTGTAAGGGAGACAGCTGTGTGTGGCTCTGCTCCAGCACAGGCTTCACCACTACAGTGCTCAGCTCAAACAAAGCCTCTCTGAAAGGGCAGTGTTTTTATTCTTCCATATTGCAAATACTCTTAGGTAGTTCACAACACCAGCAGGTACAGTCTGAATGAAACTTAAAGAAGAATAGTACAGTTTCTACTTTTATGCCTAATGAATGTTTTTGCACACCAGA
The DNA here is from genome assembly GCA_013396635.1 of Penelope pileata. Classification (NCBI taxonomy): domain Eukaryota; kingdom Metazoa; phylum Chordata; class Aves; order Galliformes; family Cracidae; genus Penelope; species Penelope pileata. The sequence goes on along the minus strand of WBMW01003676.1, from coordinate 21,468 downwards.
ATCAAACTAGGGCTCTGCTGTTGAAAGAAGGGCAATTTTCAGAATTTGTGCTTGTGAAATATTGCTTGTGCTAAAACATGGCTTTGTCTGAGGACTCTTAAACCTCCAAGCGGGCATGTTGTATTCTGATTTATAGATACGTTACCTGTGACTCCTTGTGAGCTCCATGACGAGGCTGAAACATGAGTGGATCAGAACAGATTCCAGCACAGTTTTAAGAGGAGAACTGCATGTTGATTGTGTCTTAATGGGGGAGACATGGTCTCCTATCAAAGCACTGAATGTTCTTTGGAGCACAGTCTTGTGTTAAATTATCAAATTACCATTAGCCACAGTCTTCTACCTAATGCTTGGAATTTATCCATCTTTGAAGGATGCTCTCACTCTCTCTCATGAAGGGGATGATGGCACAGGCAGAGAGCTCCCAGGATGGTAGTAGGTTCAGATAGCTGAAATCATCTCATGTCCACTTTGTTTGCTTGCAGGGGAAATAGTGATATCATCAAGCCTATGTTAATTTCAAGACAGATTTCCTGCATTATGAGAACAGTTACCAGAAAAAAAAGTCTGTCAGAGTCCATCTCAGACTTCTTCCATGGGGAAAAATTCCTTCCTTATTCCTGAGCCAGTGACCTTGTATGATTCACTACACCCTGGGACAGCACTTCAAACTGGCAGCAACTGTGACTGAGTTGGTGTCTGCCTCCACTTCCACCAATGCCTTTGTGAGGAACTGGGCTGTTTCCCTTAACAGTGTAACCTCTGGCAGCAACAGAGAAATAACTCTGATTCCTTTTCTCCCTTTGTATTGTGATTGGTGGAAAGGTCTGGAAAAAAGCAGATCACCCATCTCTGTTCTCCCTCTGCCCATTCTTCCCCACACCTGCACTAAACCTCTGCCACACAGCTAGCATCCATCCTTCAGCTGTTCTCATCCCATCCTTACCCCTGCAGTCAAAGAATGGAGGGGCAGGATGACATCCTTTTACTTTAGGAGGACATGAGTTTGCCTGGTAGATGTTTCTAAGCTCTACATGTGATTGGTATGGCATAATTCAAATTTAAAAATACTGAAGCCATATATTTCTTTAAGAGATCTGTTTTGAAACAATTTGGCATTGCTGACATAGCCATGCTGACTTCAGCAGAGCTGCATTGGTTGTTTAACTTGAGGAGTGAGCCCAGTGTAGCCAGAGCATTTATTTTTAAATTCTAGCTTCTACTTACACGTTCTTAAAAATCTCTGTGGTTCTATAGCTTTCCAAAGTAGCTCACAAGTCTTATGCTGACTGCTAATAAAGCAGAAAAATCCATTTTCATTTTTCAGTATAATCTTTTTTTCATGTGAATCTATTTCTCATCAAAAGAACCAGATGACTGGTCTGAAAGCTGGAGCTCTCTACTTTTCTACAAAGAGTGAAGAAGACAAGCCTTTCAAGTTGTCCCATGTTATCTGCAAGAACAAGGCCATAAATCCAAAAAATAAGAGGGAGAAACCCAACGCTCAGTGTTCCTCTGGCCAACAGTTTGTTGGTCCAGTTGTTCCCAGTACCTGGTGAAGAGAACTGATCTGATCTCACTTTGCTGGTAAGATCAGTAAAGAAAGCTGATATAAAAAACTTTCTCCAAAGTGTCCATGGGACACTTCTGTGCAACTGCATGTGAGAGGTATCTCACATGTTATATCCATGTTGCCGGATATTCTGCAGTGGTAATACTGTGAAACAAAGGGCAGTAAGAAACAATGAGATGATGCTCAGCAGCAGAGTAAGCTGTTGCCTTGATAATAGCTGCTTGATTATTACGAAAAATTGTTTGAGCCTTTTGCAAAAGAGAGTATGAAGGTAATGGGGCAGCTGGATGGGTATTTATGGGCAGTGTGGGAGGAAGTCTGCAGGATGTCTCCACGAACATTCAGAAAGTAGGCAAAGTAGCCTTGGGGTTGGACGGGAAGGAAGCGAGGGAGACCTTGTTTCCTCTCCATCTTCCCAGCAGTACCCTTCTGTCTGGGCAGCAGTCAGGGCTTCCACAATTAGCAGCTGCTGCACCACTCTCTCTGAGGGCATCTTCACAATAATGGAGGTTTCTTGGAAAAGCAATTCAATTATTTCTACCCTTACATCCATTGATCTGGTCCAGAATACTGGACGCTTACTGATCTGCCTTCACCTGTGAGGGAATCTTTGGTTATTTGAAGGTAGAGAGACTTTTTTTTTGACTTTTTTTTTTTTAAGAGAAAAGTACAAGCACTTTTTGTCAACCTTAGAGGAGGACTTCAGCTGCTGCGGAGAATGATATTCTCCCCAGAAAGCCCCAGTCACATGAAAATTGATACTTCCGTAAGGAACTATGTATCTTCTTTTTAAAGAACATAATCTTCCAGATGCTTCCCCTACATCTCCTTAGCCTGCGAGGATGCACTCATGCCTAAGGTGCGTTAGAGGATTTAAAGCTGAAGTCAGATAAGGGGAAAAAAAGTCTCCCTGGCATCCTCATTTTTTTGTAGCAGATGCATTGCTGGGTTTTCTCTGCTTCGCTGACTGCAGTTTCTGTACCCGCAAGATACCTTTGGCTAAGCTCTTGGAAGACAGTTTCTCAGGGAAGGGGGAAAAAAAAAACCAAAAAAAAAAAAAACCTGCTTTATAGGAGCATCAGATGATAAACCGTTTGTGAGCCACCAGGCAGAGTAGTCACTGGAGATGCTGAAATAAAGAAGTCCCAACCATGAAAAAACACTCTTACATATGATTATAGAAGAGTAGGTAAGCCTTTAGAGGCCAGAAAACAGCAGAGCCAAACCAGAACGTAAAGAATGAGATCTGCAGAACAAGAAGCTTTCAACAAAATCACATATAGCTCTCATGTCAAAATGCAGAGATAAAAGCAAAAAGAACTAAAATCACAGATATTTCTTATCAGAGCAATCTGATACTATATTTGAACCTCAGTATGCTAATGGCACATAATTAAACAAGAGAAAGTGTTTAAGTAATCTGAATTTTCCAGCTTTCCCTCCCTTTGGGACACCTTTGAGGGACCTGAATTTCAGAGAAAGGGGTGCTAAGCACTCTCTTAACAGCCAGGTCCTTTGAAGACACATCAAGCTGCATATTCAGAAATAAATATCAGACATTACCAGTGATTTAAATGCTGAGCTCCTCTGTGCAGTGACATATTTTGCTCAATGGGTAGAAGATGGTGTTTACAAAACACCTAGTTATGAACTGTCCTGCTATCCTCTCTTGCAGTTTTTAATTGGGCCTTTAGAAGAAGTACTTGGGGGAAGACAGCAAGAATTTTTCAGTGTACTGACACGAGCATGACTTGGTCTTAGAATCATTGCAGTGTCTGAAATCTGTGTTTTAGTGTATTTTACTCACTCAGTGAGCATCTGGCATACCTTGTTTTTCTTTAAAATAAATGTAGCGATGGTAATTCTGCATAAATGTTGAGCTCCAATATGCTTCTTCTGTTATGATTATTATATTGTCTCAAACATCAGTCCACTAACTTCTTCTTTGCCATTTGCAGTGAGATTAAGTTTAGTTCATAACTCCAAAGATATGTATTAAAATGTCTGTGTGTATATCATTAAGATGTACGCATTTTTGTAAAAAGCCTATAGGAATATCTTCAAAAAAAGCAGGCAGAAGATCTACAAGAATATGAAATACCACTTCAGTGAGCACAAAAAGGATTCCTTTTCATAAGGATTTCTAAGTAGCTTTTGGGCTCACTCTTTAGTGGTGGCTCACTGTTCTCCGCAGAGATAGAAGTCATGGAAGTGTTTTTATGTTGCTTGTATATTTTCCCCTCGCCAGCTCCTCAGGATAGCCAGGGGTCAGTTTGGCATCCACCACAAAACCGAGCACCCTCACTTTGCTCAGAACTTTGTTGTCTCAGGGAGTTCCCCCGGGGCTTATCCTGTCTGTAGGAGAGAGTGAGTAGGCTCCAGCTGTGATCCTTGTTCTACATCTTGGTGATGGGTGAAAGAAAAAAAAGCCCTTCTCTGGGTCTTCTGGGAGTTCTTTGCGCTCTGGAAACCTTGATTAACCAGCTGGGCAGACTTTCAGCCTGCTTTGAAAACTTTCCCTTACACTGAGAAAGCTTAAAGGTAATAAATCTTAAACTGGTTTTAATTTCTCCCAAATTTGGGCTGGAATATACCCAGAGGCAAGATGCTGTACTGAAATTTAAACTCCTGGTTTGGATTTCATATAAAATTTGATGATGTTAAAGGTAAAACTATAAACTAAAGGCTGGCAGCTATTTTACTGATGGTTCTTCATGTTAAGTGACCATCTTGATGGCTATTTTCCAAAACTGATTGGTCTGTGTTGTCATAGTTTCTGTAGAATTGTTGTGATGTATTTCTAACCTTTACATAGGAAAAGGCAGTGTCATATTTTGGCTTTGAGAAAATTCCTTTTTATTGTTGTCCTGCAGTCAAAAATCTGACATGACAGAGCTGTTATTTAAAGTTAATACTCAACAAATGGTTCGTGCAGAAGATGCTGCTGTGCTGTATTGTCACAGACTAGTGTATAATTTTCACAATGAATAGAACTGGATAATGTAAGATCGAGAGATTTCTATTGTAGTAGAAATGTCTGACGTGTGCGAACTATGAGAAAGAGGATTAACTTGTCTGAGGACTGTTGAATGACAGTTTATTAGGCAGGGAAAAAATTCATACTCCCATTTAGTTTTCTCATCCAAACTAGAAAAACCTTGCTGTTTCCTCGCAGTGCCATAGCCTAAGTAGACTCTTTACAGGAGTCTACAATAAATTCTGCTTCTCATTCATGAACCTACCCATCTGTAAAGCCTTTATTCAGAGAAACCTACCTGTTCAATATGCTTCCTGTTATTCATTTAAGGCTTCCATCCGTACTCATGAAGACTCGTTCATTGCTGTGAATCATATAGATGGTATAATGAAAAGAGAACCGACTCTAGCTTTTACAATCTCAGTTAACTTTGTCTAATAAAAGGAGCAGTCTCATTTCTGACTAGGCCATAAACCCTAAGGGTCTTGTATGTGTGCCTTTATTTATTTTTGCCAAACAGTCCTACAGGATGTGCAAGCCAGGTGAACCGAGCTGACTGAATTGTTTCTCTTTCTGCCTGCCCACAAAGGCTGAAGCAATCATAGGCACAATTGTACTGAAGCAGAAACTCGTCCCTAAGCTTACTCTAACACGCAATTGGATGATCCGTCCTTTTCTTGGTCCCACCTTCTAACCTTTCTAATGCACAGAGCTCATCTCTGTTACACGTGGCTCTTCCAAATGCCTGTGATTAATAACTACTGTGATTCATTAGCCTGTGCTGTTTGCGTTGTTTGCCCAATGGGAGCATTTACTGTCTAGGGATGGTCCGTGATTGCTCTGCCTTGTGGAACAGTCAGATGCTTTCAATCTAATGTGCTGGCCATGTTTTAGCATAAAATAATATTAAGGCATCCACATAATGGAACCGTCTGAAGATCCATTTTATTAAGCAGTGAAAGAAAATGTGCGTGTTTGTATGTGCAAGGGAAACATAATCAGCAAATCTCTTTCACCAGAAACATGATTTCAGTAAATGTTTCACTTAAAGATGCAGCTATTTGGAGGTGTAGTTCTTTGCCTCTGAGGCTGAGAAATGCTCTATAGCCAATATCTTACCTGGTACAATTAGCTTGCTCAAATCACGCATGGCCTGTTCGAAATAGGAGAGAACAGGACATGGGTAGGTTCACTGCATGTATTCCATTTTGCACATATTTGTTTGAAATGCAATCTACCTTCAAGTACAAAGCTGCAGTGCTCTTAAAAGATTACTGCTTCAAGTTACTTCACATACCTTAACAGAGTATGTAACCTTTTTGCATTATATGATCAACTTTTTGACAGTGCAGGGCCAGCACAGCTAATGGAATAATAGCCTGCAGCGTCCAGCTAAATGATATACGAATATAATCAACCTTTGTGATGACTATTCAAAAGTAATCCCTTTAGCTTTCAACTGCAACATATATTTCAAGCAGGCAAGGCGGTATGAAGAAAATCTCTGCAGACTCCACTGATACAATATGGCCTTCATATCCCCACAGTGTGTTTGCTGCTCACAGTGAGTTTTAAATTTAAGGTAATGGCTACTGTATATTCATGTGAGCATAGAACAATACCTTTGATTTGTTGGAGAAATGTTACATTAGCTACCAAGGGCCCTATTCAGTAAACTTTGACGCAACCCTTATATATGGTTTACTGCTTATGCTAAATGGAATATGCCTGATAAAAATGCTTTGCATGCTCAAATTGTACAAATTTATTAATCTTTATATTCATAAAACCTCCAAGTACAACTGCCTCCTTTCCAAGTGAACCTAGTCAGGGTACATGGCTAAACGTGTGGGCCCAATCTGCTTTTAAAAAAGCATTGCACCAATTTTATTTTATCAAGACAGAAAAAATAGGAAAATCTTCTACAAGTGTGGGACATGCTTATGTTGTTGGCAGTCATGTTATTTGCTCCTGCAGCTTTATTCCTACCCCATTACATCATACTACAGATTATATAACTGAAAACAGCTGCATGACCTTTAAAAATGCAAGTGATTTTTAAATGAGAATAATGGATCGTAGCTCATCACTTGCATTACACTGGCATGATAATCTACCATATCCTGTCAAGCCATGGCTAGGGCGCAAAGGATGCGGCAAGACCTTCTTTCTCTCTCTCCCTTTTGGGAAAAAAAAAACACAGTATTAGCCTCTAAATACATGGAGTTCACTGCGTCAAAGGAATAGAGACGTAATGAAAACACTGTACTGCCTTTACTACTCTTGCATGTACAAAGTAAAAGTTCACCCACATTAATGGTGTCTGCAAATGTTCTGTTGTCTGCATACATGCCTAAGTGTATGTCAAAGCACACTGCTGACTTTTGAGGCATTGTATTTTAATACGTTATGCCACTTGAGCTGTAGGGGATAAGTAGGAGAGGACGCAGACTTTTTTCCTGTTCGTTTGCCATGTGGCTTCTTGAGCCCACAGACATCAGGACAATGTGTGCACACTGCAGCAGGGAGTTTGGCAGATGAGTTGGTCATGCACAAAGATCTCCTGCTCTGCCTCCAAACACACCGGCTGCTATTTTCATTATCTCTCACTTCATTCTTTTATTGGAAGAGATGGTGAAAAATGGTTTCTGGGTCACCTTCTGCATGTTGCTCTCGTTCTTACTGTTCTTGTAATCTCCTTTCCCTTTTTTTCAAAGAATTTTCAGCTCCCCAAAACATCGTTCTTCATCAGTTTGTGGAGCTTTTCAGCAGAGTTCTGGTTTCAAATACTTTCTCATCTCATGGATGTGCAATCTCAGGAACATGGATGTTGCCCATTTCACTTGCTTTATAACCTTGTGAGATAAGGGTGCCTACAACCTCCTGTCCTCTCTGAAGTCAGTGATCATTGTAGCTTCGGTCTTTGTAACTGTGGCTTTCATTATTTTCTGTGACTTCTCACTAATTATATTGTGCAAAGGACTAACAGCTCTGCCTCGCTGTTCTCCTAGGAACATAATGAAATAACAAGATTTTTAGAAGTGTGGTGACCTCCACATAGACACATGTAAGAAGCAAAAACAACAGATGCCTATTCTAGCTGCACTGAAAATTTGACCAGACAATTTTAATTATGTTTTATCAACAGTGCTGATAGTGTGTCAGGAACATCCTATTATGATTAATTATATTTACACGCTATTAATACATATAAATGTTTATCTCTGCATTTTACCCAACAAAACAAGATGGAAGGAGAATGCTTGATGGCGTGATCTGTGGTGGTATATATGTATTATCATTATGAATATGAGATGTTTTTATTGTTCCCAAATAGCAAAAAAACTGCCAAGAAAACATTTATGGCTCAGTATTCCATCAGTTATATCATTGATATGCTTCATATCTGCTGAGAGGGTAGAACTGCTAATCAGGCAATAATAGTTTGGTGTCCAAGTGCAAAGGCAAAAGGCCAAAAGGGGCATGAGAATAGCAATTCATGCTATAATTCCCCATCTGTCATGTGCACATCTCCACTGTTTTTTGTATGTGTCAACACATGGAAGATACATCGCTGTCAGAGACAGGCTTTCATGTGTATTTCCCTATAAGCACATCTGTCCTATAAACGTAATCACATTTTGGGTTTCAGCCATCCACCGCTCTTGCACCACTTTTTCGAGGTTGAGATACAGAGACATTTGTATTCAGTTAGGGATGTTCAGCTGATAGGGTTGGTGTTGGTTTGGGCTTGTTTGTTGTTGTTTGCATATTCTGATGGTAAAAGTATTCCCATTAATGTACTTCAGGACTGGTTTCAGAAAATGTTACTTGGAATAACTGCATGGTTAAATACAGAGTGAATCTGTAAAGTACACGCTGCCCTGATGCAAAATGAGACTTTATCTGATAACTTACACTAATCCTCAGATATTCTTCCTACATTTAGTTATCCTGTTCTTTTTTGCATACAAGTATGGGTGAAGTCCTAGTTAGAAATTACACTTAATAAAAGCCTGTGTTCTGATGAAACGTACAATGTATTGAGTTTTTAGACATAGTTACATTTACATCTGTTCCAAACTTTGCACTAGCAGAGACATTGCTTTCAATGTTGTTTTCCATCTCCGCTGCAACTGTATTAATACGTCTATTTTGGACATAAATTAGGATGCTGTGTGAGCATCATTAGTGATGCCATGGCTGTAAGACAGAGTCCAGTTTTAGACATCACACTGCGGAAAGGTAGTGACAAATGAAGGAGGATCCAGCCAAGGAAGACACAGAGGTCAGAAAGCAAATATTCAGGAGGCTGCATTTGCTTATCCTTAGAAAGGAGATTAGAGGAAGAAAGATAGTCTTTAAAGCAGTAAAGAGTTGTTATAAAAGAGAACAGTATTCCCTCATCCTTCATGTCTATTGAAAGTAGAATAAGAAAAAAAATCAGCTTAAATTGAAAGAAATATTCTAAGTATTAGGGAAGAAGCTGAGCTGAAAGTCTGAAGCACTGGAATAGAGAGATTAGGAATGTTGTGGAATAGCCTTCGTCAGAAAGCTTTGAGAACAAATTTGACAAATACGTGTCAGTTATGCACTAGGTGTTTGTGCACTTTTTTCATTTGAGGAGGTGAAGCCATCAGCAGTTTCCCAAAGAGGAACTGGTCCCCCAGGGATGCTGTGGCTGTAACTAGGCAGGGGAGACGGGCTGCTGGGAGTCACTGGGAACAGAGCAGAAAGCATGGCCAGGAGGTGGGAGCTTAGTGTGGGAATGACACGCGAGGAGCAGAGCTGAGCATCACAGGCCATCCAGAGCTGTCTTTGCCATCATCTCCTGCATATACATTGCTTGTTAGCTNAATTGAAAGAAATATTCTAAGTATTAGGGAAGAAGCTGAGCTGAAAGTCTGAAGCACTGGAATAGAGAGCAAAAGGCTGTGTGGGGTTTCCGGGCCTGCCGGCTCAAACCACAACAACCAGGTGGTCCCACCTGGACGTGTCCTGCAAAACTGGCCCCTCTTTGAGAACTGCGGCTCCAGACATAAGAAGTCCCTGTTCGTTCTGTACTTCAAAGACTGTATCTTATGTGGCTCACCTCTCCTGTTGTCTAGGATTTCCTTCTTTTGAGACTTTCTACTCTATTAAATATTTTTCAAATACACATTCTAAACTGTTACTATTAATAGGAATGTTGTAAGTCCAAAGCACTAACACGCTTTTTTTTTTCTTAATAACAGAGCTTGATGAAGAAACAAGCCCCTGTGAGCCTCTTCCAGACACCCGAATTCAAGATCCTTCCTGGTACAGTATTTGCCCTTAATCCATACTCTTTTTACCAATATGATGATTTTTCACAAAATGTCATTGGTATCGAAGTTTAACCTGATCTTGGCAGGCAGTTGCACGCCAGCTGTTTTACTGTGTCTAAATAACAATATTTTTCCTGCTCAGACATGAAGGAATTCACATTTCCTTCAGTTTTTTTAAATTGTTTCTTCTTGTTTTAGAGTGTATTGCTTTTGATAACATAATTACCTTTAATTTACAGAAAAAGTCTTGTGAGACAGAAGCAAGTCTGTTAACCAGATGCTAAAGTTAAGCATTAGAATACGTAGATAACAAGTATACATAAACCTACTACAATTACTCTTTTTTTATTTGCTGTTTTTCGTTATAGAAAACACCTGCTTGCTTACAGTGGAGCTGATAGATATATGTAATGAGTTCAGGAAGATCTTTGAAGACTCTTGCAACAAAGAATCTCAGTAGAAATTTTGTAATTTAAGTGGATGCACATTGTTGCAGTGTAAATATCTGAGAGCTCTAAATTCTTATATGACTATAGTGTGGCTTGGTATTTCTATCAAAAATAGCTGGTGTCACTGAAATAAATACAAAAGGAAAGGAGTAACATAGAACAGAAAGCTTATTGCTTGTGCCACTAATGCTTATTGTCTGACAAGGCGTCGAGACTCTCCCGTTAAAATACCAGTGCCTACTGAAGCGAATGGGAATCCAAGGTGCTCAGTACCCAGGAAGTTCAGTTTCTATACATCTGAAACATTTTCTTTAAATCCCAAATTATTGCCCTGTTCAGAAAAAAAAACCAAACTCCAAGCTTGATGCCTTATCCGTGGAACTTTCTGTGATTTTTAGAATAGCAGTTACCAGCTTTTAGCTTAACAGTTGTGGCTCAGCTACGACCTGGATAGAACAGGCAGTGGGATTCACCCGTGACCCTCCTCAGTCTGACTCCCATGGTATTCACAGGTGTCAGGAGCATTTCCCAGCGGCTGTTGGCCCCAGGAACTTCTAAGGGACAGAAGGTGGCAGTTATCGTCTTGCAAAGTATATGGCAAAGGATGGTTTGGAACCGTCAGATTTTATTTAGGAAAATTGATTCAAGCTTTTGTAATGTCACGTATTGGAAAACCTGTTCTTTCAAACTACATAAGCAAAGCTTTATGAATCCCAGAGGTTGACCTCTCCTGTCTTTAAGCAGAGGTTACTGGAGTCAGAGTTTCAAGCAAGCTCCATTAGACCTGTAATCAGTTTTCGTGACAGTCTTTGAGCAAGCAGTAGCTTTTGCCACAGTAATAGCTCAATTCACTGATTTTCTTTAGGGTTGCAATTTGAGTAACTGGTTGACATGTGACTACGATTTCTTCCTCTTAAGGAGTGGTGAAAAATATATAATTAACTAGCTTTCATTAGAACACTTTTGATCAATGTAAACTCAAATACCTACAATAATAATTTTGTTCTTAGAGGTCTTTATTGTCTGAACACCAGGCTTATTACAACAATTTTTGTTTAGAATGTTTTTATAAAGCTGAAAATCCATATAGAAACGTTCCTACATACAGCTATGCACGTGCATAAGGATACAGATCTCTGCTGAGTGTTAAAGAAGGCAAGCATTTAATTAATACAAAGAAGGGAAACAAGGCCATGAATTAAATATGAACAATAACAGTACACAGTTTAGCCTTTATATTTTAATGCTGTTGATACAAAAGACAAAAACATTAGAAAAACAACACAGCGACTGGAAATAACATCTGAAAATCACATTAATCTGCAAGCTCTGCTAGTCTTGATAAGCTTAGCGGGGCTGCCTTAAGAGGTTGCTATTTTCGGGTATTTCTAATCTCTTTTATCAGAAAGTTGTTGGGAAAAAAAAAGTAGAGTATGTGAATTGATAATTGATAGTGAAAAAAATATATACATATAAAATACCATAAGCCAATCTGATGACCTAGAAAAGCTGATTAGCAGTTTTTTAAGGGCAGGTTTCTAAATTATTAGGGTTTTGAACCTTGTGTACTTTTTTACAACTGAGCGTTGTTTGTGTGTCCCTGAAGTCATTATGCAGCTGTATTAAACAGCATCCACGATCATGCCTATATTTTGCCAATCTGAGCTCACTGCTAAGTGATAACTTCAGTGCACTTGTGAGAAAATGGTCACAAATTCACCTTCTAGAGCATTAGCTCTCCCATGAACAATACTTGTTAGTCATAAAGCTTTTAATAAAAACTAGGGGACTTTCATTATCCTGTAATGATGCAAATGCAAGTTGTGTTCTTCAGAGCCAGAAAGCTCCAGCAGAAATGTTGTTTGTTGAACTAAATGTCCCTGCTGCCCATCTCAGTACCTCTGTATGACAAGGAGCTCTCTGTCTGGCAGCGTGTGGCAGTTCTGCTCCTTGAAGACTTCTTTAGTGGGAATGCAATGGCTCTGCTTTCCACTTTGAAGTAATGTGACAAGGTAGTCAGGCAGAATGTTGTTCCATACATCATAATTTGGGCAGGATCCTGGAGTAAACCTCTCAGCTGTTAGAAACAGTCAGAGCTCCATGACTAATGGGCAGGCCTCAGTTTGGCATCCCGCACGATCCAGCTGAAAGCACAGTGCTCCCTGTCACTGGGCTGCGCTATTGACTCGCTGCTGCTTCTGAAGAAAAACCATTACTGAATTACCAGGGCTTCTTCCAGAGCCACTTTTCTTTGGTGATCTCTTGCCAGACACAGTCCTGCTTGTAAGACCATCTGAGATCAGAGCTCAAATTCGTATAATGGAACCTGCGTCCTTTGTCTCTATATGTGAGAGAAACTCTAATTTCTTTAAGGAGCTTCTTTAATGGGACAGAATTATTCTCCACTCTTTCTGGTTCATTGTCATTGCACTTCTTCCTCCAAGTTTTTCTAAAAAGCCTCTAATCCCTTCTCACTCAATCAGAAAAGAATGCTGATGAGAGCAGACGAGCTGCAGTCACAGGCTTTTCTGTGCTCTGAGAAGCTGAAGAATAGTTGACTTTCATGAAGCTGGGAAAGCAGGTAAATCAATGTAGCCTAAAATGCCAGTTGTCTGCTTCAAAACAAAGGTTTGTTAATCATGTTAGAGGTGGTCAGTCTCTGAACAGTTTGGAAGTAGTAATATTGATGTCTTTAAAATCTACATAATGGGACTGCTGATGGTACGTGAGACCCAGAGATGAAGACTGCTTTCGGAGTAGGATTTTGGTAGGTTTCACTGTAGATGTATCCGATGGTGTTGGCTAACAATTCCTAGCAGAGGAGAAGGTTGTACCTCAGAAAGGATTCCATTTATAATTATGAAAAGTGTGATTTCTAACCATTAATAAGGTACATCTTGACCAATTTGTTTTTTTTCAAAACTGTGTCTAGTTTGACAGCGTTTCTCTATAATATCTCTGTGTGTTCCACACTTACACCCAGAGGTGGATAGAATGTATGTGCTGTTTTTGAAGGTAAACAAATAAACATATTAATAAATATTTCCATGTCTGAGTCTTCTTTTGACACGGCTGCATTGCTGAAGAGTGATCCTGAGCATAAAGGAGCCAGCAGCTGTGAAGGTAAAGTGTATTGCCAGGGGTTTAACCTCAGGAGAAAAACTGCTCTTTCTAAACACTTAGGGTTTGCTTTAGAAGTTACAGCATAGAAGTCCAACATGGGTGTTGGTCAGATGAGCTCCCAAGATCGTTTGGCAGCGGAGAAAAAGAGAAGAAGGTCCAAGCGTGTCTTTAATTGAATGCCTGCTGTGGAGTCCCAGCTCATCTGCAGGATGGACAAAGAGAGTCCCAGATTCACGGCTGCTCACTGCAACACCAGCTTGCAGAAGTTAACCTCAGTGGGTGAGAAAGCAGTTCACTACTGAAATCCCTGCTCCCTCTCCCTGTTGAATTAGCAGGTTTGTTTCATGGAGGTTAACAATGAAGGTCCCTGTTTGTTTGGTTAATATGCCAAAGGCAGACAGCCTTGAGACAAGAGCAGCTTCCAGGAACAGCTGATCTGGGTGATACCTGAAGTAGGGTGACGACCTCTGGTTGCTGCAGGCTTGCAGCCCCGGCAGAATCACTCACTTCTTTGTACAGTCAGACAGAGGGAGGAAAAAGTCTGTCATTGTTCTAGCAGCCATCCAGTCTCCAAGTCAGCTCTGTAGCTTGGCCATCTGCAGTATGGGGAGACAGAAAGACAGCAAAGAGCAGATCTTCAGTAGCACAGGGAAGACCAAGAGACTGGGGACTTGCCTCTCAGAAGAGGGGAGCAGCAACAGCTCCTGGCTCCTGCTTGGCCCTGAACTGAGACCTCCTGCCCCGAACAGAGAGGTAGGCTTTCTCCCTGAAAGGCAGCTTCTTTCCATACCACCTTTTGTAACTGGCACATGCAGTCTCCAGTTTGGGAAACACATGTGCAGAGGTACAGCACCTCGAAAGGTTGCCACCACCCCCCGCACTGACCTATTTATTCTGCCTCACAACACTGCTCCCCAGTCTTCCTGAGCTGCTTCAGAACACATCGTTCCATCTGGCTGCAGGATCCCTGTTTGCAATTGGATTGCTTGAATTGAAGAGCCCTCCGCAAAGCACGGTGTTCGCTGTTATTTTCTCCAGTTCCCTTTGATAGGAGCTCTCTGCCTCCAGCTCCCCAGCAGCTGGCTCAGGAGATCAGCCGCTCTCACTCTCCACGTGACCGCCGGGCAGGCGCTCCCCCTGACATCGCTGTGTGTGCTCTGGGCAGGACAGCTCAGGCCACGTTCACGGTGCAGATTAAAACATAAGTGTTTATGACAAGGGAAGTTTGGGATCACCTGGCTTCTGTCTCCCCCTCTATCACAGCAGCCCCTTCAACTTTTACATTCTGAACTTCAGTGAACTTTCACATCTGCTGAGCGGTGACGCTCTCAGAGGGACTCTGTGATATTATACTATGTGATGAATTTGAGCCTTTGCCTTTTTTTTTTTTTTTTTTGCTTTTACTTTGCTTCTCCCAGCCTCTCTTGCGGCAGAGCAATATCACCAGTGCATTTACATTTTGCAGCACATTTGGCAGAAATGGCTGAAAAACTGCCTGAGGTGGGGACAGCTACGCAGAAAGGCGCTGGGATTTATGGCTCTTTGAATCCTTCCTGTCATGCTGAAACCCAGCACTAACAGGCAACACCCAGCCACTGCTGCTGCCACTGGCTGTGGCCGCTCGCCTAAGTCACATTCTAGGTTTTTTCCTTCTTCTTCCCGGTTAGAAAATCACAGGACAGTGGAACCTGCCTAGAGAATTGCTTTCCAAATCAAACTGTGCCAAAGTAAATAAAAACTAAGCTGCGAGCGTGACTGAAATAACAGAATAAAAAGCTAAACTAATATATTTGCAAAAAGCGTGCTTGCCTTAGTCACCCCGTGTTCTTCCCAAGTCCCTCATCCCGCTGTAGGGAGCTGCGGCGTTTCCATCAGCGAGACAACGTGCTTCCCCCTGGAAGCTGCTGGGTTTAATCTCACCATCAGATGGTGTGATTCATTTCTGCAGTCCCTGTTGCACATTTCTTAATATCAGACAGGAGTGAAATATCTTGAGGACTGGGAGTGGGAGCGGAGTTAACTACTTTTTCAAAGGAAAAAGATGCTGGAAATATATCGTGGTCTTTGTCAGCTGGGAGAGCAGCACAACCAAGGGCAGGCTCCCGAGCTGCACGCAATGAACCTGTTGGGGCCAGAGGGGGCTTCCACACCCCTAAACAACAGGCAGCAGGGTTCAGCCAAATGCCAAGCGTCACTCAGAGTGCTGGGGCAGCTGCCGTGGCCCAGAGGAGGCCACATCTGCCTGTGGCAGGGAGGAGAGGGCCTCAGCCCGCTGCTGGCTGCACTACGTGCCGTCCTCCATGCAAACTTGGCCTCCCCATCGCAGACCTGATGTTTGTATTCAGGTATTCGGAATTTCTGCCTCTCGATTATCTTCAACATCTCTGACATCCAAATGTTCATACGGGTTCTATGAGCCGAGAAAGTTTATTTTGTAGTTTAAAGTGGTTCTGCCGTGTTTGGCTGTTCTTTTGCATCCCTGCATAGTAATCACCCATTTCTGGGGAAAGCACTACCCACACTTCTTTGTTTTGCCATGGCCAGTTCCTTGGTCAGGAATGTGATCCTCTTTTCTCACACTTTTCCATATCTGCCATTGCTGCCATTTGTGCTGTGGTTGTGCTGTTGTGTTGCTGGGAAAGATGACACTGTTCCGTACTGCCGAGAAGGGAGGCAACGTGCTGGCTGTGTGCAGGTGGGAGGTGGGCCGGCTCTGTTTAGCCATGCTGATGGTCAGCTTCCCAGCTGGTTTGCTCGGTGGCTTTTAGGTGTCACAAGCCTTTGGGGTAGTAGGATTTGCTGTGCATTGAAATGGGATTTTGGTCTACCTGTGCTGCTTCCTAGCCTTCCTTCACAGTAACCTTGCATGCTGCTGAATGAAGACTTGGTACAGCTGAGAAGTAAAGATCGTCTGTGCTGAGCTATTTCTAATTAAGCTTTGCTGCAAGCAACTGATTAATACAAGTTACGTTACGCCCTCAGAAAAATGAAGGCAGGGAGCCCAGGATACCGCCAATCCCTGTATAGCAGGGTGCAGCTGAATGCCTCCAGGTTCTGCCCTTCAGAAACTGGGAGCTTCACCTCCGGGTCTGGTGATGGGGCACACTCACAGGTCTGTGTGTCAGCCATAAACTGGTGATGCTCTCATCCAGCATCAGGCACAACTGCCTCCCATTAACGCACTCAGCCTGGAAGCACCCTGATGTCTCCTTAATAGGGGTTAGCATTATTTATAGCAATTTACAGGTGTGCTACTAGAAGACCAAACCGTAAATCACCTCAAATGCTGTTCTATGATGAAGTGCCTCTACATTATTGAACAAATTGTCCCAACATGACTGAACAATGCACAACGGAAAATCTTGCTGCAGAGATGTGATGTTGAGAAGGCCGCAATCCGTGTGTTTAGCTTAGGTTTGCAATTGCAGCCGATATTCTTCTGCCAGTTTTGTACTCCAGGAGTGTTTTCAGCCTCGGAAAAGCAGGGTACTTCTGACCTGGGGAGGCAGCGGGCAGTGCAATGACTGATGCATGGGACAACATTACACAGCTGCTGTTGCAGAGGTGTTTGGCACAAAAAAAAAAACATAAAAAAACAGCTGCTGGCACGTGATTTAGTGGGAGTGTGCAGGAGCAGTGCTGTATTACAGTGTGTGAGTGATTCTGCCTCACTAGAAATAAGACCCTAATGCCACCAGGGATGCTTCCAGAAACCTCAAAATAAGGAAATATCCATGTTTTGAGGTGTTGCTCCATTGTATTCGGCCTTAGTGTGAGCTAGGTGCTTTCCTGGATCCAGGAAGGGCTTATGATATTTGAGTGATGTGAGGAAAGCTGGAGCAACACCTTCCTAGAAAGTCTGGACTGGAAGCAAGCCAAACTAATGGTTGCATTGCTCCTTTTTCTTGTACCTGCAGGTGAGATTCCTCCTCAGTGCAGGGTACCATTATGTGCTAAAGGGCTTCCAGCTTTCTGCACTCACCCTAGGACAGTTCAAGGACCGTACAGCACGAAGCACAGGCCCAGTGCCTGCCTCCTGGGTCAGGCCCTCACAGCAAGGCCTAGCCCCAGGCTGGGCCAGCAGCTGGCACCGGCAGCCAGGTGGCTCCTCGTGTCCTGTGGGCAGGGAAAGGGGCTCAGGGGCACGGGTGGGCTGTGTGGAGGGTGAGGGAGGGTGAAGGGAGGCTGGAGGTGCGTTAGTGCCTCCTGCTCGGGGATGTGAGGTGAGCCCTGGGCTTGCACCGTGTGCGGCTGTGGCTGTGCATCTCTCTGCCTCCGCAGCCTGCCTTCAAAACACAGCCCATTTCCAACAAATGGAGCAGAGCGGGAAAGGGCTTAAGTGCAAGCATATCCCCACAGACCTTGAGCAGCGAGGCAGCTGACAGAGGAGCAGGCCCCATGTGCGCCCCACACAAGGGAGAAGGCAGAAAATCACACACACACCCGCCCCAGGCAAGAGGTTTTATTAATGCTCCGTCCCCAGGAAAAGCATCAGTCAGAGTTTGTGCTTGATGTGTCACCACAGAACCCAGGCAAAAGACGCGAACTCACCGCACCCGCAGGGCCGGGCTGTGCGGGGCTGTGGTGCTGCTGGGAGAGCCGCCCCTCCTCGCAGCGCCCTGGGGCAGCGGGTGCTCGCTGAGGGCGTCCCACTGCCCGTGAGGAAGGGGTTGAGCACACCATGTGTTCAGCTTCCTGCAGGGCCGGCCCCTGCTCCGGGTGCTCTGCCAGGGCTGGGAGGCTTCCCCCCAGTTCCTCATCCATCCTCTCAGCTGGAAGGCGGCTGGCAGCCTTCCCTGTGCTCTGGGCACACCAGGCACCACGCAGCACTCTGGTACCACCACCAAGAGTCACTGGCACCGGCTCTCACCTCCATGTGCCTGTCCCTTCCCCACACACTGCCCTCCAGGCATTTCCCCTGCAGCGTGTGGGCCCATCACGGTGCACGCAAGCGTGGGAGCAGGGCTGGCGTGTTTTCCTTCCCAGGACCTCGTGACTGATGTATTTTGCAAAAATAAAGACAGAAATGAAGGAGCGAAGGAAAATGTCAGATACATAAACATGCCACCGTGAGTTTAGGGCTTTGGATCAAGGTGCTCGCAGCGAGATGGCTGGGAAGCAGAGAGGTGGGGGCAGGATTTACACACCCGCGGCACCGGCTCAGTGCTGCTGTTGAGCTGAGGGGGAGGCAGCGCAGCTCATTACGTGAAAACACGGTAACAGCTGGCTGCGGGTGAAGCCCCATCCCCAGTTCCGGCGNTTACATCAATAACAGAGCGCGCTCTTTAATGAGCTCTCAACTTTAAAGACTTGAAGGATATTAACAAGCCGCTTGACAAATGGTGCTTAGAAGCACATTAAAGACGCTGCTAATGGAGCGCATAATGACGGCTAATTTTCGATCAGATATAAATTAGAGCCCCAACAGTTATTTGCCTTAAGGACTTTATGTAAATGATCCCGCTCCGTACGGGCGGGAGGCGAGCACAGCCCCGCCGCGGTGCCGAGCGCCGCAGTCGCCCGACGGGGCGCAAACTGCGCGCAGACCGCGCACACTCTGCTGCCCGAGGGCGCCTGGGCGCAGCGCGGGGCTGCGGCAGGAGGAGGAGGGGGCCGAAGGCCGCGAGCCGGGCCCTGCCCGGGGCCGCCCCCGGGAGCGCCTTTCCCGGAGCGCGCCGAGTCCCCCCGGGGTGCGGGGCCGGGCGGGGGGGGGGNTTTTTGGCAACAAGGGACGGCGGGGCTCGCTCCGGCCCCACACCCCGCCCGGAGGGGGGCCCGGCCGCAGCCGCGCGGGGTTTCCGCCGGGGATCCCCCCCCCTCCCCCCCACTCGGAGCAGCGTTGCCTGCGCGGGGCGCGGGCCGGGTCCTCCTGCGCGGCGCGGCGGGGCGGGGCGGGGGGGTCACCTGGCGGAACGACAGCGACAACAGAGAGGGGAGCGCCGTGCCCCCACCGTGACCCCCGAACGGAGCGGCCGCCCAAGCCCCTCCGGGCAGGGATGCAGGGAGGAAAACCCTCACATGCACACACACACACAGAGATACACACAGACCCATCCCGCACCCCGCGCTGCCCCGCACCGCCCGGCCCCCGGAGCGGACCCCCTCGCCCCCCCGCACTCACC
>WBMW01003675.1:33241-53964 GCA_013396635.1 Penelope pileata | reverse complement strand
AGGACTCTTCAGCCTGGAGAAGAGAAGGCTGCGGGGGGACCTGATAGCAGCCTTCCAGGACCTGAAGGGGGCCTACAGGAAAGCTGGGGAGGGGCTTTTTACAAGGATAGATAATGACAGGACAAGGGGTAATGGTTATAAACTGGAAGAGGGTAGATTTAGACTAGATCTAAGGAAGAAATTCTTCACTGTGAGGGTGGTGAGACACTGGAACAGGTTGCCCAGAGAAGTCGTTGATGCCCCCTCCCTGGAAGTATTCAAAGCCAGGCTGGATGGGGCTTTGGGCAACCTGGTCTAGTGGGAGGTGTCCTTGCCCATGGCAGGGGGGTTGGAACAAGATGATCTCTAAGGTCCCTTCCAACCTGAACCATTCTGTGATTCTATGATAATCCTGTATTCTCCCAAAAGACAGTGACCTCTGATCTTATGTCATGAAAGCAGGTTCTGAAGCAAGTTGAGGCTGGTAAGGAAATAAATCTTGAGGAAATCTGTATTGACAGAAAAGGAACTTTCTGCTAGCAGGGCAGGTGTTAAATACCTTGTGTTGGGTGTAGTGTGTGCTCTTATTAACCTGAGCCATGTGGTGTATAGGTGGTTATGGTTATTCTTTAAAAACAAAAGCAATAAAACAAAGGGAAACATAAGATTTAGGAAGTCAATGCAGCTGTGCTGTGCTTCCTGATAAAATAAAGGAACAGGAGAAGATGATGTATTAAAAACTACAAGAGCATAGCAGTTAGTGATTTGGATCTGATGGCTGGGTATTGCTGATGCTTAGATCTGAAGGCAGTGTCTGAATTCTAAAACCCCAGCACTACTCCTGAGTGATGGTTCATAAAGACTGACCTCAATGATGCTAATGATGGAGTGGTGCTGGCTCTGTTTCTGCACTGTAACTGCCTTCTGTGAGGAGCTGATAGCCTTTGCTCATACAAACAACCCTTTCATCCAGTGACAGAACGGGCACAGTTTTCTGTAGAGATGTGTGAAAAAGTGTATTTCTGCATCGTCATTTGTGGCTGTTACAAAGAAAATTGGCTACAGACCCTGTGTGTGACTTCTCAGTGCTGCTTGTAAGTGCCTTTGGATGCTTTTTAGGCTACTGACAATCATGTTTGGGATGCATGCAGAAGTTTGAAAAGCTGTTTTTAACTAGGCACCTTCTTGAATTTAATCCTCATGCAGCAGAAGACAAACATCTGCATGTAGAAGTTAGTACCCTGCTGCATACTGATCCTCTTCCTTGTGTGATTTAACGTGGCATCTCACTCACGCTTCTCTACCAGCAGGTATGTGACTCAAAGAGCCTTGGGAGGA
The DNA here is from genome assembly GCA_013396635.1 of Penelope pileata. Lineage (NCBI taxonomy): Eukaryota > Metazoa > Chordata > Aves > Galliformes > Cracidae > Penelope > Penelope pileata. The sequence goes on along the minus strand of WBMW01003675.1, from coordinate 52,647 downwards.
TCCTACCCCAATTTCCTTGAAATTGGTGCCTCTCCTTTGCAAATGTCCCAGCATGCTGCCTCAGTTCACATGCAGGTCCTATTTGGAAGATGATCTTTTTGGTTAGTATGGATTAAAAGCTGAATTAACCCACTTTTTTTTTTCCCTTAAAAACAAAATTAGTGAAAATAGGAGTATTTGGCTAAGAACTTTATCCTCTCCTAGATATACGGGCTTTTCTGATCCCTACCTGGAGAGTAACTTGTGGAGATGCAAAACGTTCGTTGGAAATGCAGTATGCTTTGAGAAAAGTAGTCAGTCAGCAAAACACTGTATGCCCAAACCTGCAGACCTGACTCCAGACTAGCAGTTCAGGGGTACATACACAACTTGCCTAGGAGTTATTACTTAATGATTGCAATTGGCCAAAATGTACAGGGCCTGTTCAAGTCACTGGGACCCTTCATGAGGTCATAATGTTCTCTCTTTCTTCTCCAGTGTCTGACAGTGGCAAACATCAGGTGTTTTAGCTGCGAGAAGCAAGGACTTGGGTTGTTATGTAATTCTCTATTTATAAGAAATAAATCTCGTCTTTAGATAGATCAAATAAAACGTATAGGGAGCATTTTACAAAGCAAACCCATCGGTGGTTTATTTACTATTTGTTGCTGTCTTCTGCTTGCTGTTTTTATTTTATTTTGTTCTTTTTCCTGTGATCCTGAATTTGGTATGCATTATTTTGTTTTTTTGACATCTGATGTGCAGATATTTCTGAGCTGTATTTCTAGGAAGACAATCCAGCAATTTCTGTGAATGGAAGCTGTTGTTTTGTGGGTCTTTTGGGTGGAATCAAAGCAAACGTGGAAATCTGGTGTAGCGAGAAAGCTGGTTCTTTACTCAAATAATGTCATCTGGATACAGATGCAAGGGTTCCTAATTTTCCATCATAAGAAAGAAAACAAGTTTTAATTTTTAGAACTTGTTTTAGCAGCATTTGGTATTACATTTTGGGCTTTTTCGTATACAAAATAATAAATATACGTAATTAAAGATACAGAGGGAATATTTTAGAATACTTAATTTTTTTTTTCTGCTGCAGTGTTCGGAACCATGTTTGTGATGCTGTTATAGCACCCTCATTCAGGTAGGAGAACGTCCACAAAGCCATAGAGAAAAGTGACCTTGTGCTGTTACTGTCGTGCTGGTGCCTTCCCTCATTCCTCTGAGATGCTCTTCCTCTTGTTCCAGGTCATGACTACAAGGTATCTCATCACAGAGGCTAAATACACATCTTTGAGTGTGTTCTCTCCCATGCTGAAGATGCTTTTTGAATAGGATTGCTGCAAGAAATGTGGTTTTGTTATGGCAGGCAAAGTTAGACAAATATCAGAATAAGAGCACTGTCCAGTCATTCATTTCAGAAGGTAACACAATTTCATAATTCCTGACAGGCAGCAGCAGGGAGTTTTCCTGCAAGTATTGCAGATCAACAAGATTTTGCATAAATCATGATTGGAGTTAGCAGAAAGCAATATCAAGTTAGTAGGCAGTTGCACAGCTCAGGATATTTTGTCTTAACTTGCTGGCATCTTAGGCTGAAGCAGTTTTTTTTAGTACCAATTAAAATTGAAACAAGGGAGTCAAAACAGAACCAAGCACTTCATTTTGTCTCAGATGATTCATCCAAAATTTGTACTTGTATCATCAAAAATGTTTCAGTTTTATCAAAATGTTTTGATGAACTCTTCTTTTAACCCTGACATCTAAATTGCTAACTGCTAATATCCTGGTTTAGTTACCAGAATGCTGTTGATGAGCAAATGAATACAGTAAGGGAAATCAGACAGCTGTAACCTTACATGGAACCCTTAGGAGCCTGAGGAGTATGAGATGTTCTGGGGATTGAACTTTGTATTTCTGTCTCCTCTCCAAAATAAGTCGTGAAATCGGTTTGGACACTCCATAAGCTGGTACCAGCTGAGTATTTGTCTCAGTGTATTTCATAATTATTCCTATAATAAGCATGTCCTGTAATGTAATAAACAAAAAATCATTCAGGAACAAGAAGTCCATAGGACTTTTTCTCCGTACAGAGGTACAGCTCTGTTGATTTGAGTAAAAGTTCACCAGAGTAAACAAGGCAGTGTGGGCAGCAAGAGGTTCTCTGAAAGGAAATGTCTTTATGTTCCAAAGTGAGCGCTCATTATGATTCCCTTTGAATAGCATTACTGCCTTAGTTTTCAGTTTCACTGTCACATCCAACTGATGCACACGTGGGTGTATTTAAAATGATATATACTTTTGGAAGGAATGTGATATATATATATATATTTAGGAACTGCTGCTTTAAGAAAGTCGTCTTCTTTTTTCTCCCCTCACTAGTGTGTTTATGAAACAAACAACTATCACCAAAGGATTCCTTTTCCTGAGACAAATTTATAAAATACAGATTGTAGAAACAAAATCTTACAGCAGCATCTGATGAATGTATGTGATTGAATATTGTGCGATGAGGCACGTAGTCTTGGTGAAATTTATCATAGATCTTCCCTGTTTTTACCTCTTTTTTTTTTCTGCCAATTTGATCTATCTGACTTAGTATTCCACCATTTCTGAGTTGGAAATTAAAAGCCCTTGGAGAGAAGTTTTAAAATCTTTTTGCCACCAAGTGAAATGCCTCCTCACCTCCTCCAGCAGAGGAAGGAAGCCTAATTATTTTGAGGTTGAGTAACACAAAAGCACATAAATTCAGCTTGTTTTGTTTACAAAAATTTGGATGCATAACAGTGTTTCTGATTACATTCAGGAATTTGAAAATTCTGTATCTTTAAGGTTGGAAGATATTGTCTGAGCTGAAGAAGATCAGCAGGCTCACCAGGCATTGCAGTCTCAAAACACTTCACATTATAGGAATGAGTTATCAAAGTGTTTTGCAGTAAATGCTTCCAGCACTCTCCTTTGTCCTTTTGGCACACAAGCCAGAAGAGAGCAGTTAACTATGAGAGTGGTTGTACTGAAAGTGTTTGAGCCCTCTCCCACAAGCGCGTCAGGGCAAAGTAAACTGATGCACAAGAGGGTACGAGGACAGTTTGAGGCAGTTCTTTCTCTGTAAGGAGGACTTGGAGGCCTTGCTGGCACATCAGTCACAAGGAAGTTGTTTCAATCATCAGCATGCTCAAAAGGATTGCAGCTGGGTGAAATGTTTTGACCTGGACATATTTCAAGTAGAACATGCTTATCTGTCTTGCTAACATATTCAGTCTAGAAGAAAGAGAAAAAAGAGGCAGAAAAGGGAAAAGTTTTCCCTTTGGCAATTTCACTTAGAGGTGAAACTTTTTTTAGATTTGGGAGTCTTTTAATTGAAGTTTATTTTCTTTTTGCTACACGAGTTAAAATTAATATTGGAAATCAAAATAAGTGATTTAGATCAACTGTAAATTAAGTTTGACTTCTTGTTGTTGCACTTACATTTCATAGCTATGCAAACAGTTTTTTTTTCTGGCTCCTGGCAAACTGTAGATACTGTGAGCTGCATCGAACAACAAAAGAGAAAAGCGGTGTAGAAAGGGCCACAGTAAAACTACCTGGAAGATGCAGACAGGATAATTTCTGCAGAGTATTGAGAAAGGAGAATTAAGAACTTGAACTGATGTTAGGGAGAACAGAGCACAGAATTTACCTCTTTTTGCCAAGGGAATGTCTCAAGAAAATTATGTAATAGTAAGAAGATGTAGATGATGAGTGTCCCCTCAGTTTCATTAGTTTCATAATGGTGTCATTTACATGGGGCTGAGGTGCCATGGGTACTGATCTCACACTGATGTTCCTTGCTAGCCCAGAATTTACTCTTGAGATTAATACTGATATAAGCATGAATCTCATTCCTTTTTTATGTAGATTGTTGTGCTTGTAGCAGAGGCTGGCTGTTCTGAACCAGGGAGTCACCTTTTATTTTAAAATATCAACAGGAAGCAAAACCCTGCACTTTGATTTCAGTGTGTTGCTGGTTATATATACTCTGAAAATGCTGCCCAAGGTCACTAACAATATTGACAGAATGAGCACCCACTTAAAGTAAACATCAAAGACAAGTTAGCATTGCAGGCACAGTAACATTTAACATAAACAGTTAACAATTCGATTTTTATTTTTTTTATTTTTTTAAGAAGAACATAAACCTTATCAATTCATCCAGACCTACTGTATGCTCAGGTATGTAATGATTACTGCAACTGATATCTAGCAAAAGGTTTTTGTAGCAACAAAATATGTGTTGATCTCTGGATTCTGTTTTGTGATTGATTTGATTCTTTCTCAGCCTAAGCTTAACATGTAAAAAAAAGAATACGGAGATAAATTTAAAATTCATATAATGTGTACCAGAAGTGGTGAGTACATATAATTTATTTGCTGTGTTGGTAATAGTATGCAGAATCACAGAATCCACTTAACTACCAGGACAGAGTGAGGATTAATGATATTCTGATGGAATATTGCCCCCAGTCTACGCAAGAATAAATATGCTACTGTGAAAGAAAGAAATCCTCCAAGTGCTTGTAAGCTTTATTGCTTCTTGCAAGGAAAAAAGAATCAAAAGGACAAAACTTTTCTTGCTCTTCTAAGTTAATGTACGTATGCTGTAACTGCATGCCATGGCTGGAATTTGTAATTCTCCATATCATTTTCAACAAATAGTGTAACAGTACATGTGATATGCATTGCAGTGACTTATAAAACTAATGGTGCTCCATTTGTTGAACATATCCTAAGTAATATTTTTTTTGTTTTTTAGGATGATGTGGATATATCAGACATTTTATTTCATTTTCTTACTTGCTTCCGTTTACAGTGGTAAGTCAATGTATAATTCTTAAGACAGGTACAGAGAGCAGTGTAGCTCTTCTAGAAGGGGGGGATTTAAAAACAGTAATATTCAAAATGACCTAAATACATAGGTTGCTCTGAAAGTAATGCCTCTTATTTATTTCCACAAAAACTGCAGCAGATACAAAGAGTACAATAACACTAGTTGATAGAGCACATTCTTGGCTACAAAACACTATTTTTCATCATAGTCACCACCAGTAGCTATGCATTTTCACCAGCAATGAACAAGAGCCTACATTCCGTGCTCATACAAACCTGCACCACTGTTGGTGACCCACTGCCGCTGTCACTGCTGCTGAAACACACCACCCACTGCCTCACTGTACTCACATCCATCAGTGTTGGTCTCCATCAGCATTCTACAAGCATCGATGAATGTCAGTGGGTGCTATTTTTTTTACTCATGCAGAAATTCAATGGCACACTTTGGCCTTGTCTGCTTTTCCATGTCAGATGTGTTTTGCTTTGTCTGCTTTTCCGTGTCAGATGTGACTTTGCCAGACTGCCCCTCTGCTGCCATCTGTTGCATGGCAACAAAATGGAACGAAATATTGGTGGGAAGGTTCAACCTCTACTGCCATCCCACCAACATCCACCTCAGAGGTCATGGGCCAATGTAATAAAATTGGAGGCATTGCTTTCGGAGCACGTGGAGTGAGCGGCGCTACAGAGCAGTGTGATTTTGGAGGGAGGACACGTGTTCGTAGATGCAGCCTGGTCCTGAGAGAGTGGGGTTGCACTCAGTTAAGCTTGGGTAACTCACAGGATGTGGCAGCTTCTAGTTAATTTCTCCTTCCCTCTTGCTAGAGATGAAAGTTTTAATGGGCTTTGCTGACGGTGATTTGTGTCAGTGCTGAAGTGAACAGTGACTGTGTGTTTTTCAATGTCAATATATGTTAATGGTTTACTTTGTTTGGCCAGCAGAAGTCAACTACAAAAACTGCATTGCATTTCCCTGAAGTTCCCTGTGCCGATAAGTTATAGCTAATGCCCAGCATTAGGTTTGTATTTAGTAATGTATTAACCATTTTCTCAGAGGACAATGACATAATGAAGTTTTTTAGCAAAATCTGTTTGACGAATGTAATACTACTTCAGAAAATTTCTACCTGGATTGAAATTTCAGTAAAATTAAGAGTATTTCTGGGGTTCCAGATATTTTTAAAGTAGAAGTTTTGTATTAATGAAAGATTAGCTTTATAAAATATTAACAAATCTTGCAAACATTTCTAATTCCTTTATTAATTTTTTGTTGACATTTTTTAGCAGGAGACATTGAATTTGCTAAGTATAAATTATAATCACATCTGCAAATAAAATCCACTTGTAATATTTTAAAACTGTAATATCCAATATGATAATTGCATTTTTTAAAATTTTAAATAGGTTTTGGTACAGTATGGTAGCTTTATATTGACAGATTAAACAGTAAGATGAAATCTTTTCAGTTGGGTTTCCTCTCCATCTGTAAAAATAGAGTATTTCCTCTTCATCTTTTAGCTGAGAAAAAGAAATTCTGTACGTACAAGAATAAAAATTAGTGTATTTTCTACCAGTTGGAAGGGAGAAATACAGGAAACGAGGGAGCTCCTCAGTGAAGCCAGTCCTCTTGTTGCTTTGACATGGAGATCTGAGTAATTCCGTAATTTGGAAAGATGGGAAGCGGTTGCCGGTTAGGTGTCTTCATTTCATTCACAAGGCTGTACAGTGTGAGTAGGTTTTATTGTGGAGAATTCAGTATGGGATTGACAATGAATTCCTGCAGATCCAAGGTGGTAATTCAGCATATTTTGATTCTGGGTAATTCCTGAGGTACTGCTCTTTTAACACTAATTTTTTTTTATGAAGCAAATTGGATGGAGTTTGAGACAGGTTGTAAGGAAGCAGGAAGTTTATAAAACACTGGGAATCACTGAAGTTGGTTTACATATGGCACCAACTAGGAATCTGGCCTCAGTGCATCCTTCAACAGTGCATCCCTCAGTGCATCCCTCAACTACCTTCAGCTAGTTTCTAACTCCTTTTGATATCTGTTTGTCCCTTTCCTGATTTTCCTCATAATGGCTGCCTGTACTGATCTCCCTTAGAAGATGCTTCCACTGCTCCTGAGATCTGCTGTGAAGGGCCCTTACCTCATGGCCTATATTGCCTCTAGGGCATCTGCCACTACTCAAGATGCACGCCTTCAGCCTTGGGTATAGGGCGAGGGATCCCAGAGGGTTTCATTTCTGCCAGACTGGAGAGCAGGGAGAAGACTCTCTGAGGAACTGTGCTACTTACCCCACTTGCCGCCTTCTCTTTTCCAAAGGGGTCTTCAGAGCATGGTAAACGACACGCAGGGACGGTGGCTTCACCCTTTCCTGGTGAGCTGTCCACACTCACATCTCTAATAACTTACACACTTTGTTATTTCGTATCAGAATGTGTGACTCAGATCTATGAAAATACATATTTCCAAGGAGGAGACATCACTACGGTTTTCACACCAAGTGCTAATTACTGTCAAGTAGTTTGTACTTACCATCCTACCTGTCTGCTCTTCACCTATTTGCCAGTGACATGGACTAAAGATCCTGCTCAGAGGTAAGATGTTCGTATTCCTGTGGCTTTTTGCTGTGATGATTTTAGGAACTTGTTAATATTCTGACAGAACATGGGAATGCAGTGAAGGTTACAGGGTTGCCACAGAAGACAATGTTGTGTATCTTTGATGATCTAAAAGAGTATTTGCTGAACTTTGAAAGATTAGATTTGGCAACATCCTGTCTTTCACACTCACTTACCAACCCTTCCAAGGAAATAGCCCCAACTGTGTACTCCTTCCTCTCTGCTACTTATTTACTGTTGAGGGACAATGTGACCAGTTTCATATCTCCATTTCACCTCCTTTGTCCCCCACCCCATCCGCTGTCTTTAGCATATTTTTCTCTCAAATAAGAGATTAGGAATTTCAATAGCCTGAGATGAGGCTGCCTTCCCTCTCTGTGCTTGGTGTGTTTCTGTCTGAAGCAGGACTGTGCTTCTCACTTGAATGAGACCTGTCGGAGCTCCCGCACACACCATGTATTCTCATCTGCCACCAAGCATGCTAGTGCCAGCAGAGCAGATGCAGATCTGCCCTGTCTTTCTTTAAACTGCGTTTGTTTTCATTTTCATGTTGATGAATAACGAACAACTTGCATTTTATGTAAGAAGCAACGAGAAAGAACTGTGTTATGCTGCAAAACTGTGAATTACTGCATTTTAAAACAGGTTTTCCTGCTACTTAAAAGACAGTGATACTGAAATGCTACCAAAAGTGGATGTGGAAGGAGCTATTTCAGGACATTCTTTAAAACAATGTAACATCAAAATTAGTGGTAAGATATAGTTATCCATATGTATGAATTCTATGCTCTATATCATGTAGCAGATATGGTAGAAAATCAGTATTTTGAAAACACGAGCTGAATCAGGAAGTGGCCAAGTAGTGACTTGCATGTCTTCTGCCAAATCTCTTTCAATCATAACTCAAAAATCTTATGCTAGTTTCACCCTTCAGCCCCAACTATCCTCCACTGAGGCTCCCCAGACAAGGGGAACTCTTGCTCTGAGGGTTTCTTTTGCTAGAGGCAAGCGGGGACGCATATTTAACTGATACTTCCAGCACTAAACATTAATTTAAAGGGTTAAATGGCCCTTACTTTATGTGAGTTTCCCATTGCAGCTTACTGACAGATCAGTTGTGTTTGCTTCTGACTGGAACATGTCTTTCAGAGCATTCAAGACTTGCAAAAGCCTTTTCCTGCCAACTTTCTGTCACTTCTATATTTCTGGGTAGCTTTGGCCCTGTAAAGTAGGTTTTAGTGGGATGTTATTTTTTATACTATTTAGATAATTCATGTCACAGGAGTTACTCTAGAACCATGCTAATGTCACTAAAATCAAAATCTATTCATATCTGTCTAAAATCCCCACCAATGGTTGGCTGACTCACCTGTTCTGTGAGAAGACCGTACTGCCCAGGCGATAAGACCTTCATCCTTTGTGGGGAAAGCAATTTCAAACTCCATGGTCACAATTCTCCCTATGTGGAGTGTAAATTTAGTATTCTAGCTCAAATGGGAGATGGCTATAGCTCAGGTGGATAGATTTGATGTTTTAAATTGCCATATAAATTTGGAAATGGAAAAGTATATGTTTTGGTATTAATCCTGAGTTATTTCATGATTAAGCTCATGGTCTTGATGTAAGTAGAGACGGTGTCAAAATCTGTTAGTTTTTGTTCTGCCATGTTATGCCTACACTTCTGATTTTGTATATGTGAAGCGTGATGTATCTGAAGTGAGCAGGGGAAATGATATCAGGATTACAATGGCTATGTCTTATGTGCCATCTATTGGGCAGTTTAGAGGAAAAAGAGAGTATGAAAATGTTTTCAGAACTTTATCTATTCCTTTCTTTCACAGCTTGCAGTCCAGATGTCCACATAGGATTGGATATGGAAGGTGAAAATTACGATGTCAGTATCGCTGACAGCTATCAACAGTGCCAAAAAAGATGCACCAATGACAAGCATTGTCATTTTTTTACATATGCCTCAGAAACATTTCACAATGCAAGCTTTCGGTAAATACAGGTTTGATCCCTCTCCTTAGGCAGTGCTGTGTTTTAGTACAGTAAATCTCAGAGCAGTCAAAGGTGAGAGAATTTATTATAGGGAATATATTTTTCCTGGACTAGTTATCCTTGCAATGTTTATTCAAACTTACAGATAGGAAAATGTCTTCACTAAGTCAGTTTTCATTTGCCCACTGGTGAGAAAGGCAAACTTAATTATCATTGAACTGAAAAAAAATTTAAATCCTCTGGAGGTACTGAAATGTAAATTATATTGGTAATTGTACAATGGTTTTGCTCCATTAAATCTTGCTCTGCTTATTGCTCTGAAAATAGCATCATCAGTGCAGCCAGAGAAATTCTTTCATTTGTACTTGGACTATTTTTGAGCTGTTAGCCTGCTCGATTCTACAAGTTAAGCATTACTGAGTTGGATCTGTTCTTCATTTGAACATTTTTCTGGAGACTGGAGGTGCTCTGGCCCATGATCAGAGTGGGTACCATGGTAGAAATTATGGAACCAGAAGGATGATGTAGACCAAGAAAGATGACCTGTTCTTACCAATTTCTTTATTCTTTGTCACTCAGTGAAAAATGCTTCTTGAAACATACCAGTTTAGGAACTCCAACCAGCATAAGGGTGCTTGATGAGGTTGTGTCTGGATTCTCCTTAAAGCCATGTCAGCTTTCTGAAATAGGTAACTGCTTACAATCTCTGTTGTTTCATTTTAGGTTCAAGTGTTACGGATGATGAGGTGCAGTCTCTCTCTGACATGCATAGATGTTTCATTGCATAAAAAAATTGTAGTATAAACTTATTCTTTGTATGGTTAGTACTCTCAGGCACAAAAGAGATCTTTTTAATATTTTCCATTTTGTTGTTCTGTGTTACAAAACAGTTGATTACTTTGAAGACCTGAAGAATTCTTTCAGAAGATTAGCCTGATGAAATTGTGCCTTCTTTGCACAATAGATACAAAAATGACAGAAAATCCCATCAAAGTCAAAGAACAAGAGAAATAAATCTTTCTAAATTGTTTGTATCCCATGTATGCATTTAGAAGTTTTTAATGATGACTTGCAGCTTTATGATACAACTGGCTAACATGAAGGTACAAACTCTGTTCTGCAGGTGGTTTTGATGAAAGCAGTGTTTGTGCTTATTCTTCTAATCATTACTCAGGAAAAACTCTCAAGAGTGCAAGAGTGTGGATTATACCTCATTCTTAATTGAAATGTGTAGGTTTTTTGTTGCTTGTTAAAACTACTTGTGACCTGTCATAGTGTCAGATATTTTTTCCTTCTTAATGGTGGTGATGTTCTTCTTTTTCCATATAGCCATAGTTTAGCTCATGTATAGGGGAGTTTTCCCATATGAATAACATTTTGTATTTCCTAGTTTCCCTGAATCTTTCTTTCTATATTAACATGTTTAACTCAAACTCTTCTAGTCCTATAAGAAGAATAATAATTGGAAGTTATTGAAAAAGTAGTTGATTCAGATCTTAACAATGAAGATATTTAAAGAATGGAGTGTGAAGAATAAAAAAGGAAGAAAGTTTTGTAAAGAGAAGAAAATTTGGCTTTTCTCTTTTTGTCCCTCACTCTCCTTCTCTCTCTGAGAAGGAATGGAGAGAAGATGTTTTTCCAAACTGATCCATTAAGATAAGCTAGAAAAACATATATTTATTGTTAGAAGAAAAATCACAGTACGCAGGAGGGTCCTGCTTGACAGACTTTGAGAAGCTTCAGAGGACTGTAGCATATGCACAGATAATATGGTATTTAGATTAAAAAAAAAAATAAATCAAAAGCCATTTGAAACTTTCAAGGTAATTTATCAAGGGCATTTATGACTTATGACAGTGGTGACATGACATTAATGATCCATCACAAATAAAATTTCTGAGTGCATGTGAGTCTTGNCTTGCAAAAAAGGCAAGAGGAGAGAGAGAGAGAGAGAGAGAATGAATAAATGAATAAATCATGAGATCATAGAAGCCTAAACAGTACTGTTGGATATTGAAGTTATCTAAAGAGGTCATTTGTCCTAATCCAAGACAGATCAGTTCTGTCTCTTCAGATAGAGGTTTGTCAAATGAGATAGTAAAATCTCAGTGTCATCTTCTGCTTTGTTGTGTTCCAAATACCTGAAGTGGGTTTATTTGAATATTTACTCTGGTTTATTTTTCTGACTGTTTAGACTGACTAATCCTACATTGTTCTTGTTCTAGCTTCATTATTTTAAAAATGGATACCATGCTTCTCCTTTCAAAGCCTTTGGAATCACAGCAATCCTCTGTAAATACCATAAGCTAAATTCTACCAAGAAACAGATTCCTTCAGTCTAAAAAACCTGAAGTCATGGGATTTTTCTATTTACTTTTCTACATTGTCCTCTTCCCTCTGTTCAGTAATGCTGATTTTGTTGATCTAATCTAATTTAATGCATCTAATTGCAATTTGTTTTCATAAAGGTGTCATTAACTTTACTTCTCCCCTGAACAGAACCCAAGCTCCTTTCCTAACACTAATTGTTTGAGACTGAGTAAATGTTTTGCTTTTGAGAATTTGTTCCTTGCTACTTGCCCTTTCATTTTGTGCCTTTGCTTTTCTGATTTTTTTCTTACGCACTCATGATACTACTTCATAGTAAGTTGTATTACATTCTGCCTTTTGCAAAGTTCCTTGAGGTCATTGAATATTGAACTAGTGATGACTGAGATCGTGGGTTAGTATCCCGAAACTTCCAGATCCATGTTTCTGCTTTGAGTATCATTTCCTTGAAAAGGTAATTGTTCTCTTTAACTCTATTTTTTTCTTTTTTTCAAAACTTCCTTTACATGATCTCATCTTTATGGTTTGATAGTTTTAAGAGACATCCTACACGCTGGTGCTGCGTTTTCCCTCCCTTTTTATTGCTGCATAGGGATCTTAGCTAAGAATTCAACTGTATCTTTGGGGAAGGCAACTCATTCTTTTTAAATGTGTTGGTGGTACTTGTGACTTCTATATTCATAGTCTGGTTATGTGAATTATCCTGCCAAGCCTCTCTTATTTTCATCCTGCCATAGGGCAGACTGCATGCTACTCCTACTTATTCTGGCTACTTTTTGAAATAGCATTTAGATAAAAAAAATTAAGAGGTTCATCCCATTATTTTCCTTCTAGTCTTCCCATTATCCTCTTAGGTATTCCTGTTGTCTTAATTATTTTAGGCTTTGCTGAGATTAACATGATTTATTTCTAACTATGGATTTGTATGCTGATCTCCACTGTTCCTAATATAGAGCTCTCCCTATTAGATTAGCAAATCTGTGTTCTAGCATGTTGTTTGAACCTTGTCCTATTTTACATACTTGTCCTAGTTTACATACTTACAAATGTTTGTAAGAAATAATAGTTTTCTGATAATATGAGGTCTTATCTTTACAGTTTGTCAGGAAAAAAGGAAGAAAAAAGTGAATAAGGACACAAATGAATAATCTGTAAACCTTAATATTCTGAGGACGTAAGATCTTTGGAATTTTGATATTCTATTCTTGTTTTATACAGATTGCCAAATGGACATTTTTGAACATCAAGAATTTTCAGGAGAGAATGTTACAAGTTTTTTCACTCCCGATACCTCTGTCTGCCAAACTATTTGTACTTATTTTCCAAATTGTTTGTTCTTTACGTTCTTCACCAAGGAATGGCAAATAGAATCCCAAAGGTGAATATGATAACTTTTAATTCTCTAAAAAGATATTAAAAAAAAACCCCACAATCTCAGCCTTTTTAACCACCATTTCATTATATTTTTGGTGGAAATTGTTAAAGATTTATTTTGGTAAAGCATTTTTTTTTTTAAATGTGTTGTATTCATATGTTTATAATTTCCTGTGGGCATTTCACTTGTTCTTCAGTGTGACGAGGGATCTTGTACTGCAGCTGCGTATCTGATGTTAATCTGAAATGAGATATGCTCACCAAAAAGACAGCCCCCAGATTGCTTTAATGACTTAAGGCTGAATTTTATGAAATTGTCAAGAGAAGTCTCATTTCCTAGCAGTATTAATTTATTTACTTGAAAAGATTTTGGATAAAGTTAACAGAATTGAAAGTATTTCCTTCTAAGTATTGAACTTCCTTCTTTCATATTTAATAGTAAAAGGAGTTAAAAAAAATTTAAAGTCCGCAGAAAACAGGGATGGAAAGAAGAATAACACTTCAAAGAAACTGAAGCAAAACTGAGATGGCATATATCATCTAAAGTTACCTCTTCTCTCTATGTATAAATATCATACAATCTTCACTAGTACATCAATATGACATTTCATATAACTGCAAAATCATTCTCAATGAACTTAGTGTGAGGTAGTGAACTTACTCAATTCATTTTCATACGAAATACTTTTACTGGAATAAAAGCACATTTAAGAAAGAACTTTCCCTTACCAGTATCTGAAACATCAATTTTAGGATGTGAGAACAGATTAAACTCTCTTTACAATTTTTCATTTTAGAAATCTTTGCCTTCTGAAGACATCAACAAGTGGAATACCAGAGGGACTTACGTTACGAGAAAATGCTATTTCAGGCTTCGGTCTTCTAAATTGCAGAAGATACTTTCCTGGTAATCAATATATTACAATAAAAATACAACTTTTTGGAATAATGAAATGAATAGACCTGCTGATGCTTGGAACACACTCATTCTTACAGCCTGCAATTCTCGCACTTACGTGCATATGAATTTTTTGGGAGATGAACTCAATGTCACTTATACTAAGGGACACAAAGCTTGTCAGCAGGTTTGCACAGATGTGATCCGCTGCCAATTTTTTACCTACTTTCACCTCCAAGATTCATGCAATGAGGAAAGGTGAGATACATTTTTTAAAATGCTTAAAGATTGCTGAAAGAATCAGACCACAGACTTAGGGAAGGCATGTAATGTACATGTTCTGGATAAGAAGTAAAAACTGAATCTTTGTATTTATTTGTTGTTAGAAAGTGTGAGTGTCATTTAAGAATGTCCTCAAATGGATCTCCAGTGGAAATACAACATGGGCCAGGAAGGATCTCTGGATACTCACTAAGATTATGTAAAGAAAAGGCCAGTACTGGTAAGTAAGACTTTCCTTCAAAACAGACATTTTTAAAGCCATTTTGATAAAGGGAACCTAAACTTCCCTGTCTATATTTATATCATCTATATCTATGTCTCTATATATTTCTTAAAGTTGCTTGCACTGAAATGATAACAAAGCATGTTGTGAAGTTATAGAGTATTCTGAAAAAGTGAAGTCTGCCCAGCCTGCACACTGTAAACACAGGCAGTGGCTTGTAAACTTGCTTAAATTGGACTTCATGGTCAAAAACTGTAAAGGGATTAGAATGTCTCGTGTCACTTTCTTTGCTTTAGATTGGTTCATATTCGCAGGTCAGAAATAGTCTCATCTTCATTTTTCATGGGCAAGTGAAAATTACCTTTAAGCAAAGTTTTCAATTATTTCTGTAGTATGCATGTTACATTCTGCAAGATCTGTTAGGATAGTTGGAGGGACAGACTCTTCCCCTGGTGAATGGCCATGGCAAGTGAGCTTACATGTGAAACTGTCTCGTCGGAAACACCTCTGTGGGGGCTCTATCATCAGCAACCAGTGGATCCTTACAGCTGCCCACTGTTTCATGAGGTGAGTTCTAAATGTAGATTTACAAATAAAAATTTCACCCAGCATGTGAGATTAATTGAGATTCACCTTTCAGAAAAATAAATCTGTGTGGTGGAAATTACTAGAATAGAATAAACTATTTTGATGTAACCAAAAGGTGAAATCTTAAGGTAGAAAATTCATATTCTTAACATAGTTGGCACTCCACACTTTGCCCTTTGTAGCATAGTATTGTGCTACTTTTGCTACATTATTTTAATGCATCCAAAAGATGAAATTCTAAAGCAGACACTAGATAACTACAAGAAGGTAAAAATTCTCATGCAACGTGAACGTTTTCTTACTTTAATGTCATATCATCAAGGAAAATCTGTTGTTAAGTTATTCCATTTAATATAATTCAAATGACTATCTCAGAGATTTCTCTGTGACACTTAGGGAATCTGCTCCTTCAGCATCAGGGTGCTCAGAAAAGGCCAGGATACAAGGTTCAATTAGACCCCTTCTAGGGGTCCGGTTAGGTTAGGCTTGTTCTGGTACGTGAGCTACCTTTCTCTGAAACATCCAGATCCTAGTTGTGCTGGTTTACATTTAATATTTCTTTTTTTTTTATTTTCTAATTTTATCAATTAGTCAATTAACATTCTGTTTTAGTAGAGATTTCAGCCTTAAGAACCAAAATCTAGACTTCTGTGTATCCAAAGCATTGCAAATTTGCATGGAGACGTATAATATTTATTGTTGATGACCACAAAATTGGCATCACACTTGTGTTATGAAGAGCTGATTTAATCATCATGCAGATGATCCTCGTTAGATGGTCACAGCCTGTAAAGCAGGTTATCTTTAACTCTGTAAAGAGTTAAAATGTTAAGACTGTATATTGATTCAGTGTGATGTGAGGAAGGCATAGCTAGCATAAAATGCTTCAAAGAAGAGAGAACTGTCTGGGCTGAAATCAGACACTTCTACTCAAGCAGTGTCACGCATTACACCTTAATGTTTTAGAGTGATGTTGCTAATACTAGTCCTCCAGTGACAAACGTTATAAAAGTGCTTAACATCTCTAAACACTCTGAAAAACCCTGTATATAGAACATGATTCTCTACCTGCTATCCAATGTTGTAGAGTTACCATTATTATGTAAGGCGAAAGGAGTACTTACATTTTAAAAATAAAAGTATATGGACTATGTTCACGAGAAATTAAGGTCAACTGATATTTATGAATCATCATGTAAAATCTTCAATTTTTTAAAAAAACAATATTTAAGACAGGTTTGGCTTCTTCTTCAATGCATGTACTGAAATTTTTAGGTTGCCTTAATGGCAGAACATCAGAATGATATATCCCTTCAATGTACTCCAAGTAAAGTTGAAATCATTAACTGGAACTTTTTATATTTGTCTACAGTATTACACTTTCTAATCTCTATTTACTTTCATTTTGGTGCCCGAATAGACTCTACTTGCATTTATATTTTCAACCCTATTTTGGTTACTATAAAAGCTGTCCTGGAAAGAATGCAATGAATCTCTTTTACTTCTTCAGGGCTTGCATTAGGCCTTTGAAGATAAAAGTAGTAAGAGCAGAGGAAAATAGAAAATGAAAGAAGGCAGAAGGGGAAGGAAGGTTAAAAAGGATCGGAATGAGAGTCTGAGCATGAGGGAGAGGGAAGGATGGCATGGGACTAAAAATACAGATAGGAAGAGGAACAGAAGAAGTGAGAAGTGGAAGGAATGGATAAGATAAACCTGTTTTTACGTTCAAGAGTGTGAAAATACAATTGTGACGAGCAACCTCAGTGCTGTTCACTGTACACTCAGGAGGACAGATGATGTTGGCAACTGCACAAAACTAAATCAGTGCAAACCTGTGAGCCACGGACTGACTGACTGTCATTCTTCCTCAGTGTTCAGAATCCCAATGTTTGGCGTGTTTATGCTGGTATTTTAAGACAATCAGAAATAAATGAGGATACACCCTTCTTCAAAGTGGAAGAGATTATTATTCACCCTCAGTATGAAGATGCACAGACTGAATATGACATTGCTTTACTGAAACTTGATAAGGCTATGAATTTTACTGGTATGTATTGTAGTTCAGAGTTATGCTGAAAATGTGCAAGATGATACAGGCTGTTTTTGCCGTGACAGTTCATGAAACTTGGGTTGACTTCCACTAATAAGCAATTACTGAGTTTTAAGGAGAATCTCGTTCTGTTGGCATTGTAAAGAAAATGTGGGGCTTTTATTTACATGACTGGGGCAACATCTAGTAAAAAGTACAAAGAGTAACATGGAGACTATTATCAGGGATTATGTAGGTGCCCATAAAATCTTAATATTTTAGTTGTTTCAACAGGCCAAACTAATGTTTTTTATCATATTTTAGATCTCCAACTACCTATTTGCCTGCCATCAAAAGAAGAAGCTAACATGCTGTATACTGACTGTTGGGTAATTGGATGGGGTTACAGAAAGGAAAGAGGTACAGATTAATATTTAAACAGTGAGTTCTTGTATTTGCAAAACTCATTATGTTTTAAAAAAATTATGTCATAGAATATCCTCTTGAATTTTTACCAGGAATTGTGATCACAGGCTACTCAAAGAGTGTGCATTTGCTCATAGTTTTGTTTGTATGAATTCACAGCAGTCATCAGAGTCAATGGGCATGAATATGGCTATTCCTATAGATGGATTCCCTACATTCTGTTTGCAAGCTTTCCTCTTTGCAAGCAGATGAATGCTGCAAGTTAGCTAATTTCACATTGCCATGTATGTTCACAAATATACTTTCAGTTATGCAGTGATACGTTACAGATACAGATAGTAGGCTTACTGCTGAACTGTGGGACCTTGAATGACAGTCTGCGCATTAGTCATGCTTTTTTTAAAATGTAATTTTGTTCATATGACTTCACTTCAGAAATCAGAGATTGAAGCATATTGCCTTTATGATTCTGAAGGTTGTTTATGAACGATGCTGATGACCTTTGAGTTTTAATAGTAGGTGTGATTTGAACAACTCTTATCTTACCTGGAGGTTTGCCAAGTAGCTGTTAATTATCAAAGTCTGTAATTGCATATATAGATAAATCTATTAAAAAAGAGCTCCCTCCTTTGCACACCTTCCATTTGAGAGTTAGAGTTCAATGCGAAATCTAAACATTTTCAAGTTTCTTCTGTTAGTTTGTAAGAAAAGTCAGCTCTCAAAGTACGTTCACTCCACATGGAATTTTCTCCATTCTGTAGACTACTAGGGTGTGGAACAGCACACATTTGGAAATTGGGAGGCTCCAATCCTATTGCAATATGTTGCTAAGAAATAATTATAATACAAAACAATATTCTTAATGGGAATCCAGGCTCCAAGGCTTAGTGCCCCTGAAAACGATACTTGTACACAGATTCATAGCAAATCATTGGGGAGTTTTGAATCTTTCCTGGTCATAAGTCATACTCTGATAAAATAATGTTATAAAAATTCCAAAAAATTCAGACAATCAATGTTGTTTAAAAATGGAAAAACAGTGTCATGGCTGTCAATTGCACACTAAAAGCAATGAACTCTGACTTTGTAATATCATGTTTCTAGAGTTTAATTTTAACTTTTACTTTGCTAGATTTGAACATTTGTCTGATCATACCACCTATCACATAGGTCGTGTAGAAGACATTCTTCAGAAAGTTACTGTTCCCCTAATGTCAAAAGAGGAATGCCAGGCAAGATACCGGAAGCGCACAATAGATGACAAACTGATCTGTGCTGGCTATGATGAAGGCGGAAGGGATGCCTGTAAGGTAATGGAATGATGTTCTATATCGTCATACCTTTCAAGCATTTGTTCAAATATATAATTGAATAACATAATAAAATATTTAATTTTCATAAAAACAAAAATACATTTGTAAGTAGAGCTGATGTTTAACGTGTCACTTTTGCTTGCTGAAAGCACTGACACTCAAGGTACATGTAGAACGTTTCTTAAGTGACATTCAAATCCATAGGGATAGACTCTACGTGTCTCCAAGTAAAGAAACTCTGAGTGTACAGAGGGAGAGAGAGACACACGTACACACTCCTTCTCCGCTGTCTCCTGTGTAACACACTAAATAACCCATTTGCAATTGACTCAACAGCTCATAACAGCTACACTAAGGAACTCTATGATCAGAAAGATCAATTAGGAATAGGAAAAGAAAACAGAGATGTGTTTTATCCCAGGGAGGACAGAGTCAGTCAAACAAGATAACATATGTACAGAATTAAGATTT
>WBMW01003675.1:9280-33195 GCA_013396635.1 Penelope pileata | reverse complement strand
CCAAAAAAAAAAGCATCGGCAAATTTACTGTTTTTCATACTTGTACACGTAGTCTTTGTTGAGGGTTAAATCAGTAAATACAGATAAATAGAAAAAAACAACGAACCAAATAAAACCAATGGTATTAAGCTGTAATGGAAAATTGAATTTATTTGCAAATGACTAAAAGTATTTAGAAATCATTTTAGTAGATAAACAGAAAGACTGCTTCAACATTCTGCTAAGTAACTTTAAGTGAAAGTAATTGAACTCTATGCAGTTGCGCTGTTGTTAACACTGAATGATACTGATTATATCATGGCTTTATTTGAGAGAGAAATACTGATGGCAAGTGTTTCTTGTGAACTGTCTTTCTGTCCTGTGATACAGGGAGATTCGGGAGGACCACTGTCATGCAGGCACGAGGAAGTGTGGTATCTGGTGGGCATCACCAGCTGGGGCAAAGGCTGCGCTCGCCCAAGGCAACCAGGTGTCTACACAAAAGTTGCTGAATATTCAGACTGGATTCTAGAAAAAACTACGTAGTGTGAGTGCAACCTACTGGCTCAAAGTGATGTCTTGGAATGACTACCCTGGGAGCAACAGGATGATGTGTATTAACTTTTTTTAAAATGGTGTTTCCTGTTAATTTGAAACATAAAAGACTTGATCAAAGAAGCAGAAAAGCAAAAATGAATGAAGTTTACAATTACTGAATAAAAATCAGTAGTAATCAGTGGTCACTGATTTGGCAGAAAAAATGATACATGTGAACCGTCTTTTGTCCTCAGTAGCATAAAATATTCTATGGGACTTGTTCAGGGAGTTCAGGGTTTTACAGTTTACTTCAGTGATGACAGGACCTCCTACTCTTGTGCAAAAATAACTGAAATTAAAGTTGATTAAGATAGAGTATTAAAAGGCTAGGAAAATCTGGCTTGACATCTCTAGTTCAAGAGTTCAGTGACAACAGACTGCAACTGACGTTGTAATCAGGCTGTAATTCAAAATATCAAAATATTGTTTACTTTCCAATTTCCCAATGCTATAGTTGGGTTTCTATTTGGTGACAAACCTTTAAACAGTGTGGTCTTGCATTATTTTAATTTCCAAGATAAGAATGAAAACTCCCTCTCTAGCTGCTCCTGCTTTGCCTGGCTGGTCCTTATCTAAGCTTGGGACAACCTGGCCCCAGGCCCACCCCCCTTCCCATCACAGGTGCAAGTGATCTACCAGTATTTCCCAGGCTAGTCAGTCCCCTCCACGGTGTGCTCAATCATCAGTTTGTGCTGTGATCAACTGTTTCCCTACACAACGTTAATAAGGGTTATCTTGCTTAAGCTTTCTGATATCAATAGGTACCTTTGCAGTAAATGAGAGGCAGTCTGACCTTTATTTCTCCTTCCTTTTCCTTTCCCTCCTTGGGGAAAAATAATTAAAAAAAACACTTCAAAACCTCTCTTAGTCTCATTAAAGAAAAAACCTGGCCTCATACTTTAAATCTTCCCCTATTTATGTGAGCACAGAACATAAACTTTAGTGCTTTAGTTGTTATTTTGATTAATGGCAAGTGTCTCTGGCAGGGTCGTATATTTGGCTCTTTAGTTATACTGAAAATCATTGAAGCTCATAATCTCACTTACACCAGATCAGCAGAAATCTTGCAAGGGGCAAGCGCTACTGTTGATGTACCGAATGGTGGCATTAGTCTGCCCTGAGACTTTGTACAAATAAGGTCCCTGATCCCAGAAATTTACAGTCTCATGCAGGCACAGATGAAACACTTTATATCCGCAATGATAGTCTGGAGGGCAGTTAGTTCATCATAAAATAAAGCAGACTGTGGAGCTGCTCGAGTAGACTCTTCAGCTTGTAGTCATTTTAATAAGATTGCAAACTAAATCAAACCTGTTTTCCATTAAATTGGTGTTGCATTGTGTTTTCTGTCACTATGGGTGCTCTGCCTTACGTCTGAGACTGAAGTGTGTCTTCTTGAAAATTACCTGAGCTGGGAATAGGAAGACATGAAACCTCTCGTTGCTTCTGCCCAGAGGAATTCAAGATTCTAGTGGTGAAGATGCACAAAGACCAACAATATCTATGCTTCCACAGAGAGAGGAAAGGCAATCATTTAGTGTAAACTTTTTAGTATAAAATTTATTTGTTTTGTGAAGAAGGATTATTGTGCTGTGATGAAAAATGCATCTCAGACACTGAAAAGTAAGGAAGAATCTGGATAGAATGAAAATAATTCACGGTGTCAGTCTTTATAGCAGAAGAACTCAGTTAAATTAAAATGTGGATTCCTATTCCTTGCCTAATTTCTGGTATATATGGAAGTTTCTTTTGAAAATTATTACTATAAAATATCTGCATTATATTGTAATAAATATGCATTTTTACCTCATATGGAGGGCGATATGAATTCTGCTCTTTGAACAATAATAGCAGATATGAAGTATTATGTATTTCTAGCCAAGAACTTTTGGGAGTAGTAAATTAATTGTTTTTCCTGTGCCCTTTGTATTGAAAATTGTATTGTAGATATTTACAAATTTATTAGAGTTATTTACAGCAATGTTATAGTTACTGAGGTTTATTACATGTTATGAGAAATTGTTTAGTGAGGTTGTGCAGTGGAGGTGCAAAAAAGTTATTCTGCGTCTTCTTGTTTCTTAATTTTCATAAGATCCTAGAAAAGAGCAGGAGCAGGTCTTGAGAATTCACTAGTGCCCCATCCTCCTCTAAAGCACAGTCAATCACCAGTTCATGACCTGATTTTGTCTAGCCTCTTAACACTGTCTGGTAACTGAGGTTCTACAGCCACCTTGCACAAGCTGTTCCAGTGCTCAGCTGTCTTTACCTCTATGAACCTTTTTCCTGTGGCTGAGTTAAATAATCTTTCCTGCAGACTGATTCTAGTATTTCTTGTGCTACCTACGGTGAAAATGGAAAGCTGTTTCTTTCTTTTTATTTTGGTAGTCACTCTTCATATATTTGATGCCTCTTTTCATATTATATTGTTGAATCGGTTCCTACACTTTTGTTAGCTAGTTTGTTTATAAAGGACAAGTGTGTAGGGGGAATACACTGAAGGTGTACAATGTGCACAGGGCATACAAGAGGAGATTAGGAGCAAATGTGAAGTTATTGAGAGAATAGTTGGAACAACAACAACGACAAAATCTGAGCAAGATGGTGAAAGATGCCAAATGGTGGCTACCGAGCACCTGAAACTCCAAGTGTAGTAGAGCACCTAGATATCCCTTCCAGCACCACATGGCTGTTCTCTAAGACCTGAAAATTAACGAGGTATGGTAGAGAAAGGTGCTCATTAGATCTTGGTGCACTAGGAAGATGCAGAGCCAGGTGAGGAGCAATGCTGCTCTAACACAACTGTGCTATGCTCAGGCCTGAACCCATTGCCATATGCCACTCTGCTGTAGTTTGCTGTCCTACATGACTGTACCTGCCTGAATTGTCAACCTTGTGTCCTTCTTTTTCCACTGATATAAGTACTTGGTAATTTTTATCTCCTGATTATCTCCTTGCTCATTTTTGTCCCAAGAGGTCATGTATGGTGATGTAAAGAATGGTCTGGATTTAATTGTCATAGGAGATCTGGAGAAATCACAATTCTGTGGTATTAATGGATAATGTGACCCCCTGAGGTTCATTGCACAACATTTCCCTAGTATAGCACTGCTTTTTCAGTCAGTCCTGTTGGTTGAATGCTACTTACAGAAAGCAAGTGGAAACATACTTCTGAAATTTCTTGTTTTTGAACTGTAAATTACGAACTTCAAGCATGAATATTTCAGTTTTGAACTTTTACCTAACATATTGAGCAAGACATATGCAACATCCAAAGCATGGGTGGGAGAAAGGGCAACAGTGGCATCCTATGTGGGACACAAGAGTAGAAGCAGAAAGGCAAAGGTATATCAGTTTTAGAATTGCTCCACTCTTCTGGGCTTTCTGGAACCTGGCTGTTTTGACAGATGCCTTGAAGCCATAAATGTGTAGGCAATCAATGAGTGCAGCTACTTTTCTGAACTATCTTGAACTATACAGGGCATATTGAATGAGCCTACATATGCCAAAACTCTGGATTTCAGAGAATCCAAAACTTTAAGATGGGCAGAATGAGATGGTGGAAGAAACAGACGTAGATATAAACATTAAAAAAATGTATACTGCTTTCCTGTAGAGGTATTCTGCATATCTGTGGAAAATTAGCATGAATTTCAGCAAGCCTCTGGTTTTTTTATTGTTCATGGCATGACCAACTAAAATTTCAGGGAAAAAGAGGAATGTTTTCATGAATTCTAAAATACATTTCAAGGGTTTTGTCACTAGGTGGCACTTTTGCTCTAATTTGTCTTGCATTCAATAGCCATCCTAAGGAACTGTTCTAGTATAGCTTTTATCAGAGTATGTTCAGAGATCTAAGAAAGGTACTTTAATTCCTATACGTATAACTGAGAAATAATACTAAATTTATTTAGTGCTAATTTAATTAGCATCTTCTTTCGTAGATTTCAGAGAGTCAACAGTCAGTAGATATGTTTAGTTCCACTTTTCCATGTAGCATGGTAGATTAAGAGATGGCAGGCACAGGAATACTCACACAATCGAGTCAAGCAAGGATTATTTGCCTACAAGATCCCTACCTATGGAACTCTACGGTAATTCACGTTTTATTGATGTGCGTCAAAACCGTGGAAAGCCCCTGTAAGGCCCTGAGCACTCAGGCTCACTCTTGGCGGTTAGACTCAAAGCCATCTTGGGAACAGTGTAGTTGTCTGGCCTTGAATTAGGAAGCTGGGGGAAAACTCATCTTGGGGAGCCATGAGAGACTGGCCTTTATGACCTTGAAGCCAGTTCAGACTGTACTTTAATAATGTATGACTGGTTTCTTCCTGGATAAGTTTCTCAAGATTGGACAGGAATGAAATTCTGAATTGTTTTACTCCAACGTTTGCTCTGTATGCAGCCAAAGTGGACCATGCATTATGATGCTACTAAAGGCTCTTGTGAAGCAGAAGGTAAGGTAATACCTTACCATTCTACTACAACTCTATATCCTCCAGGTAGGTCTTGGTCTTGGTAAAACATGCACCAGCCAAGCAGGAGGAGAGAGGTGTTCTCTTTGTGCACCAGAGAAATGAGTTGAACAAACCAAAGATTTAGAGATATTTATGAATTGAAAAAATGACCTCCAATTACACAGAGAGCTAAGCAATGAGTAGGGAAGGAGAGTCAAGGAACTTCTGTCTCTAGAAGCATTTAGGGCTGGGTTACACCAAGCAGTTCTGTCTTGTGCATGGAAGATGGACTGGACAATCTTCCTTTTAACTGCTGACACTGATCAATATCAGCAATATGAATTCATGGGTTTGTAGTATGTCTGACTTTTCAAACTTGAAATACAATCATCAGATTTTTGTTTGTTTTTATTCATTCTTCAGCTGGTTCACTCCTTCCATTCTGCCACATGTAGCAGAAATTTTTACTATGAACTTATTTTACTTTCTTGCAGTTGTGTTTGTTTAGAAATCTCAAGCCCAATCAAAATCATAATAAAGCCAAAGTATTCAAGAAAAATAGTAAGAAGATAAGTATTAGACATAAATATGACTAATACAAAGGTGTGAGTTACTTGTGCTAGACCAGTAAGTGTGATTTTTGACATCACCAGGAGAAGGCTCTGCCCTGACCGTGACAGTGAACTCGTCAGTGCGTCTGCCCCAGCAGGCTGTATCTTGGGTTAGCAGCAAGGCAGGGGGCAATGGCTAAGCCCTGGCAATAACCTGAGTGGTAAGGTAAAATGAATATTTTTTCCTGAAGTACTAGTTAAGCTTTTTTGTTAATTGGACAGTTTGGATTATTCACCTGTTAAAATGGGTTATCTGGGCTAGAAATAAATTTTGAATGGATGTTTATTTGTGTTCCCTTTTGTTCATAATGAAGTTTTCAGTATGACATTAAGTAAATGGGGATTTACCATGGGTTACAGAAGCATGCAAGGAAAAAGTAGGAAACTATACCAAGGTGGTAGCAGAGCTTCAGTTTGGAGGATTGTGAGCCATTGATTGAAGCCAAGAAACACGTTCCTTTTGCAACTCCTTCTACTGCTTCTGAGTTCTTATATTATATTACTCTGCATAATACAATGGAAACTCATCTCAGTTAGCTTCCAGGCACTACCTATTGAAAATACCTAACGAGAAAACATTGGTAAAATGAATAACTCATAGTGTCTTCATAAATACAGTTGATATTGACACAGAAAGATTTC
Source organism: Penelope pileata (assembly GCA_013396635.1). NCBI lineage: Eukaryota > Metazoa > Chordata > Aves > Galliformes > Cracidae > Penelope > Penelope pileata. Next base: position 26,915 of record WBMW01003675.1, on the reverse strand, counting down.
ACACTTGGTTCATATCGATTATTTTTTAATTTTATATAGAATTTTCCATATTTGATATTCCTTTTAAAGCTGCATTTGCTAGATTTGTAGAACTGGGTGGGAAGGTCACCTTTATACATAAGAAGTGCATTTCTGTCTCTTGTGGTTGCAAGAAAAAAGACGAAAAACATGACCCATGGCCATCCTGCAGGCTTACAAGCTACCATTAGTTTTTGTAAGCAGTTTTTCTGAACAAAAATCCTCCTGATATTAAAGCTTTTTTCATTATTTCCAGCAATCTGACTCATAGCTGTCACATGTGTGTGCTGACAGTACTATGTAAACCTTCAGAGAAGATGAAGGGTAAATCTGCTGAACTAAAAAATATAGGCCAAATGTTCCAGCAGAACTTAAATTCAGCAAAAATCTGACCTGAGTTCGTACATTGCCTTTTAATCTGTAAACCAGTGTTTAAAAATGATTTAAGTCATTGATACTGATTTCTCAGAGGTAAATGTGCAATGCTGAAATACTCCAAAACTAAGAGCAGCCTCAATAGACAGGCCACAGATGGTATGTCAGGACTTGCTTTTAATTTTCCATTCCAAAAGTGATCTTTATCAACCTTATCCAGAACACCCAATATAGATAAATTTACCCTGGAAGAAACACTTGGAAAAGAGATGGGTAGTGTAATCTTGCAGTAAATACTAGGATTTGAAAGAGGTGGTTATTTGGATCGCATCACTTATTCTTTCTTCGCTTCAAGGCTGTAACTTGTGATACTCCTCTGCACTTTGCTCTGGTTTGACCATGGGGAAACAAATAATAGTAAAATTAATTATAGTTAAGTAATAATAGTAAAATTGTCCAAAGTAAACAATAATAATACTGTTATATCATTAGGAAATTATAGCAACGTTTTCAGTTGTGGTTTCTGTGTTCTGATTAATGAAGAGACTCCCAATTGCAGTGTTTCATAGGCACACTTACAATGCTATGATGACCATCTAGAATATGTTAGTCCAGATGAGATTATAGAGAGAGAACTCATGCTTCCTAAATGTGTTGCCTGAACACAAGAGAAACCCACAGTGGAATGACTCGTACCAGCCTGGTAAGTGAGACACATTTTTTCAATAAATTTCTTTAACAGCCCTATTACTTGCAGTTGTTTGTGTCCCTGAAGCAGCCTATTAATTGCTGTATGCTTTGATGCAATGCAAGAGGTTGTTTTATTGTACATCTAACACATGCCATTGGATTTGTTTAACCAAAAATCTAGACTATGCCCTGTAAATTTAATGAAAATGATTTAGTATGCTTTTAAGAACGTAATCTCTTGGTAGTAGTACAGCATAACCAGACATCATGAATGGACTAAGCTTAACTCTAGGACTGGACATTCTCTTCCCTCTTACAAATTTAAACATCTAGATATGGACCTGACTTGGATACTTTTACTAACTATAACACTTTGATCATTGTATTGTTCATCTTTGTTCATCATGTATTGTTCAATATTAAAATCAGCTGCTGCCAGTTTATGAAAGGGTAATGCTGAAATGGATTGTGGACTTGCATTTCAGATAAGATCAGTTTTGGAAATTACAGGTCTGCTGTTTTGTACAGTGTTGCTCATGCATCTTCTTTGTGAAGCGCAGTCAACAGGCATTTATGACTGTTTGGGATCATTCCATTACCCATTTTGTTTTTGTTTAGCATATGAAATGTTCCCCGTGAAGCAAAGGCTTCTCAAAGTGTGGCAGACAGCAAAATGAATTATGTCAATTTATAGAAAGAATGCATAGCCCTGTCAGCTGTATGATAACTGTGGACCAATTTTGCTTTGAAAGAATACTTGTAAAATTAATAAGTGTATGAGAAATAATAACAATAAAACAATCTTTTATTAAACAATAAGTACTCAGAGAGATGTTAGTAAAATTAATGTACATGATAACTCTTAGATATGGCACTGTAAGAGCTTTTGCTGATGTGTTCTGCAATTGTGCAGAAAAATTGCACAATTGCACAATTGCTCTGAATTTTTTGATGCTCTTTATTTTGAGAGCGCAAACATTTTAAATTAAAATTATGTTGTGTTCATTAAATATATTTTAAAAGTATTTATATGTTAGGAAGTCTTTTTCTTAACATTTGGGCTCAGTTTTATTTTAAAATTTCAATTTTTAAGGTCAACGGTCAAATCAAAACGTTGAAAAAACGTTTTTTTTTGAGTAAATGAATTATTGTGAAAGTTTTGACAGAATTCATTATTTTGCCTTGATTAAATGCAGATTCATTTGTACAAAAGCTCTACTTATAAGCAAAGAGAAATTGGAAAGTTCTGATTCCAAAATATATATATATATTTTTAACTTTTTACTCTATCTTTTTTAGCTGGGGCAATTGGGTGGATTAGACACTTCCACTCCTACTTAAAGAACACCTGACGGTTTACTTTGCAATGTAGGAAATATCTGACATTTGGAAAATGTCATCCAAATCTTGTTTTTAATCCACCTTGGCAAATTTCCATTTTTACTCAGATGTTTATTTTTCTGGTTGTATCCACAAGTCTCAAGTGAACATATCTGTCACACATGTGAGCCCTTTAAAGACTAACAAGAAACCCTGAATTTTCATTAAAAATATGGCTGTTATAAACACCAAAAGTTTCTGAATGCAGATTATTTCTATCAATTTTCATAAAGTGATCTGTTGGAAATGACATTCTCTGTTCAGTGACAGAATATAGTGAACTTGCCTGTCCAGCAATGGGGGTGAGCCTCTTGTTTTTTGGTTATCTCACAGCCTGCTTGAGAACAGCTCTCACCTGAGGTACATAGAACAGAAGGTGCAGACTGTGAAGCTATTTGAAGCTGACTTCTGGCAAAAGAAAAAGACAGAATGCACATCTGGGTAATGTATACTGAAAGTCACATTCTCTGTGTCAGGTCTCGACTTTAATTACATATTCTTCTTCTTTCATAAATAGGATTCTTAAGCCATAGTGGTCTATGATATACTTCTCCTTCACACTTATAAGAGCACAAGTGTAGATAACGAAATTAAATAATACTTCAATCTTCTGTTCTTTTATTTATCATCACTTTGACTCCTAGCACCAGCATCCTCTCCTCAATGACCATTTTTGTATGATCAGAAATGGTATTTATACCAGAAAGTTAAAGATGATTTTTCCCTACTATGTGAGTTTACAAAGAATGTTAACAGTGCAGCAAAAATCTTTATGCAAGAAGATTAAAGACATATCTGCTGAAATAATTATTTGTTAAAGATAAACTGAGAGGTTGGAAGACCTCTGACATCGGGGAAGGAGTTAGAAGAAACTGGAGGTTATGCTGTGCTAAGCAGTGTGCTAAGCAGTACACATAGATGAACTGGCCATCCCACTGCAATTTTAAAACATAGATATATTAAAGTTTATGGCTCAAGAGATGATTGATGAAGGAGCTTACGCACACAAAAAAAATTAGTGATGAGAAAGAGAAAGGGGATGGACTGAGAGAGCTTAATATACTTTAGCAATTGAAGCATGCAAATGTCTAATAAGTCAAGCAAGAGAAGAAAATGAAGTATTGCTGGCTTTTGGACTTTCAGTTATTACGTAAATATGAGAAAGAGCAATACTTTAAAAACAGTGGAAACACAAATCCCCAGTTCTGTTCATCAGCACTATATGGTTGTATATATAAATGTGTAATAGAGAGAAAATAAAAGAGTAGCGATACAATTTATACCTGGTTGATGGATGTTCAAAGTTCAATGAAGCACAATAAAGAGCACTGCCATTTGACTCTGATACTTTTTCAAAGTATACCAGACACTGGCTTGAACTGTCCCAGCTATATTTCAGCTAGGCCAACATTTATACTCCTGAAGGAGAATTTTCCTTTGCTTTCCTGTCAGAAAAGCAGCCTTGAAACATTGCAGGAGTGAGATGGATGTCACTTCCTTTTGACCCTGAGGGTAAGAGCATTTCAGATGCAGCTAAAATGATCCATGCACATTGAGGGAAAAAAATCCAGCCAGCGATAAAGTCTTGTGACTATAAAAGCAGCTGATGCTGACACAAACAGTTTGGGACTCACTACAGTGAAAGAGAGACTCTGGCCCTCCTCCAGCTGGCAGGTAGTCCACCTTTCTCTGTAGCAAGGTCAGAATTTCTCCCTGTGGGATATTGTCCTGTATCTTCACTGTGCTGTACCTTCAGGGCTGCAAAGTGGCATCAACAGAATGACTTACTGAACTTCTGAATCACAGGAGAGGGCTGTAGGCTGCCTCCTGTGAGCCACCCCTGGGCCAGGTCTGTGTAAGTTGGTGTGTCAGGGTGGTGCCAGGGGCTGCACAGTGTGCTGCCAGGGCCCACCTTGGGGCTCAGTGCTCTTCCAGGACAAATCATCTCTGTTGAATGGCAAGAGTATTAGTTTGGATTCAGCACTGTCCTAATAGAATTTTTTTTTTATTTTTTTATTTTTTTTTAGTTTGTTTGTTTTGCTTTGGAGCTTGTTCAGAGCTTTGGTGCTTCATGGTGCTAAGTTGCACTGCATAATCATGCCTACAAAGCACCCTCTGTGGAACTGGTTTCATCCGTCGTCTTTCTCTACAACAAATTTTCATCACTATTTGTTCAGGCAGAGCTTTGGTCTTTCAGTTGACTTCGTGTTGACTGACAATGTTGGGTGAAAGAGCATTCATTATTTGTTAAAGTGCATTTAAGTGCAAGAACTGTTTTGGTGAATGAAAGTTGTTCCACAAAAATTTGTTGTATCTTCTGTTCTTAATAGACCTTTATATCAGTCGCCAAGTACCTGACTGCAGAGGATGAGCTCTATTTTACAAGGGGTGGGTTAACAGAACTCTAAAGTAACCTTTGGGATTATGTGTGAGTAAGCATCCCGTCTCCATTGTCAACACAATGGTGAGAGAGATGAACAGTACAGCAAAAACAATTGGATGCCAGTAATAGTGATTCCAAAGAATGTATTCGATTGTCTTAGTTTCTAGCTGAGACAGAAGTTGCTTTTCTCATAGTGTCTGGTATGAGGCTATGTTTTGGTTCTAGAGGAAAAACAAAGCTGATAACATACCGATTTGTTTATACTTGTTGCCTGGCAGTGTTGAACAGAGCCAAGAACATTTTCAGTTCTCTCAGCTCGTGTCTTTCTGCCAGCAAAAGGTTTGGGTTAAGGAGGCTGCTTCTTTTCAGTCTTATCACGACACAGGAACCCAGATGGCAATTCTTAGTGAGATAATTTAATTGTCACTACTTAGATTTCTGTTTCCCATAGAAATCTGTGAGAATTGTAGATCGTGCAATTAGACTATCTGAATCTTCCCCAGCTACACAGTATAGAAACTATCCTTCCACTCACAGATTTACGTTTTATTTGCCAAATGTGAGATCATATCTCATATACACGTTTACCTAGAAAGGAGTAGTTATGTTCTTCCAGCTATCTACATATAGACACAGGAAAAGACAGACTTTATTTCCACTTCACTGTATATTGCATCTTGGGTTCCTAGGTTTTTTCTTTGCTGGTAGAAGAAGATAGCTACAAATTTAAAGTATCACAGTTGTTTGTTCCTGACTTAATCAAATCTTAATTGACAATGATAGGGATCAAACATATGAAGAACTGCCTTTTTTTCCCAGTCTGTCTCAATTTCTTTGATGTTTCTGCAGTCAGTTTAAGCTTGAAAGCACCAAATCTCCTGAACACATTCTCAGGGATACAGGAAGTCCTTGATTATTAGAACCTCGGGTAGAAAATTTACACTTGGATAAGCATGATTTTTCAAGGCTACCACTTAAAATGGCATTCTTTTCATAATCCTACAGAATAACAGATTAGGGAAGGCTAAAAATAAGGCAAAAGATTTTTGCATTTCTCAATTCAAAGCAAAAATAACACTAAACTAATGAGATTAGTTTTAAAATCAACTACTCTTCTTCATTTGCAATTTGGTTAACTTTTATGTTCATATTTATATGGTTTCATGGTAACTCTAAATGCTAGACTGTGAAAACTGACAGCAGTAACTCACAGTTCTTGTGGAATGTATCCTATGTTCTTAATAGATAGATCTTTGGCTGTAATTAAGCTTAGGATTTATACAAGTGATCCTGACATGTCAGGCCTTAGTTCTTAAGTCTTTAATTCAGTAGGATTTCATCTCTGTGGCTGAAACTGAGTGTTTCAGTCCAATATTACTTACTTTAATACCTCAATCAATCCACCTTGGTTGCCCTGATCAGGAAATAGCTACTTGAAAATATATCAGGAGTATCTTTTTGCAGTTCTTCACTGGGAAGCCTCTTCCAGAGATCCCTTCCAACCTCAGCAATTCTACAGTTCTGTGAAAATGACCTTGCTGCTTCTTCTTGTAATGACGGTAATGGGTAACAATCTTGTGGCCAAAGCATCCTTCTGGAAACCAGGAAACAAGATCCATATATCCCAAGTGAGAAAGTGTTAAAAACCATGTGTCCTATATCTGTGTGGACATGGGGGAAATGTTCTCTTTTGCTCATTGTAGCTTGTCAACATGAAACACACAGCATGAGGGAGATGAGGCCAGAAGTTTCTCTCTTCTAGTGTGAGAAACAAAGAAATTTTTAGTTCCTGTCCTCACCTTCTCTTTATTCTTTGTATGCAATGACTGGATATTTTAAAAGAGGCAAGATTTGTAAAATTATCTAACAGCCATTGTTAGAAAAAGATGTAGATGAAAACTCCAGGAAGACTTTCAGATACAGCGCTTTGTCAAATCTGAAGCAGACACCAAATACCAAGCTAAACAGGACCAAATGCCCTGGTTATAACCAAAGTGTGTTAAACATATATGCAGTATAAGGTATGATGATGAGGAATTTAGGACTGAAAAGCGTGATTAGTGAGAGAAGTAGTGATGGACATAAAGTATAGTTTTTCTTCCAGTTGAAGCTATTTAGTTGGAAATTTTTACTCCTAGGTTTGTCTAAAGAGTACTGGTAAATGTTTTTGGATGTCCAGCAGGGAGGCTTGCGGTCCTGCTTTAGCTGTACAGACCCATTTCCATGCCATCCCTAGGACTGTGTTGGCATGACTGGGGCTGTGTTGTGAGCAGCGTCGTGGGATAGCGCTGATATGGAAACAAAAAAACAGAGGCAGACAAGAAGAGTGGTGATTGGTGGTAGAAGAGGGGTTATGTGAGTTTGGGATCACATAAGTGCGGGATTGAGATCTGAGAGGTCAGAGATGGTGTGACTGTTGTTTGAAGACTGTTCTCCTGGTAAGTGGCTGTTACTTCAGTTGCTCCAGTGGACTGAAACACTTTGTTATTTATAGTACTTAGTCACTATACAAAATAGATGTATTTTATTTTCTTGAGAGATGCTGGGAAACACTCAGGAATCAAAGATGTGTGTGTTTCTCATGAAATGTGGAGGTTATGTCAGGTCCTTGGAACTGAGGGAAAAATGCTTGTTTTTTATTTTTGAGAAGTTAGTCATGCATTGTGGCGAAAACAGAACCACTTTGATTAAAACTGTATGAATATCTGGTTTTATCCCTTGGCAGATTAACCAAACACAAAAGAACATTCAGGTCAATATTTAGTGAAAATTAACAAGTCTCTTTGGTAATCAAGTATGTTTCATTTTTATGCTATTCATATTTAGCCAAACTTGAAAAAAAGAAAGTTGGAACCAAAAGGGTAAGATTCTGGGGTTCTGTTCAGAGAACAGGGAGGAGCAGAGACCTGACCTTCTTAGAAGTGCTCCCATGTCATTAAACAGCACTGGAGTAGGTTATTACTACGTATTACTACTCAGTAAAAATAAGGGTGTTGCAGGCAGGAGTTAGAAATTGTGATTAAGGCTCTTGCCTGTGGCCTGACCTGCTGCATTTTTATATTCTAATCACAGAGTTTGATCATATAATAGCATTGCACTTGCATCTTGTGTTATGCCATTTATCCCCAATGACTTGCTTACAAGTTTCCCATCCCAGTGAATGAAGTTTTTGAAAGAATTGAATATAAAGAGAGGAGAAATTTAGGGGTAGAATTTTTATTTTTAATTTTTAAATTCCTTGACATGGTAAACTGAGACCCTTCTTGAAATGTCGAAATGAAAAAAAAAAGCCGCAAACCTCAAACATTGCTCCCCCAAACTACACTCTTTATTAGAAAATGTCTTGGGGTACACTTGGTTGCTAGTGGTGTACTTTTCCAGGGATGTGTCAATTTGCGAAGTGGCAGCTGCTTGAACTGGTTGTGTTGGGACTGAGAAAGTGAAAAATTTTCTCAAACAGCTGCTGTAGTTTAAGTAATGAACTTTTTCTCTATTTTTGTGAATCAGAAAGCATGGGGTGGTTGAAAATACTCAAAAACCAATATGTTTTCCAGTCACCAGAACTTGGGGAAAGGAAGAATAAATGCAAAAATAATGTTAGCTCCTTTTTTTGGATCTGCATCTTTCATTTTTTCTCATAGAAAAGCACCAGAAAGGAAGAAAGTGAATCTCACAACTCTGTAAATGTTTTGAGGAACCTTGGCCTCAGGACTCATTGTGGAATTTTTTAGGTAAAACAAGTTCCAAGTCTTTCAGCCACTCAGGCTAGCTAATCCAAAATTGGCTGGACCAACGTCACACTTTTCAATCTAGTTGTTTTCAGGATTGGTTGGGTTTCAAGGCGAGTACAGCATAGACTTTTGTGAACAGCACAAAGGTCTCTTAACATTTGCTTGTTGCCTTAAATATTCCTTTTTACCACCTCTCCAAGTCTCTGGATTCAGTAGTTTCTGCTCCTATTTATTCCTTGATTCCTTGCTACTTCTCTGTCTTCTTCACAGTAGAAAGGAAACAGTCCCAACCTTCAAGGATGCCTTTGTGCTACTATAAGGTAACAATACGTTCTATGTTAAATATTACAAAATTGCACTTCTTTTTGTGTGTGTATGGTTAGGTACTGGATTGCTGGTTACTAACTGCAAATAATATTGCATAAAATACAGTGAAGGAAGTACATTTGTACACAGTTTTAAACACTAGGAAGTACTTACATTATGAGGGTCGTTAATTTGAGGACACTGAACTGTTACCATTTTCAGGACTTCTTCTGTGAAAAGAGAGAAATAGTAAGGCAAGAGGTGAAAGTCAGGAGAAGCCAGGGTTTTAGGTCAAGACTTTACCTAAGGAAATAGAGTTCTTGGCTGTGGCTCACTCTAACACCAGGTCTGGTCGTGCTCTGACTTCTAGCTTCGTAGAGACAGGCAAGGATCAGTGGAAATAGTTTTCAGCAATGATGGACAGTCTAGCGTATGACGATACAAAGCAGGAATCAAGACAAACCTTAAGCTTGAGTTTTGAATTTCTTGTTTTATCTGTTTTTAACATTGCAGGGTGTAAAATCAGCCTTAGTTGACTCTCCTGGAAAAAAGAAGCTTCTTGGTTTGTTCTCTAGATGGCCACAGTGCTACTTGCTGGATATTACAGGGAAAAGCAAGGGTGACATTTTGCTGTCAGAGCATGTTCACTATATAATCCAACTCTGACAAAAGCTGGCAGAATACATCAGATTCTGTCTGGGGCTTTTTCTGTCCCTGCAGAAGAGGCAAAAATGATAGACAATTTTATGGTACACTGTCTTTTTCCTACATAAGATTTGTCTGAAACCTCCTTCCTGAAGAATCCTCATGCTGTTTTCTCATTTATAGGCACATTGCATAAAGGAACTAACAATGAATTTTAGCCCATTAGGTCAGTTTTAGGTATGAATATTTTAAAACTCAAAAAAAAAAAAAAAAAGGAAATACTTAGTTCTAACTTATAGAAATCTTCAAAATAGGTTCAGCATTTAAGACTCTAATTGTTGACTTGAATGATTAAAAAATCTATAGCAATTGTAATTAAGCATCAATGGACAACAACATAAAATGACAAGTTTTTTCATTTTGTAATTTTCCATTAAATTGTGATAAGAAATGCCTGTTCTCAAGAGGTTAAGTGCATAGAATCTCACGCAGTACTGATACATGCATATGTAATTCACCTCAACTGATTAAGAATATTTATGCAAGAGTAGGACAGCGGGGAATCCATTTAGGTAAGGCACTCTGACGAATACCTGTGTGCTTAAGGTTAAGCTGGTATCTAAATGCTTGTTGTGTCCCTACCAAAGGACGTAATGAGATATTTGATGGTGATCTTCAGACTAGAATCTAAGAAAGTAGCCTTTGCTGCAAGAAGAAAAAGAGTTATTTTTGCTTTTCTCTTTCCCCTCCTCTCCAGCTGCTCAGTTTTACTCAGTTTTATTCAATGCAAGTCACTTTGCAGTGCAGGTTATTCCCTGCAGAGTTTATGGAATTGCAATGCTCATGCTCTGTATGCTGATTAAAAGGCAATGGGGCCATCCAAAGTTTAAGTTAGGGTAGAATCTGTTCAGTGGCAGTTATTCTGAAGGAGTAGAAGACAAAGAGAAACAATTAGGAAGAAAAGAGTGAAAAAAAAGAGCAAAAAAAGTAGAAAAGAGAAAAAGAGGATTGTGTATGCATGTGTAAACAGTTATTTGGGAATCAGAAGGATAGTTTGTAAGAGATCCCAGGAGAAATTCGTATTTCTTCAAACATTTTTTGGTTTTGTTTCTCAAAATCTTGCTACCGTTCACAGTCAGCCCTTGAATGATTGTAATAATTTGAGATTTTCTTCTTTTTCCTTTCTTTCGTTCTTTCTGTTGTTCTCTCTTTCATTCTTTCTTTTCCTTCTCTTTTTTCTCTCTTTTCTCTTTCTTTTCTTTCTTATCTTTCTACAGTTATTACTACTACAGGTGTTTATACTAGTTTCCAGGGAATTAGGAATGAGCACAGCTTGAAGAACATTATATGGATTTAATTGCGTGTCTCTGACAACAAAGAGGGAATTGTATTTCATGTTCACACGAATATTTTAATGCCATAAGATAATGAAAAGAAAAAGAATTAAAAAGAATATTTTAATAGCCTTTAATTGTGGTGATTGAATAAGTGAGGTGGTGTTCTGCAAGGCAAAGAATGACAAAAGAATATGCCCACTGTATTTCCTGAATGGGTGAAGATACTTCAGTCTTTAATAACACTTTATTGTTTGTTTTTCCTGTGTTACTGCATTAAGTGCTGTAAAGGCAACTGAATATCAAAGAGCTTTGTAATGAAAAAATTAATAATTTCTCTTGAGAGAAATGAGAAAACTTACATCTTAGTGTATTACACTGGGTAAATGCTCAGTAAAAAAGGGCTGTAATCACTGTCTGAGACCTTTGCTCAATGAAGGTCAACGTCATAATGACAGGAAACACAGCTGATCGTTCTCTGGTCTTCCTTCTGGGGTATAGTGCTGGGTTATTCTAGAGATGCTGAAAGAAAAAGTCACTCGCAGAATGAATCATCGAGGAGTTACTTGGTTGTTTCAAGTAAATGTCATATTCTGATGCTTTCAGAAGTTTATGAAATAAATAAGACCCTGGCAAGCAGAAGATTGCAAAACCTTCAGTCAGTCAGATTCTGAAGACAAACCCCATATTTTGAGTTGGAAGTGTCCACTACCAAATGGACCTTTTCAATAGCTCAGTTTCCTCAGTGGAAAATTACAGAGAGTGACCTATGCATATGTGTAAGATCTGTGCATGTATTCATTGTCTCACACATGATTAACATAGTTCTTAATTGCTCCTTGTTTTCTCACAGCTGGCAGACAATGTGGATGCAATCATTGTGCACATCTGAAACATGTTCTTAAGGAATTACTTTTGTCATTAGAGCTCAACTTTCCATTTTATTTCCACATTTTCATAATTTTTTGCCTTTCAGATGTTGTCAGACGAGGAATCACACATTGTGGATAGAACCGCAGTTGTAAAATTCTGAATGTATGAAGGTAGTTTACTATGATTTTAAAATTTCATTAATCAAATGCCTTTCAAGAATGAGCAAATTCTTATTCTTATGAAAAGTTCCTAAGTTTCTGCATATCTTCATGCAACACATGTTTTGAGGCATGCTACAAATAGATACATGGAAAAAAAACCTTGTGTATTCATTAATGTTTATGTATATGGTCATTTAATGCTTTCTCCAATTTTATCCAGGAGACTTATATACAATTAGCGAAATTGAACGTTCAATTTCTCCTCTCAAATAGATCTAAGAGAGGATTGATTTAAATACAGGGAGAAGAAAGAGTTGAGGTGCAGTAGCACTTCGAGGAAATATCACAGAAAACAGAATTAACATGTGCAGTCAAACATGATTTTTCACTTGTTTAATTAATATCGCAGATAAAAAGAACTATGCAACAGTGATTTTTTAATCTAGATCTGAATTGTTACAGCAGTATGGATGGTATAAAGAAGATAAATCAGGTGACACTGATCTCCATTTTATTACATTTTTAGTCAAAAATACAGTATTTAAATAAATACAGAAGATAATTACACTTTGGAATTCATTGCATCAAATAAGCTAGAGAGATGTTAGTATAAAGCAAGTAAATGAGTTTTGACATCATCAGTCACATTTATTTAGGAGACTGGTTGTTTTTTACACAGGATGTCTCAATTTTCTACACTATCGCAAGCAAAGACCTCAAGGTTAGAGGATCTGGATTTTTTAGAAGAAAGAAACAGAAACTCAATAGGGAACATTTATTCCTATTCAAAGTGACTTGTTTGGCTCATGCCCTGAAGAATGATGGCTTGTATTAGATAACAATAATTGGTTATAACAGGACATTATTTTTTGAAAAGAAATATTTCTTGCAAGACAGAAGCGTCCAATATATCCCAGTCTGACAGCAGACCTTAAAACAGTGTGGCCAAATTAAGTTTTGTGCTTTGAAAATTTAGTTTATGGGATACAAGCAAAAGATTTTATTTTTCTCCTCTTGAATGAAAAAGTGTATTAGACAGTAACTGTTCATAGCTCTTGACACGTAGAATTTAGCCCCCAAATAAGAAATGTGTGACACGGACAGGTTGAGTGTTTCATTATATTGCCATTCCATTGGTTGCAGCATTCAATTTTTATGTTCAGATGTCATTTTGTGAAACAGCTATTTGTTTTGAGAAACTACCAACAGTGGTGGATTTTTTTTCTTTTTTCCCTAACAAAAAATGCAGGAGAGTGAGAATGGCAGCTGGATAGGAGATTGTTACAGCTGAAATAATCCTTACTTGCAAATTTCTTGTGGCTTTTGATCTGTCAGAAAGTCCTTCTCTACAGCAGAAGCAATTTCAAATATGTTATCAGCAACAGAGATCTCTGCAGAAGTTAAAAATGAGCAGTACTGACACTGTAATCTGTGAAGTTAGAGCAAAAGCAAGTTTACTTGCAAATTTGGGGGTCAAATGGTACAAATAAAAAGAAACGCTGAAATAATTACAAGAATTATTACAAGAGTAATATATATAATTACAAGAAACCCCACAGCCTTTGTTCTAAGAATCTCAAGAGTTTGCCAGAACAGCAGGGTAATGTTTTTATTTTTAGTACAAAATAGACACATTATTAACAGCAAAAAATGCAATATGTATTATAGGAACTGTACAAATGCCCAGACCCATAACAGTCTGTTTTTGACTTTTATCACTGATACTTTTCCTTTCAGAATTAAAATGTTATGCTCACATTTTTTTTTTTTGTTTGTTTTTTGGTAGAAACCAAAATATATAATCTGGTTGGGCCATGGAGAAAATTGCCCAGGACATCTGAATACATTATTATATTTCAATCATCTGCAAGGTACGGATTTTCACAGCACTCATATTCAAAAAGTTGGACGCTGTCATTTCAGTTATGATTAATTTAATTGCATGACTATAAAGTAAAATACAATCAAAAGCTTATTTAAACCACCACAAATAGCTTTCTTAATGGGAAGGCTATTGAAGCGAGCTCTTGTTCAGAACTGAATGAATAATACAGAGCAACTCTGACACCATGTATAATACCTTAAGCTGATGATACATTTGATTCACATAAATCATGAAATGTTGCCATACGGAATAATCTAAGGGATTTCTGAAGTGTCAGTTATTGTCTAGTGCTGAAAAGTACTTCAGGTTTCTTTTTCATAGAGACCCAAAGCAAATTCTCATGTGTTTTTATGAACGAAAAAGCAGCATTACTTCTGAAATGCTGTTGAGTTTTCATTGTTTGAAATACTTGCACAGTATGCAACATCTGCAGTCTATCTTTTTTTTTTTCCCCAAAGAACAAGTATCACATGCAAGATGGAATATTAATTGATTTTTTTTCTTTTATACATTTTTAGTAATGCAAGTCACTTGAGGAAAAAACTTAACTTTAATGGCACATCATCCATAGACTCTGAATAAGCAGCATATAATGAATGATTAAATGTGAGGTCTCACTACTATGGAGCAAAATTGAACAAACCAAATTATATTAATGGCTCTCTTATTTTTGCAGATTTCTAATGAATAAATTAAAACTGCAAGTCAAAAATTTTTCCAGCACAAAAAGCCCTTAAGAGTTCTTGTTATATGGGAGTAAAACTGAAGTTATGATTTCAAATCTATATGAAGTCCAGTAATCCCCATGGAATGTGACAACATCATTGGTACCTTCAGGCTGATCTACTTGCTGGCAACCTGAGAATTATAAAGCCCTTTGTCATTCAAAGAGACTTTGCAATGAGTTTGTTACTAGTGTAGCACGGGTGCACGCAGAGAAAAAACACTTGAGTATTCCTACGATTTCAAAAGAAAATGCAGTTTGTGGTGGTATTTAAGAAACCTGCCCAGTGAAATCAATGCAAGTCTTGGGGTTAGATGTCTAGGGGTAAGAAGACTGTAGGAATATTAGACAAGATAAGTTTAACTTCCAACCTTGATGATTCTATGATTCTATGAACAGTTCAGAGCTCTTTCGTTATAGACAATAGTTTTTATGATCCTAGGAAAATTTTATACTTGAAAGAATGTAGATTTTTTTTCTGTCTGTTTCTCTGCCACTGCTTACTCAAGTCAGTGTAGCTGAGGTCATTTTACATTTCTTGTCTGAGGTTGTCAGATTTATTTTCAGCCTTGTCAAGCTCAGCCTTTGCTTTTTTTCTCTGTGCTAAGGGGACATTTAGTGTAAGCGTGCTTCTGTTGGCATTTCTTCTTCTGTCCTCCTTTTGACATATTGCTTTTTGTGCCATTTATTGCTCTGTGACTGCTCCTGGTTTATTTTAAAACAGAAACTATTTTCTTTCTCGTCTTCATTGTCTCTCTTACAACCTCTAATGCAACCTTTAGACTTCCTTACGGCAAAGCAGATATTCATGATATTTGGTTTGCTATTCTTGTATTGTATTTAAATGAACTCAGGAATCTGATCAGAATACCTTGGAAATAAAATTATGTAATTCTACTTCAGGATTTGGGAAGTTTTGCAACACCTCTTACCAGTAGCTAAATGCTCCTAGTGGTGTGCTCTGTACCATGAAAACCATTATAACAGTTGTTATGACTTTTGAAAAACGAATGCCAAACATGGTATTAAGGTAGTTTGAAATCAAAATATTTTCAAGTGATAAAATACGGGATGGAGAATAGAAACCTTGGAAGAGCCAGAAGCATTTTAGGAGTTCTGACACTGCTTGAAGGGAAGGAAAGTCTGAAATGCATCACACCTGCTCTGATACAAAACCAGACCTACTGGTTCTGCATCTCTTTATTCACTTACATTTGAGACTTTTAAGACTCAAGTTCATTACCTATTTATTCTATAATTTACTGGAATTAATAACTTAATTGTAGTCGTATGTGTGTTCTCTGCTTGTCAACTCATGATTCTTTTTTGTCACAAGACAAAACATTTTTCGGGGCTCACTACCTGGAGTTTAACTGCTATAGACAAAATCAATTCTACTTTACTTTTCTAGAAAAGTTAAAATTTTAAGTTTATTTATTAAAAATAAAAATAATTAACTTTGAAACATAAAAAAAAAAATAAAATTAAATAAAATGGCCTAAAAAAACCAAAATGTTGTGAAGTAGCACATATAAAAATGAAATTGAAATTCATAGAAATTTGTTTCACAAGTTCAGTGATATCAATCTGCATATAGCTTTTAAAGTTATGTCCTATTGGCAATTCAATATTTTACGCAGGAAGTGCTATCTCATTCTGAAATCATACTCTGCTCACTGAACTGAAACGGGATTGAAAGTCAAGAAATTGAACTCAAAACACATCCATGCTTTTGAAGTGAGCTCTATGATATCATGTCTGAAGCACAACTTCAAGATTGCCGCATGGCACAAATTTATAGCAGCTCTGAATTTATTTATACTAGTAAACAAAATCTCTAAGATATTATTCTACTGAATTCATGATGTTGATTATAATAATCACTTTTCTATGCCATTGTAAACGGCTTCCTTTCCATCTGTTTGCAGATCAATCTACAGTTTGATCTAAAGAGTAAAATTACACAGTTCCATGCTTGCTCGTTCCTGGGAAATTATTGATTTTTTTATGTATTCACTGGAAAGCCCACCTGTGGCTTTTAAAGTATGTGGTGGGTACGTGGTGGTAATGTGCAAAGCATTACTCACTCACTTAGGCTTCTGCCAGATTCAGATCTTTAAAATTTGGAGTAATTTCTGTCAGACAAAGCTGACATCAGCCTTTTTCTTCTGTTGGTCTGACATTTTCACCATCCTTTAGTTTTCTGCACCTGCGTGTTTCCCAGGTATGCAAAATCACATCTCACAAAAGAGGGGGCATGGATCATTCATGAGCAGAATGTGCATCTGTCTCAAACCATGTTCCTGGAGCAGGATGATCAAGAACCCATTTATGGATGCTGTTTTATTTCATACCTTTGTCAAAAGAAAGGCTTTTCAGCAGATTTTGTCTGGACAATTCTGAATTGTCTAGATACAGGTTAGATGTATTTTCATACATCTTTCAGTATAATTAAGAATCAAATACCCAGTTAATCATTCAGACAGATCCTGTGGATTCATAGTTTTCCCTGGAATTTGCTGTTTTCTGAAACAGTCATTTCTGCCATAATTCTCTTCTGGAAGTGTACTCTGTATTTCCAGTAGGTAATGAGATGTGTAAATAATACAAAGCTCCTGTGACAAGTTAGATTCACTTGGAAACACTCATGGCCTAGCTAGATACCTTCGTTCTTTTCAAAAAACCTCCAAGGAGACCTGATGTAATAAATAGTTTTTCATTGAGGGAATGAGAAGGAATGTCATTCCTGCATATGAATGAATGTCTAGTTTAGAAAATATATAGATTTGATTTTCTATGCTATCATCGTATTCTCTCTCTCCTTCCATTTTATTCTGCACTTCTGCAGAGCAAAGATCTGCTGATAATTCCCCAGTCAGTACCTTAAAACTTCCTCTCATGAGAGTTTGCTGAATGGATTTGTCTCCACAAGTCTCTCCTGGTGTGTTTGCCTTGAGACGGAAGGGGTTTCTGGTTTTTTGTCCTATTCACTTAGCCCTGCTTGTCCTTCATCTGCAGAATCTCCCCAGGGACTCTGGCAGTCATTTTGCAGTTGTACAAACTTGGCAATTGACCTTTCTTTCTTACCCAGGGCAAGGACAACCAGTATTCCACAGGAGATAAAAAAAAA
>WBMW01003674.1:146509-168279 GCA_013396635.1 Penelope pileata | reverse complement strand
TTCTGTGATTCTGTGATTTTTGGTCAGCATGAGTAAGTTGGTTAGTGGTGTGACTACTGTAATGTGTCTCTGCTAGTAAGACTGTGAATGCTTGTTTCACAGATTGAGTCCTACACAGAAGTGAGGAGATATAGAAGGAAAATCGTTTGAGAGTAAAACTTGAGAGTCTTATTACTGACAAAGATGTTACATTCAGATTTACGTATGTTTAAAAATTATGTCTTCTCTGAATGGCTCTTTTTTTATGAGCTCAACATAGTAAATTTTCTTGGAGAAGGTGAAAGATTCTTATTTTGGGTGGGTGTCATTGAAGGATTTAGTGCAGTGTTTTGTAACATCAGTTAAAATTGGCCTAGATCCAAATGCTGATATATGGATTGAAAGCTTCAAGAAAATGCTATGATTTATTACTGTATTTTAACATCTGAAAGAAAAAAATGTAATCTGAAGAACTTCTGAGGAAAAGGGTAAGCGTTTCCTATAGGCTAAGTATGAGCACATAGGTCACTGTTGGGCAACCTGTGGGTTTTAATGGTAGCTACCTATAACTAATCTGTTTCCTTACATCCAGAGAAACATTCATCTCAGTAGCTGTTTATAAGGAGAGTAACTCCTCTCTCAAAGTCTCTTCAGCTCTCTCTGCACTAGGGCCTATGACCATGGGGCCATAACCCTGGCTCAGGTTTGTAAGTATTTTGGTATGTTGTGAAAAGATCTGTTAGAAAATCTGTAGATACTTGTGAGATAAAAGAGCTAAAATCACAGACAAACAACGCAAGGAAAAGCCTTGATATGGACAAGTATAAAATTATAAAGAAAAGATGAGGTGTCAGAAATGACAGTGGCACAAAACAGAGGCTGGTCCAGGGAGCAGCAAGAAGTGCCCCTTCTTCTCAGAACTGTTTGCTTGACTCACAGTGACTCTTCATGCATCTTAAAAGACTTGGTGAGCATTGTAATACTAACACTAGTAGCTATTATTTCTGCATTATGCCCAATAAATAATTTCTTGATACTTCTAAGCTGAGTGTGTTCTGCTTGCAGAATCCCTTTCTACATGGCTAAGTTATTCAAACAGTGATCCAAAGAGGAATGTTTGCAGGGAGGTAGAAGTTCATAGATAAAGCAAATGTAGGCATTGTCACCAAAGAAAGTGAACTTGAAAGAACAGAGGTGCTTCTAGATTAAAAGCAATCTGATTTGGTGTGAGGCTGGTGACTTCATGGCAGAGGGAGGAGGAATTTGAGTGGAAATGTCTCGCTGCAAGGGAACTGTGAGAGAAGGAGGGTGTTAGAGAAGCTGAAGATGCGTATTGGGGCTCATGACAAAACAGCAGCAGCAGAATCTTAGAAGGCAGAAGTTCAACATCTGATGTGGAAACCATCTGTGATACTTACAGCCAGTTTTATGAAATGATAGCAACCTCTACCAAAGATCCAGTCAGAACAATGATTTATACATAATTATTAAATATTTAATGGGAAAGGAAAAATTAAAACAAAATGGAGTTGTATTTCCTAAAAGGCAAGGTGAAAATAGACCCAGTACCTCACTGAATAATAACTGGAATCCTTTTAATGCGTACTTCCAAAAATATTTTTTGGAAAAAGATGTTTTTAAAATTATATTTAATGTAAATATTTAGATGAATGGAAAAAAAAAAAGAAGTTTGACTATAAATAAATGTGTTGTAAAAGTGGAGTGAGCATCATATGGAAAGATCATTTTTCAGAGCAGGGAGTGTAGAAAACTAGTAACTTTGTTTACAGTAGTAATTACCATGACAATGTATTATTATTTACTATCTACCCATTTCTAGCTATTCTTCTGATTATAAGCTGAACAATTGCAGTGTCTTGGAGTATTTGAGGCCAAGTCTCTTAAGAATATATAAGCAGACAGATACCATCATTGTCAGATGTGCAGACATTGGATATTAGTTTGAACAAATTCTAGAAAGCTGAAATCTGTTATCTTTTAAATCTGAAGCCTTGACTGGTTAAATTGCTTTTTCTGTAGAAACCTGAGTAAATGGGGGGAAACCCCTACAGTGCTTCCTTTGAACTGTCCTTACAGATGCTTCGAGTCTTCTTTCTTTGTCATATTCTATGAAATAAAAACTTGTCTTAAGATACAATGTGGAAAGCTGGAACGTAACTTTCTAGGGTTCCGATGAATAGGCCAGATTTTTCAAGATACAGACCTGTAATTTGCCCCCTCAGACACAACAAGAGCCAAAAATACATCATGAGAGACAGTTGTCCTATTGAATTGATTTTAGCCAAGCAAATAATTCAGTGCTGAAGGTGAGTAATCTCAGCCTTTCTGAGCAAAAAAGAAGGATGTAATATTGTATGTATATAGCTAGTATGTAATAGTTAGCCATGCCAGACCTTACCAGAAGTTCAGTTCAAGCCTGAATGATTTTGATTGAGTTTAGTCATATCCAGTATATCTTAGTAACTTTTTACAATATAGCTCGCACTCTGACCAGCCTGTAGTTGATTTGAGCCGCAGGTGATTCAATAATCAGCATAGATTGTTAAACAAAACATAAATATTGTGAAAAGTAACTGACGTTGTATGGTTTAAGGCTTCTCAAATAAAGTGGTAAGATCTTGTTTAAGAGAAATATGTAACACTAGTTTTTCATGGCTGTATCTGTTAAAACTTGTTTTTCTTTTCATTTCTCTTTGTTCAGAGTTCTACCCCCAGTTTATCACTTGGGTGCCACTTAAATTGATTTTGTTGAAGCTAAATAGGCAAAGTACACTTCGTTTTTATTCTCCTGTCTATGCTTTATCTGGAAGATTCTTTTAATTAAAACTGAGTAACACCAGCTAACAGAAAGACTGAGTGTTAGATTTCCCCTGGGTTGACTCATAGCTGCTATCTCATCCAAAGATAACATGTTCAAGTTACTTCTCAGTATCGGAGAGAAGATAGTTCTTCCTCTGTTTCCAAACGCCTCATCTGTCTAGATTAGCATTATGTAAATCATGTATTAAATCTGATCTTGCTTCCTATGTAGTTTACTAAGTCAAAATTTTAGCAACTTTGTATCTCCCGATAGTCTCTGAGAGTTTATTTTTTCCTTTACATGTTTACATTATTATCTAGTGGCAAGATTAAAAAGACATTTTCAATATTGGTTATCATCGTGTCACTGATAGAAGAAGTAAGATAAGAGTTTGCTTGTCTTTTGTCGTATACAACTGACCATTTTAGACTAGAAAATTTGTTTTCACTGGCAGTTAGCCTGTAAAGCTGATCTTTGATTTCCTTTTCACACACAGCAGATCTGTATTCAAAGGGACTGATGATGATTTCTGTCTAAGCCCTATTCATTCTGCCTCTTCACCCTAACCCCCTCACAATTATTCATTGGTGTCTTTAATGCAAAGTTGACATTGACATTCCTTTGCAGTAGGTTATATGAGTTCATATCCTATCTTAAGATGAAGTGACCCTCTGAATAGCCTCTTATTTCAGACATGTAAGCTGGTTGATTTAGAATGTCATCTGCCAGATGGCTTAAACAATTAGCATGTATCCCACATTTATGGACTTATATATTGTTGAAATACAGTAATAATTGTACAAGAGAAGTGACTTCTAAAACTTACAACTTCTTACAATGATGTCTTTTGGAGTCTAATGATTGTTTCACTGGTGGTGATCTCAACAGAAAATCTGTAACAGGCTCAGATGTACGTGTATATCCATCTGTAACACACCTGAGGGGTAAGAGAAAAAATACAAAGCAAGAGCACTGTTGATTACTTATTGTCTGGGTAATACAAGAAGAGAATAGTTAGTTATAAACTAGAAAAATGCCCCCAGCCCACCAGCTGTTAGGAGTTTCTGTAGTTAAAGTCTAAACAGTAGGTGGCACTGCTGCCTGTCTTTATAGATCAATGTCATCAACATAAATGGCATTTACTTTTTCCAGTTCCCATTTTCATAGACAGTATCTTTGATTTGGCCGAGGAGGAAAGCAGAAGTCTGAAATGCAAATATTTCTAAATAAAAATAATAAAGAAGATATGTTCAGGGGGCTGGAGCACCTCTCCTATGAAAAGAGGCTGAAAGAGTTGGGGTTGTTCAGCCAGGTGAAAAGAAGGCTTTGAGGAGAACTTACAGTGGCCTTCCTGTACCTAAACAGGGCCTACGGGCAAGATGCTATCAGGGAGTATAGGACAAGGGGCAACAGCTTTAAAATAAAAAAGAGTAGGTTTAGATTAGATATAAGGAATAAATGATTCACTATGAGAGTGGAGACACTGAAAAAGACTGCTCAGAGAAGCTGTGGATGCCTCGTGCCCAAACTATTCAATGATGATGAGGCCCTGGGCAACCTAATCTAGAGTAAGGTGTCCCTGCCCATAGCAGGGGGGTTGGAGCTGGGTGATCATTAAGGTCCCAACCCAAACCGTTGAATGAATCTGTGATTCTGTGACAGTGCCAGGTGATTAATTTGAGGGCACAAATAAGAACAACAAAACCAATAATAAATCTTCATAAATAAACAAATGTAAACCAGATCTTTGTAATATGTTGCAAATTGTCTTTCAGAATTTCCTGGCAGTCTTACGACATGCTGAGCAAAATGTCGCAATATTTTCTGAAACTAGTAGTGAGAACAGGGGTAGTGAGTTTTTTCTCTTTTTCTTTTTTTTTTTTCCTACTTTTCCTTGTTTTTATTATAACTGAAAACAAAGACCTATATGCCAATTAAGATTTTTGTTCAGCAATTTAGAACTGCTCTTGGTCTTTCTTCTCCCAGAACTTTTTTTTCGCATGAAAATGTGCATTTTGTTTGATATTGTGTTATCTTTCATAAATGCTCGTATCTTTCATAAAAGGCTCAGCAATTTTTGTGTGTGTTTTCATATAACTCGGCATTTTTATATTTCCCCTTTCAGTTTTTGACATCTTGGGTGGGATTCATAAAGGGAAAGCAGGTGTAGGCTATAGTATAGACATGGATATTTGAGCTCGTCATCCTGAGCTGCCTCACTGTTCAGGAAGGAGAAACAGACATTTTCTGAAAGGAATTCACTTCATCCCACCATAGAATTTTAAGTTTATTAGAATAATAATTCCCTAAAACTGCTTATTTTTTCTTCATTGACATTGAGGAAGGTCTCTGAAACCTCCTCAGAAGTAAGTGCCTTCAGTTTATCAAAATGAACCTCTGTCCTGGCAAGAGTGTACACTCAGCTGCCAAATGCTGAGTCTGCCATCATTTGTAATTCTGAGATGAGATGAATTACTGTCTGGAAACCATGGAGAAAAACCTGAGTCATCCATTAAATAGAAAATAGAGTCAGAAAAATGGACACCAAAGAAGGGGAATGGCACATTGCTGTTAAATCACTCCATCTGCGTATAATTTGCCTCATTTCACTTCCTTGGACATTATTTAAAGTGTATACTCCATCTCTCTTCTCTTGCCACAGCCTGCATGGATGCCTGTGTTCAGCTTCACAACTGACATGCCCATGTTCTCCCTACCACTTCCTTTGTAAACCCTTCTGTAGGTGTTGTTTTGTTGTTTTCTCTGTTAAATATGACTGACTCAGATTCATTAGAGGATTGAGAAGAGATGTGTTTGCAGACAGTAACAGCTCTTAGCCATTGCTGTTGATGTGTAGGCTTCTGATGTTTCTTTCCAACTTCCAATTCAACAACCAACTAGTTAGGTGTTTTGCATCTTTCACCATCACTAATATTTAAAGTCTACCAGATTGATAAGTTATTAAATTTTTACCTGTTTCTTTCTGTGTTTATCGTATTTCTTTCCCAGTTCTGTATTATCATTGTAAAAACAATGTGGATTCAAGTATTTAAAAAGATTTTAAGATCTTTATCCTTTTGATGTGTTCCCTGTATTGCATCATCACTTGCTTGTGCAGTTACCAGATGTCATCTTTTTCATCTGCTTTTTCCATTTTCTTGACATCTGTCTACTTTTGACCTTTTATCTCACCTTCTCATCATTTTATTGTCTTCTGTTTATTTCATATATTAAATGAAGGCATGTAAAGAAGAGAACTTAATGAGTATGATTACATCATACCTCTTTATAAATCTTTCCCATAAATCCACTGCATTTTATATGTGACATTTCTAGAAATAGCATTTTTTCTAACTGCATTTGTCTTTCTGTGACTGATTAAGCAAATTGCCACTCTACTTTTTGTAATGTACGTTCTGTCAGTTTATTAGTCTCTATTAAATTTTTGTCCATGTAGGAACAGTAAAGAAAATTTATCTAAATAAACTAATGGTGTGAATATGATGTGTTTTGGTTAAGCCTCATTAATTCTATGAAGCTAGTGATTCAGAATTAAAATGGTCATAGCTGAGTCTGTAGGCATAAACAATGTTTGGATGTTAAAAGGAGCTCTCAAAATAAATTAAAGCATTTTCATCTTTTTTTTTTTTCAGTTTCTGTGAATAGAAAGGTAAAAAGAACAGATAAGATTTTGTTTCCTATGCTCAGACAGGAATATGATCTTTGTAAAAATCCAAAAAGGAACTGAGGAGAGGAACAGACTCCCTTATTAAGGGCGTAACTGGCCACTTAATCTTTTTTGGGCCAATTTTGATCTCTATATGAGCGATTGTCTTCTCTCTTTGTAAAAGCATAGCATCCTCTTTCCATGCAGGCAGTGTGTTAGCACAGCCTCAAAATGCTCACAAATGGCACTTAGGGACTTGTCCTCTTTCACTAGGCATTCTTCAAAAGCACATGATCTCAGTCAAAAGCACATCATCTAAAGATACTGTAGAACTGTACCAGCACTAACATTTAACTTACAAGTCTCCTATTCTGTTAGACTGTACTAGATGGCAGGAGAAAGTTGTTTGCTGATTTACTATGATAGAACATTCTTCATCTAAAAGTAACCTCTCTGCAAGGAATTGCAGCAAGTTTGGTGCAAAGCAAGAGAAAATTTGCTGAACAGGATGATAGGAAAGGGCGCAGAGAGACTTAAAGAGTGACTCTATACACAGACAAAATTATCTTAATTCGTATTCATAGGATCTGTTTTGGCAGTTCTCTCATTGGATAATTTTGTAAAATATCAGATCTGTCTTATCTGAATTCTACTTTAGTTCCACAGACTCTTCAGCTCTATATTTCACTTTTTTTATCAGTAAACTGTACTTGCTAAAATAATCTCTAGCACTGTAAAATGAGCAAAAGATGTTATTGAAATGATGCTTTGCAGTAATACTTAAGAGCTGTTGAAAAACATTTGCATAACATTTGCTAATTGAAGCTCTTTTCACATTAATGTAGTATATGAAGGTCAGATTTAACTTGTGCTCTACATTAGAGATAGAGCAAAGCTATAAATCCAACTAATTTGCAGGAGCTTTCCTTTCTGAGAATTCTACCAACAGTCTGATATAATGAGTGTGTGTTTATATTCAGTATGCTCTCAAATGCCTTGTCATAGTCATTTGTGTATAAATACAAAATAAAAAATCTGTAGATTTGTTGGCTCTATAATGTTGTTTCAAGTGAAACGTGGGAAGTGATGGAGTCCCTGTCCCTGGAGGTATTGAAGAGACGTGTGGACATGGCACTAAGGGATATGGTTTAGTGGTAGTCTTTGGTAGGTCAGGTTGATGGTTGGACTTGATGAACTTGAAGGTAGGTCTTTTCCAACCTAAACGATTCTATGATTAATGCAGCAAATAGGGTATTTTTTTTAAAAGGAGGCAAAAATGTAGCATTTTAGCCCTTAAAAGCAATCTGCATGAAGATCATGTGCTAAATGTTGCTTGTATGCCCTTCATTTTCCAGGCATGACTACAAAATACTGCTAACAGTAACCATACTCAAAGAAATTTAGTGAGGAACTGAAGCCAGACAGAGAAGTTTGTGAAATGTCAACGTTTAGTAATGTGTTTTTTGTTTTTTTTTTTTAATACTATTTGATGTCTTATAAAAATGAAGAATTGAATCTACTACTTTCTGGAGTATCTTTGCTACATGGCTACAGGTCTGGGAGATCTACTTAATCTTTCTTGAGAGATAAATGTGAACAAATTGAGGTTATTCTGATATTATTGTCTATGAGGAGATCAAGATTTTGCCCCGACAAAGCAGAATTTTTGTTCCAATGTTATTCAGTAATACATTTGTCTACGTAAAGTAAGATATCCTGAGACAAGTGAAAGGATTACTTCTGTGGCATATAGTGAAGGTGAAGCTCTAACAGTCTAACTAGTCTAACTCTAGAAAGATCTGAAGGAGGCTTCTGTGAAAAATGTGAAAGAATCTCTGCTTACATCAATTAATGTATGTTTTCTGTGTTAGTGTTTTATAAATACTTATATAAATGCAAACATTTTAAAGATGTGAATTCTAGACATAAAAATTCCCATTGTTTCCCATATCTAGTATTTTTTTCTTGATACATGAATTACATTCTGTAGGCATTTAAATATCTTAGCTCCAATAGAAACTATGAAAATGTACCTATCCTGAAATAGCTACCTGGTGAAACGCTCACCTGAGCTGAAGTCTGTTCCAGATGAGGCAGAACTGGCCTGCCTTAGAAGGAAGACCGTTGTCTAACCAGTCTGGGATGAGGTCTTGCTCTTCTGCCAGAAATGCCGTCTAAGACCTAAGAATTTTTAAAGGTTTAATTTGAATGATTTTGCTGCTATAGTTAGAAACAATTTGTTGAAAAATCCCTGTGTTCTTGTATGGCAATGTTGTCTGAGTATATTCTGTTCACTCACAGAGCTTTTTGACAGAGAAGTCTTTGCCTCTCTGGAAGTACTCCTCTTCAACAAATGAAAACACTGGTGTGTTATGAACACTATTTTAATCAAAAATCCAAAACATAACATCATACACACCTCTAAGAGGAAAATTATCCCAGCCAAAACCATGACATATGCTTCCTTCATATGGAGAATAGGTGAATACACAGCTCCTGAATTTGAAAGATTCACAGGGCTGCCTGTGTTTCTCTCTGTCTGTACAGGAATTCACAGAACCTAAGGAAGAAGGGAGTTGCATTTTTAGTTCCTCTTGATCAGCCAGCACAGCTGGCAAGGAAAAGTACATTTTATGATATTCTAACGGATATGCAGCCTTCAGATGCATATCGAAGTCTTTTTGAAGCATTCTATTTCCTTGAGCAATATAAAGTTCAGTTGATTTGATAAATAATAGAACTGTAGCTTTAGAATTACACTATATACACTGGTCAGTCTTTGCACTGTTGCATGAATGCGTAACCTTCAAAGAAAACTCTCAGTTATATTTAATTGGGTTCAATGCTTTCAGAAGTGGTAACTGACCTTAAAAAATCTGAGGGCAAAAGTAGTTTTTTGTCCTTGCAGCCTCACTGAAGCATGAGATTAGAATCATAGAATCATAGAATATCCTGAGTTGGAAGGGACCCACAAGGATCATTGAGTCCAACTCCTGACTCCACACAGGACTACACAGATATTAAACTTTATTTCTGAGAGCATTGCTCAAACACTTGAACTCTGGCAGCTTTGGTGCCATGACTGTTCCAGTGCCTTACCACTCTCACAGTGAAGAATTCAACGTGACCCTCCCTTAATGCAGCTCTGTGCCATTCCATTGGGTCTCTCACCAGAGAGAAGAAATCAGCGCCTGTCCCCCTCGTGAGGAAGTTGTAGGCCACCATGAGGCCTCCCCTCTGTCTCCTCCAGGCTGAACAAACCAACAGACCTCAGCCACTTCTCATACACCTTATTCTCTAGACCCTATCTTCACAATCTTTGTAGCCCTCCTTTGGACACTCTAATAATTCTGTCCTTCCTATATTGTGACGTCCAACACTGCACACAGTGCTAGAGGTGAGGCTGCACCGATGCAGAGCAAAGCAGGACAATCTCTCGACCAGCTGGCAGTGCTATGCCTGATGCACCCTGCCAAACCTTTTGGCTGCCAGTGCTTACTGCTGGCTCATATTCAACTTGCTGTCAACCAGAACCCTCAGATCCATTTCCAGCCTCTCATTTCCCAGTTTGTACATTCATATCCAGGGTTGCCTGGTACCTCATACAGAATCCAACACTTGTTCTTGTCAAGCTTCATGTATTTGGTGATTGACCAGACCTCTAATTTGGCAAGTTCTCTCTGCAAGACCTGTCTACCCTAGAGGGAGTCAACAGCTCCTCCTAATTTCATATCATCTACAGACTTACTGAATATGCATTCAAGTTGTGTGCTCAGATCATTTAAAAAAATGCTGAAGAGAACTGCCCCCAAAATGGAACCCTGAAGAACCCCAGTCGTGACGGATTGCCAGCCTGATGTAACCTCCAGCCTTATGTGATTCAATTTCTTCTGTCATCACAGAAGAAATGAAGGCACTATTACACTACTGTAACGTGGGTGAGATGTTCATGGACAAAGACTGTGATGGCACCCTGTATTAAACGGTGAATACAGTATTTTGATAGGACTCAGATGAACCTTTAAAAGCGATTAAATTTTTCAAATGGTCTTTGTTTACAATTCCGTAGTTGTCTAGGTTTATATTTCCATTTGGACTAACTTTTTAGATGAGGGAATATTTAATTATGACAGCCTATGTTGAGATAACATACATGTGACTGGGATTTTTTGAAGGGCAAGCTGTCAGATAGAAAAGTGCTGCAAATCCATCATGTGACCATATAGGCCTCCTGCTACAAAACCTTCAAGTTCATTCAGTGAAGATCTGACATTCTTGTAATGATATAGGGCAAAAAATATTCTTTTTCTTAGATATTGCTTTTTTACTAAAAGCAATTTTAGTACTTTTTGTTTCAGGCATTTTACTATAGAAGGATTTTACTTATCATCCTTTAAAGTCTGATTTGTTGAATTTTATATTAAGATTGGCAGATTATATTTTGACAAGTTCTGGGTATTTATGCTCTCAAACAGAATGAATCCACAAGGAAATAATTATTTTGTAATTATGAGTTGTACAAGATGAAAAAATTTGCATATGCTTGGCTTAGACTGTGAAGTGCAAATATCTTCAAATCAGGAAAACTGCATTTTCAGCCTCCTACGGAATTACAGTAGTTCAATCTGTGTTGAATTATTCTTGGGATAAATGTATTTGACTACAGGTTTGCCTAACTCCCATATATTTCTCTTTTCTGTACAACTGATCTCTGCCTGCCTATTTTCTGTGATTTTGAATTGAAAAACTTTCTTTTTTTTTTGTTTTTCAAACAAAAAAATAAGCAAAATAGAGTTTTGATTCAGTTCTTAACATTTAAAATATATCTATCAAAAAATTTCCCTCTTAATACGAATACCAATCAACAGCAGAAATAACAGCAGTTATTTCACTTTTTGATGTCAGAAATTGATCTGACTATGTCACACTTCTAAGACTGTGGTAGCTTGGATCTTAGACTGTAGCAGCTGTTTAATTTTAAAAATGCAACCCTAAGGCTATCTCATTGGGTACTCTGAAAGGCTCTGTGTAACGTTTATTGAAGTTCCAGTTTCCTCTGCCTAAGTGTTTTGATAAAAAATAGTTCAAATTCTAAGTTAAAGCAAGCAAAGGGTATTATGGAACTAGATTTCTAACTTTTAAGAAAGTAACTCAGTCTGCTTGATTGTTCTACAACAGGAGGCTTACTTACTCCAGTTATTATCTTTGAGCTGCCAAATCTCAGTGTTCAGTGTTTATGAAACTAGGATGAAACGTCTTTTTAAATGCTTGATTAATTTTCAGCACTTTCAGTCAGAAAGGACAGATAGGCATCTTAAGGCTGAATTCATACAAATATTGTTGATTTTTTTTCTCCAGGGAGACGTGAGAAGTAGAACACTGAGTGCTGTGGTTTTTTTCTTAGGTTTATTATGAATTCAGAAATGCAGGTGTCTCTTCTCTCAGCTAGTGAAACAATACAGCCTTCAAGCTGTTTGTATGTGAGAAAACAGCACGTACACCTTATTTAAATAAAACATTCTCTAATGATTTTCACAAAGAGCATCAGAACTTGGCCTTGATAGAACGATCGAGTCCTTTGAAGTTGCACACCACAGCCTTACTTGCCCATCTCTGAGCTTAAATGTCATTGTTGATGTCATATGTGTTTACCAAGGTAGAAGCAGAGGTTAGCCAAAGATACAAAGGTAGAGCCAGATTTTGGCTTCACTAAAAGTGAAAAGATGGACTGTATCTTTTTATGCACCAGCAGAGAGACAATTCTCCATGAGTCAAACATGTGAAAGTAGAAGTCCCTGCTTTTATTTGCTTCAGTTCTTCTTTCAATAACACAGACACAATCTTTTGACTGTTAGAGAAACTAAATGCAACCAAATTACACTGGAGTTTAATTTATAGCACTATGAACCTTAAGAAAGTGTTTATGGTCTGAAAGTGATTTTAATCTCAGGAAACAATTTACCTGTATATTGTCAGTGCTACACAGGGAAGCTGATTCACTTTCACCCACATGTGCTTTAAAGGATTTAATTTCAAAGACTTCCAGTGTTATGGCAAAATACTAGTGCTGTGGTTAATAATTTGTAGTTACTGAACTGAAACATAGCCTCTGGTCCATTTTTATTCACTGCTTATAGAAAGATCTTAATCTACGCTAGATTCAGTATGACTTTGCTCTCAAGTTTTTTTGTTTGTTTGTTTGTTTTTCATAAGTTGTTCATTATTTGCCTTTAGTTTCTAAGTACTTTTGATAATGATCACATTCAGACAGTCTTACAGTGTGCACTTACAGGAGAGCACACTAGTCCACTTTTATTTCTCAAAATTTCCAATGAAAAACAATGCTGTTTGCTTTTTATTTATGATATACCCTTCTGGATTACTTTAGGGGGAAAGGAAGATGGTTATCTCCAAGTGTCAATCAATGCCACCTTTTTAAATATCTGTCACAGGATGGGTTGCCCCGTCCCATCTTAGATTTCTGTCCTCTTTACTACAGACGGAAGCTTGAACAACAGTTTCAAGTAAGTCCTTTCCTTCCAGATACTTACTGGTGCTCCAGCCCTCTGATCATCTTTGTGGCCCTCCTCTTGACCCACTCCAACAGATCCACATTCTTCTTGTGCTGGAGGCCCCAAACATGAATGCAGTACTTCAGATGAGACCTCCTGAGGGCAATGTAGAGGGGGACAATTCCCTCCTTCTCCCAGCTGGTCACCCCTCTTTTGATGCAGTCCAGGATACTGTTGGCTTTCCAGGCTGCAAGTGCATATTGCTGGCTCATGTCCAGCTTTTCATCCACCAGGACTACCCAGTCCTTCTCTGCAGGGCTGCTTGCAATGAATTCTCCCAGTCTGTACACATATCTGGGATAGCTGTGACCCAAGTGCACCTTGCACTTGGCCTTGTTGAACCTCCTAAAGTTCATGTCGGCCCGCTTTTCAAGCTTGTCCAAGTCCCTCTGGATGGCATCCCTTCCTTCTCTTGTGTCAACTGCTTGCTGAGTGGGCACTCAATCCTGCTGTCCAGGACATTGCTAAAGATGTTGGAGAGCCCTGGTCCCAAAATGGGCCACTGGGGGACACCACTCATCACCAGTCCTCCTGGACACAGAGCTATTGACCATTAAAATATATTGACCTAGTATTGTCCTCATCTACGATCTTAAGATCTAGTGTCTTTCAGTTTAAATAGACGCTTCTCCATTAATGGCAAGAAGAAAAATTGTCTGAGGTAGTAATCAGCAAGACAACTGGCAAAAAAGAGTATATAGAAATAGGGGGAAAAAAAAGAAGGTGAGTAGAAAAGCAGATGAAGAAGGTGACCCTGGATCAAGATATAAGGAAGTACTTACATACGACAGTTACCTTGCCTTTCCTAAAACTTACACTGTTTATTTCTGCAGTATACATCCTGAGAGAATCTGTCATTGTCAGCAAGGTTAAGGAGAATCAAATTCCACATGAACATTTTCATTTTCAAGATAGAAATAAACCCTAGTGCAGTTATTAAACAGTTCAAAACTGAAGGACATGACCAGATATGTGTGCATGTATATATATGTGTTTATGTGTATCTGTATCTCTCTCTCTGTATCTATTTACCACCGTTGCTGCACTGTAACCCCTCATTTCATAAACTGAGATCTTTGTATCTGAAGTTGAGCTAAATATGCTTTTTGACGTTTTCTTAATGAAATTTGTATGGTCTAATTTTATGAATGTACTCTATTTTCAGTCCCAAATCCTAGAATAAGCCTACTGTGTAAAAAAATAGCACTTGGCCAACTTCATCAGTCACTACTAATTTTTCAACTACAGCAGCTATTTATACAATTGAAGGAAGTTTTTAGTCAAAACTCTAGAATGTGAATGTACTCTTCAACTCTTCCAAAATGATGTTGCAGTGCCACTGAAGACAATGTTTATTTAAAATTAGCAGAGATTACTTGTAAATAAAGTATTTTTGAAATGTTTCTTATTCATTTCTGTAATTTATAATCTATATATAGCTTCAGCTGCAACTGAATTACTATTCTCTTAGTTTAGTGACTACATATATAGAAGCATCTTTATTTGCAGAGCTGTCAACAACATGAAATCATTAACTTCGTAGATATAGCCATCGCATTTTGAATTTGTGGATGAGGTATGAACAAAGGACCATCCCTTCAAACTGAGATGAAATCCTCCTCTACGCTTTGTGTTGGTACTATGGATGCTGTTGTATCCCTATGCTGAGACTGTGTATGTTCTACAGCAATGGAGAAATCACCATATCTGCTCTTTTCTGCCTCAGCTGTGCCATTTCTGCTGTGATTATGTTGTAATTGTTTTGTGGAGCTTCTGATTAGCACCCTTCCAGAGTTTAACAAAGTAGGAAACATGACACTTAACTAACAATCAAATGCTACCTGACAAGAACCGTGAAATCTCTTTGCTTTGTCTCCTTTTTGTCTCCTTTTTCCCTTAATGAAGCTACTAGTCTGTGAACAATTTCCAAAAATCCCTCAGTTTACAATGTAGTTAGGATAGACTAGTCATCACTCTAATCGTGCCAGCACAATTGCTGTTGAGTGACATCAAGACCCCATCTGAGCTTCAGAAGACTGTATCATTTCCTGAGCCTTTTCAATCATCTGCTTGATAGATCCCTGTCTCAACGCTATCACAAAGGTATGATTGTACATTATTTGTCAAAATATGTACTGAATTGCAATAGTAGACGTATAAAGTCAGTCATCTAGTTTCATGCTTAACATACATTGGTGATGTAATTCACAACGTGTATTATCCTGAAACAATTCATTTATCTTTTTCTCTTCTATTTATGTAAGAAAAATAATAGTGATAAACAGATCATTTAAGACTGAGGCCAGTAGTATTTTGGATTTAAATGGCATTAGAGGACCATTATATTCTCCTCCAGTTTAAAATACTTGAGACTAAAAGAGTACAAGTCAGGACACAAGCTTTCATTAGCCTCTGTGAGGTGTTGGCATGTTGTTTTTCTTCCTATGTCTTATGAATATTTTCTTCTCCATCTAAAATGCAGCATAGATAAACTCTGTTTCTCTTCTACCTTCTGTTTTCTATTTTATATATTTGTTCTGTGCTTCAAACAATGTTTTGGAATTAGCAGGGTTTTTGGAAGTCTTGTCGTTCATTCTCTGCATGAACAGACATGAGTGAATACTCCACTCCAAGAGCTAAAGAAAACTCTATGATGAAACAGAGGCTCTTTTACACCTGCGGGAGGCACTGCAATACAAAGAAAAGGAGCAATGAATGCTAGCGAGGCTTTTTTCAGCCAATTTGTCCAACAACGTTTTGTGACATTTGACTGTCAAGTTTGTTCCTTTTTTTTCCCCCAAATTGGCAGTGTATTTATTTTGAATACATTAATGATTTTTTTTCTCTAGAAAGTACAATAGAAAGAAGATATAAATTGTGTTCTGAAGGACATTTTTCAGTATTCTTGCACATGGTAATATTGATGAAGAAGATTGAGATGATAGTGTTAAAATGAGAAGTAAAATACAAATGATAGTTTCTGTAGCACAGAAAAAGAGTTTGCAAATAGTCCACTAAGAGCATTTCAAACATGTATCTATGACAGTACTGTTGGTCAACTTGTCACTTGATATAATTCATTAAATTCTATTAATATCATTAAACATTTTCTGTAAGATTTTACAGATTTATAACCTATGATAAGTGCAAACCAGTTGATGTAACTTCTATTTCACAGATAAAGAACGGACTCTTATAGACAAAATCACTAACAGTTAGGAAAATGAGCTCCTAAAATAAAAATGTGTGCATGTGATTATGTATACAAGCAAAATATGATGACTAAGTGACCTGTTACAGATTTCTTTGTTTTGTCAACAATGTATCAGCCATTCTCTCTACTTCTCACAGAAAATCTTTCTCCTTAGAAGCTGACATTTTTTGTCAGCTGCAGCTGTCAGCAGAAAGAAGAAAGATGACCATACTTGAGAGCTGTCACTGGGAGGAAAAAAATGATTAAGTGGATTCACTAACCACTCCAAAGGAAGCAGCTATCCAAGCTCCACAAGTAGAGTAGTTTAGCTATAGTGGTTACTGCATGATTGACAGTACTTCCATACCATTTCAGTTTATTTTACTCCCTTTCACTCCTAAAAAGACATTCTCTTTCTCTGATCCCTTCTCCCCCTAGCAGTCAAATTATAGTGACTTGTAAGGTTTAGTTGCAGTGTGATTTATGATAAAAGACTGTTATTCTTGCAAAATGGAGTCAGTCTTCTTTGCAAATTTGTTCGCATTCAGTTATGCCCTGGGAAAATGGAAGACTTACACTGGTACAATAATCATAGATTAGAGGCTTAGCTGGAGAGTGATCATTTTATTTCCAGGATTTATCAGTAAACTGATTATAAATGCTATTGATTTTCTGGCTGCTTCTTTGTAGTCTTAAAGCAAAGATTTAACATCATGTTCTTGATCTTCTGCATTTTTGGATAAATTCTTCGCATTGCAATAATCATTGTGCTCTTGCATTAGATATTTATCTCTAGTTTTTCAAATCTGGATGAAAGGCCATTAGTATTTGCTTAGTATATTTTTCCTGCATTAATGTTTCAGTGCTTTTAATAGCACTTTGTCTAGTGTTTTAGAGAAAATCAAAGATTTGTCTTTACTGTTTTCTTCTCTTTGACACCATTATAGGAAAAAAACAACACCAATAAAATAGTGTTGGCACTGCGTTACTGTTAGACATGGCAGACCACTGTCTAGCTTCTTGTAATCCCTACAAGAAGGAAAATATATTATCTGCACTAATATAACGACATTATCTATTTCAGATGTGCACTTAATCATACAAATTTCGTAATTCACTTATCTTACACATTTTTAAGCCAGTTGTGGAGTTTTCTTACAGATTTCCTTGCTAGTTTTTATCAAGCAAGGCCATACTTCTATGTGTAATTACATCTTCACTTAGTCATCCATATTCCATTAATAGCCCTTTAGACAGAAAGCAGATGTACTTTTTAATGCTTTTCAGAGCAACTGGTAAGTCCCGTATTTGTAAATGTTATGGTGATCAAAGTAGTATTCTCTGACTATTTTTGAGGAACTATTTCCAAAATGAGAAAATTGAGGAAGGAAAAAGATCTTGATAGCATTCACCAAATGAAAGCTAACCAAACAGATAACGATATGAAACAGCTTGATTCTTAATTAGTTAAAGATTTGCTTTCTTCATCTGGACATCACTTCTGGTTGTTGTAATAATGCTTATGCTTGGAAGGGTTCAGATACTGCCACGTTTCTTAAGATGACAGGGAGAAGAGTCATCACCTCTTGACACATATTTGTTATAGTTTCTCTTTCAGTCTAGGAAGTGTTAAAGGTCAGGGCTTTGGCATTCAGGTTGAATCTCAAGAATTCATACTTTAAGTCTTGGCTTAAAATACATTTTCCACATTTACCATAATTTGAAGCCATTTACAAGTGTTACGTGACTAAGATAATAGTTTCTTTGTTCATGGTGAGGTTACAAGATCCATAGAACAGAATTCTGTGGGTGATGGTGATGAAATAGAAGACTATGAATTAAAAAAAAAATTTTTCATGAATTTCTTCCTTTTTTTTCATTTTTAAGGCCTCTAACTTGCCTCTTTCCCTTCAGCAACAGAAAGCTGACAAAAGCATACAATAAAACAGTACAATAAAGAGAAAATAGAAAATATGCATCTTGTTAATAATTTGCTTGCAGTTGTAAGTTACGTGGTAGCCTCAAAGTCTTGTACAATGACATCTCTTTAATAGATATACAGATCAGAAAAAAATGATTGGATCAGGACTGTTATAGAATAATTCCTTTATTACTGAATACAAAAGGATTCAGTATTTCAAATATGGTGTCATATTTCAAATCTGATTTTCAAATCTAATAAAAGGAATCTGAAAGCTCACATGAGAAAATCTCAATGTTCTTGGTTAGCTACAAAATGTCTGATCACTTGATGTAGAACTGTGCATTCCTTGCCCTAGTCTCAGGTGGTATTTGTACAATGACAGTTGTGAACACAATTTTCCAGTAAGAAGTAGATTATTACCCCTTGATATGAATGTAGTCTGATCTGTACCTAGAACAGTGATTTCAGAAGGCTACTTTGGGAAAACTTGGTTAAATTTTTAAACCTTGGTTTATCTAGTCAATAAGCAAAAATTCCTTAACGCTGCCATGCTTTCATTACCTCTTAAATTAAAAAATTGCCTTTTCTGTCTCAGAGAAGCTTGAGATATGAATCTTACTGTCATTATTTCAAACACCTTATTTTGTAATTTCTCATTATAACAATTTCCAAGGATCCCAACATTAGCTATAGTGCAGAACACTGATTTTCTGTAGTGTTTGTTGTCACGTCAGTTTGAAGTAACTACCTTGACGGTAGTCCCACAACCTATTTAGATCCTTAGATTTGCTATTCTTCTACAAGCAGCCTTCTTTCCTGAGGTAGGGATTTAATAACTCCTGGTTTTTTACTTCATTTTTGTGTGAAATCAAAGCAGTCAGTGCTGGCAAAGGGACCCTATTTGTCCTCAGCCAGTTTGCATACCAAGTCTTTCACTTCCTTGCTGCACTGAATTGCATGAAATGGTAACACAGGCCAAAACACTATGCTCTGTCTCCATTTCATATTACCAAATAGCCTAGTAACTTGGATGAAGGAAAAGAACATTTTGAAAAAGAGCACTCAAAAATATACAGGATATTTTAACTGAAAGACTTTCTTTTACTTTTGTAAGCTGACAATAGAAGAGGTTTTCAGCATGTGATAAAAGTCAGAGGATCGTGTCAGTTCATGAGAAAAACAGAAACCCATTCTTCCTCCTACTCATTAATCAAGGAAGTAGGTCATGCAAGGGACTCTCAGATGCATGGCTGTTACAAGTCTCTTGGAGAAAGATGCTGTTTTATGGTTAGGTGCTGATGACAGAGGGAAGTATAGATCTTCATCTCAAGCCAACCCATGATACCTTAGACCACAACAGAGGGTAACTCCAGATTTCAAGGTAGTAGTGATTTCTCTATTCAGGCTCATGCGCAGCAAAACAGAAATTAACTTCTAAAGTTAATATGTATATTGCAAAAAGATTTCAAACATTGATATGACATGCAGTCCTCCCTCTTAAAAGCATTCCCTGCTACCTCATAGGAAAAAAATAACATTTCTCTCTTTCCTGGAATATATGATCCTTTATTTGCCTTAAGGGCCTACTTTAGAGGCGAAACTAAACTGCTATCACATTTCCAAAACACATTCTTATAACTAACTGAATTGCAAAAAATTACAACATTTTTCTTGTAATCTGTACTGTCAATTAATGACAATTTTCGTAAGATTTTCATAAGGTAAGAGCTGGTTTATGACAGGCATATTATGAGCATGTTTGCATGTCTGTGACTCGATGTTATATGTTAAACAACAACTATTTCCTCAGACAGTGAGGGACAGCCACGGAAGAATGCGGTCACTTTGTGGTTATGGATTAGGCATAGAGTATTCAGAAAAACAGGATGTACAACAAGCACATCATATGAATGGTGTCATATTTCAAATCCAATTTTCGGTAAGACTTTCCCTCAGAGAGGAGTTAAAGCTTTGTGATGACTGGAGGCAGACATGTTGGCAGTCCCAATTCATAGGCAGCATTTCTTGAGCCTATATGAAATTTAAGCCTATATGAAACTAAGAGAATTAGTTTTATGGCTTGAAGTTGAAATGAAAAACAGTCCTTATTTTTGAATCTTACTGCTCTCTATCTTATAAACATATTTCACACAAATAAATGAATTTTCAGAAGCATTTTTATTTTCATTTTATTCATTTTCAATTTTCTAACATACTTCTTAATGTAATGACAATATTCTTCATTAATGTCAAAACCATATCATACATACATCTGAGTAGAGAAATAAACTTCTAGCTAGAATATATCTGATTAACTTTAGAAGGCATATAAATAAGCTATAAAAGTGTTTCTTTACTTATCATTAGCATGTCCTGAGCCTATTTTTGCCAAATAAAAGATGCTATAAAGTTCCTGAAATCTTTTTTTTTTTTTTTAAAGGATATTTAGTCCTTTACAGATTTTCACTTGAGTTGGCAATCATGTTACAAGACTTTTGTCCAATTTAAACTCAAATGGACATATCCTTAACTTCTGTTCGCTATGAAATAAACTGTATTGGTAAATAAAAGCTGCATCTGGCCAAGAGATCACCTGTGGTTTAGCATGACTGATGTTAAGAACACCTTTATGTTCACCTGGAAGTCTTTTTCCAAAGTGCAGCCTTGGATTCATAAGACAGTATTTGATCCTTTAGGCAAAGTCATCTGGCTGCCATCTGAATAACCCCACCAAGGCTGCGTGGATTGTTCTCTCTTATCTACTTCTGGAGTATCTGAAACACTCAAAATAATTAATTTTTATTTTCAAAAGGCATATTCCACTAGTTCCTTTTTGCAACAGGTTCTATGATCAAGGTGTAATGCAAGGAAGGAGCAGAGTGCTGGAGCTGTCAGGGCTCAGCCCTATCTGAGGAGAGCCCTAACCCACAACACCTAGCAGGAGTGCAGAACTGTGTGGTGAATGGTGACTGAGACCAGCTCAGAGTCCTGGGACCACCTGGCAAGGTTATAGTGACAGGAAGGACTGAGGTCCAGCCAGGGATTCAGCCTGCATATAAGGGTCAGGTCTGGAGACAAGAGAATTCTGCCAAGCTCAATGGGGGAGGTCTTATTCTCCTCCCCCATTTAACTACTGTATCAAACAAGGTATTTCTTCCTAGTGTTTGATAACTGTAGGAGGAACATTTCACTTTTAATTTGGAATACAGTCTTGAAACCTGAGGTGTACACTGTTTTTTAACATTGTATAAAAGACATTCAGAAACTGTGAGAGACAACAAAAATAACTGTATATTTTAACTGATCCAAAAAAGAAAATAGTTTGATTTTATTTTAGGAAAAAGTATGTATTATTATATAGTATATATTATTAGAACTTGGAAATGTCTGCCCTTTATATGAATGAAGATTTTTATTTTTTTAAAACCTATATCTATATCTATCTATTTGTCTATATTTTATAGGTAGACATCTATCTATATATTTTTTCCAAAATCCTATCATATAAAGAATTTTAGTAGCTGTATTAATAAGAATGCTTACTATAATAAAAAAGCAAATAGTTCAGAACCAAAATCAAATAGTGAAAGACCTCTTGCACTGTTATGGTTTTT
>WBMW01003674.1:98975-146482 GCA_013396635.1 Penelope pileata | reverse complement strand
TTTTTTTTTTTTTTGTACTGTTTCTAATTTTCAACCTATGGCTTTTTATCATATTTTCATAATATAGCTTCTTTTTTTTTTTTCCAATTTTCATCATTTGGATTTTTATGTCTTTATAAAGTATGAGAAAATGTCATGCTCTTTTTCAAAATATGATAGTGAAAAAAGTTCTTGGAATAATCATGAAACTCAATTTAAACTCCAAAATAATAGAGTAAATTTCTTATCTTCTCTGTTTCCCTGTTTTACAAACAGTCTCAAGGGAAATTAAGCAAAAATGTTCAGAGAATAGCTTGGGTTGGAAGGGACCTCAAAGACCATCTAGTTCCAACCCTCCTGCCATGGGCGAAGTTCCCACCCACTAGATCCAACCTGGCATATTAGATCTCTTATTTTTCAAGAGGTAGCTTTTCTAGACAAGATTGATATGTAGTCTTTGTTAACACCCTAATGTTACTGAAGAGCTAGTCTAGTTACATGAGCCCTAGTTTGAGTGAGTTGGTAGACCTTAGGGGTGGACTTCACTGTGCAGGTAACCCCCGAATTCTCATGCCCTTGTGACCTCCAGCTACTCATGCACCACAGCTGTTCTTGGGAACTTGCTCACAGATGCAGAAGCCTTAGCCTTCAGGTTGATAACCTGATTTCTCATGACCCTTTGACCTTTGGGACTTCATGCATTATGAGTATCCATGGGAACTTGATAGGCTGTTACCCTCACACAGATTTTGGCCTAGAAGATTTCTCTGAGTACTACTGAGCAGTACAATGTATTCAATATTGTGTATTGACTTGCCTTTCAAAACAGAATTATATGGCAATTATAGGATTGATTTTATCATTTCTAATCTTGATTATGGATGGTGAACTTAAGGGAAACCATATTTCTAAAGATGTGGTGCTTTCTTAGGCAAGATGGCAAGACCATCCATATAACTTGCAATTTGAAAGAAACAGCATGAGTAAAACATTAAAGAAGAAAATTATTTGTTTGCTTTCCAATTTTTCATTCATCTTACTAATCTTATGACATGGGGATTGAGTCATGCTACACTTTCAATAAAGTTTTGTATAGAGATATTACTGTCTTGGGAATGTTTAAATCTAACAGTTTTAAAGAAATAACAAGACCTTTTTTACACAAATTCTGTGGAAGTATACAGTTTCCATGTCTATGGTGACATCATTTTAAGATCTGTACTTTTCACCAAGTATTTATACTCTCTGCAAATTGTTGTAGGTTCAGTTAGTCATATCCATGTCATTGCTTATTTTCATTCCTGAAGCATTAATTATAGACCATGATATCCTCGCAATGAAACTACAGTACGGAAAAATGATTTGTTTTGGGTCATTGACTCTGATATGTAGACCTGAGACTTACTGGTTTCCCCACTGCCACTCGCAGAATAAGTCTTTAGACGTTTACAGTTGCTGTGTTTCTTTAATCTAGTTATCATGGAATGTATACATTTTAACTGCCCCTTATGGCTTATGTGCTGTCTCACCCAATCTAACACTATTACTGACAGATATATTCACATATCGTCTTGTTTTGGCAAGTTGGATCTACATATACAAGACAAAAAGATAATTCTGCTTGTTGGGCCAATCAAGAGAATTAATGATTCTTTGGTGCTACATCCTGCAGTATTGCAATAGCAGTTACAATTATTTTATCAGTATGGAAAAACAGACGGGTGTTTGTGAGACACACATTTTTCAGAAAGACACCTTCTATCTGAGAATACCAATACGTTTGTAGTTTATTACTTGTCGCAAACAAAAAGAGTACTGAAACTTTGAACCTCCAAAAAGCATTGTGTGAAATACTCTTGGTAGAAAAAGCATCTTGTACTTTTTCTTTTATTAGTGTTGGTTGGTTTCCTACCACAGCAGTGTTTCATATAGAATCTTTCATCTAGCTTTTGATCTTGAATGGTTATTGTGTTAATGACATGCAATAGATATCCTTTAATGTTATCAGTGTACACAGAAGAATAAGGCTCTGTCTATTCATGAAAATGAAGGAGATGAAAAAAAAAAGATGCTTGAAAGTGTTGTGGAGTATAAAGGAAATGCACCCTTTTTGTCTTGATCCTGTCTCCTGTTCCTTAGAGGAGCAAAAAATGTGCAGATGCTGATGTCTGAGGAATTCAGTCCATCATGTGAGCAGGTATATGTAAGAGGAAGTGTTGGGAGAAGTGGACTGTGAGGATGGAGAGAAATGGAGTAATGACAGCTTTACAGTAGGGATCCAGAGCCTAACACCAGTGAGCATAACTCTACCACTTCCAGTGATTACTGATATCGATGGGGATTTTTTTTTAGGTTCTTAGACTGTATTGATAGAGGCGCTAATGGTTGAAAAAAGTTCAGTTACTGGATCTTTTTGTGTTTTTTTTTTTTCTTCTCAGATTTTCTTTAATATTAAACTTATTTTTATTTTTTTAAACATGCTTTTTTAAGTGTTAAGGAGAATAAGATTACCTGAGAGGTTTTAAAAGACTGTTTTTATATATGTTTTTAGTCTTTCACTCATCCTAATATATGGCCTACTCATGACCATTATACAGCTGATACATTCCATTTTAAATACCTGTTTGTTTTTCTCTGCCAGAATGCAAGCCAACCTTTTGTAATTCAAACACTTCTTCAGGTCTGTCATTTAAATACTTAAAAAAAAAAAATCAGATAATGTTGCTCTAAGTTATTATTACAGGAAGAACTCATCAGATAGAGAAAATAATATTCAGTAAAAAAATAGTTGAGCTCCTTTAATCTTGTAATTGTACTCTCACTCTTAATACGTTGAAAAGTGTTTAACCCAATAAAACAAAAGTTTCTTAAGTAACTGTTACAATGATGTGTTAACAGTCTATGTCTGCCAAATGGAAAAGCTGTGTAAGTGATCAGACTTTATGTCTCAGGTCTAATAAAGCTTCAAAGGCCAACCACATTATTGAAGTGATGAGGTGTTTAGACTTTAAAACTGTACTCACAGCCTTTACAATCAGACAGTCTCTGTATTAGATTTCTAAAGGAACTTTCTGTATAAAATTGTTGGGAGAAAGCCAGGTCTAAAAAAAAGATAGGTAAGAGAGTTGTAGGTGACAGATGAAAATAGAAGTGATTTAATCAGACAAATGTGGACCACAGATTAATCCTGATATGATTAAGTACAGAGATGGATGATCAATGCTAAAGAAATGGGGCAAGAAGATTACAGAGACATTTGAAAGTACAGCATTGTTTTGTAAATTCTAAGGATGAAGCACATCAATTACTGCATTTAACGGTTGCTGTTCTGGCACCTCGCAACAACACACACTCATCAGATGCTTTGCCAGATAACCTCTGGCTCTTATATAGATTTTTGAACAACATATATAAATTATACTTCATGAACAGCTCTGTCAGTGAAACCATACAACTCTATAGCTACTGCTTGGTAAGCTTGTACATTTTTTCATGACCAATTTGTTAAATTACGAAATTACAGTAAAAGGTGAGTTCCATGTCAAAGTTGTTAAGTCAAAAGCTCCCTTTGACTCCTCGTAGAAGATTTTGGGTGAAGAGGAATGGTAAACAATATTTGAAATCAATCCAGACAAGTTAGACAATTTAGAAATGTTATCTCTAGTCCTTAAAATTCATTCTCATTTGTTGTGCATGTCATTCCACAAATATTTGGTTTTAAGAGTAATTAACTGGATAGACACTACTGTGCCAAAAAGGTGGGGAACACATACTTGAAGTAGTTTTAGATTATAGTTCCCTTATTATTAACTATAACTATTGACGCAAAGAATTCAGAGCAGGCTAAAAAAGCCGTCAGTTTGAATTCATCATCAGGCAATGTTTCAACCATTTTAATTGTTGAAAAACCAGAGTGAAACAGCGAACACCATTTCACAAGTAACTAGTCACAAGTAACAGCTAGTCTTCTCCTAGTAACCAAGCAAACTTTTCTACACCACTTCTGTGTCTGAGGATATGTCAAAACAAATCTAAAAGGTTCTTTAAACAATACAAGTTAACATATAAAATTGTCAAGAAAAGACTGGTCTGGATGAAGAATGAAGGGAATTGTCTGGGTAGGGAAGCACTAGTAGGGACAAAGGGCAGAAAGGCTATAAGCAGGACTAGTCTTGATGGCACCTGGAAGAGCAGATCAGCAAGATGCAAACACATGCTACTCCTGAGGTCACCCACCTCTGAAAACAGAGAACAGCCTAAGAAATGGGAAAGCCTAGAACAGGAATAGTATATGTCAATATTAAAATAAAGACTCAAGCCATTAAAAGGTGATGGAAGACAGTACAAGGTAGGAGCCAAGAGACACCCAGATAAACACAGTCATGTAAAGTGAACACAATCATGTAAAGAATGCAAAAACCCCAAATCAGCATAGGGTTGCAAACCTAAGCAGAAACCAGAAAACAACAGAAGGACTTAACAGCTGGTATCCCTTATTTTCCCTGTAGTCACAGGGAATCCTGGGCAGACTACCTAGGCTGAACATTCTTCGTGCCTGTAGTAGAGGTGGATGTCTCCTGGTACTTTGAGAATGTAGATATGACAGTGTTACTGGCTGCATGAAAACAGTTTTGTTTCAGTGCTTTTATCAAATAAAATCACCTTCGTCTTCCGTCAGGTCTCACTGAGGCATTGCTACCACAGTGTTAATCCTGCATTCTTGAGCTTGCTCCATATCTGTACTGTCTTTTGCTGTCCAAGTTCTTTCATACAAGGAAAAGATTTCTTCATAAGAGAAAATATGTATATTTCTCCACTGCCAGTTTCTGAAGAGAAAGAGGTACTTACAGAGTCCCCTCTATATAGTAGAGATTTATAAGGCATAAATCTCAGTGAAGTCTGTAGATTTCATCTAGGTAAGAGACTCCTTCAAAGTATTTTCTAGAGCATGGAAGAGCCTGTAGTTAGGGAGTGGAAAAGATAAATACAAAGAGCAGTGTATACTATTATTTTGTCTAATTGATACCACATGATCCAATGTCTTAGTTTCTAACAGAAGTTACTTCTCTCACAGTGTGTGGTATGAAGCTATGTTTTGGTCCCAGAAGAAAAACAAAACTGATAACACCTGGCAGTGTTGAACACAGCCAAGGACAAATTTTGTTCCTCAGTGAAGCAGTTAGGAAGCATAAGGAGCCGGGAGCTGGGACGGAACAGGACCAGGGTAGCTGACCTAAACTGACCAAAGAGCTATTCCATACCACATCACATCATGTGATTTTTACGGAAGGGGAATCTTGCTCGGAGGGAACGGCTGCT
The DNA here is from genome assembly GCA_013396635.1 of Penelope pileata. Lineage (NCBI taxonomy): Eukaryota > Metazoa > Chordata > Aves > Galliformes > Cracidae > Penelope > Penelope pileata. The sequence continues at coordinate 141,184 of WBMW01003674.1, read as the reverse complement.
GGCTGGTTGGATATTGGCCGTTGGTCCCTTGCTTTGTGAATCATCTATTGTTTCTTATATTTATATATATGTACTGGTATTTCTTTTATTTTCTCTGCTGTCTTAGTAAATAGCTTTTATCTCAGCCCACAAGTTCTACCGTATTTATTCCTTAATTCTCTCTCCCATCCCACTTGGGAGGGGGGAGGGTGAGCGAACAACTGTGTGGGACTTAGCTGTCTGCTGGGTCAAACCACAACATCCAACTAACTGATGTTTGATGCTCTGGTGAAAACCTTGTGCAACGAGCCTGCTTGCCCTCTGTGAACATGTGTGCATATGAATTTGAAATAGATAATCTCTCACAGTCTCTGTCTCTTGTTTCTATCTTCAGTTTTTGCTGTCTACCTTAAGCCTTTCCTGATTTTCCAGAATCCTTTCCTGTTATCCTATTGTCTTTCATTTTCCCAGTGCTAACAGATCTGGTTCCCCAGAATGTTAAGGTAAAGTTGTCAGGTAAATGAAAGAGAAGATATAAGATGCAAAACAAAACTCTGAGCACATCTCATCTTTGCAGAGCAGTGACTAATTACAGATGTTGCACTTCCTAGAATCAGCTGTGAGCATCAGTGTTGCTTACAACAGCTCTTGTTTCTTCTATAGTGTGGAACGTGAGCTTGCAGGCTACTTCCAATGTGACTAGCAAATGACATTTTACTACACTCGGCATCTGTTCATATTTCCCCTTCCAAGACTGTATCCTTCTGCTTTGCAGTCACTCGTTTTAACAGAAAACTCCTCCAGATATTTTCCTTATATTTGCTATTCTGTATCTCACACACATCAGTCTGACTTTGTGCACTGTGGCTTAAACTTTGAGGAGAAAATAGAGAAGAGTATTGTTCTCTTCAGTACATGATGTCTAGGCTGCCTTCTTCTCTTCCTAGCAGGTTCAGTGCTTCTGATGGGATCCAGTTGCGAACATGGTAAATGGAAATTGCAGAGTGCAATCAACCACTGGACACCTTCCAGCAACTCAGCACTAAGTGCCATTTTATTTATTATCGTTCTTTGACATGCAGTAGTGAGATATAGTACTATCAGACCACAGTTTTCATCTTCAGTCTTTACATCGATTGACATTTTCAGAGTTTGAATACTGGAATTCAAGACTGTCAGCTTTTCAGAAAAAAAAAAAATTGATATCAAGATATTGCTCTATTTTTTTTTGATTTGTTTGTTTACTTACTTCAGTTTGTTGTTCATATCTTCTCAGAGAATTTTTCTGTTTGTTTTTGATTTTGATGTTTTGGGGTTTTTGTTTTCTTCTTAAAGTTTCCAATTTTGTCTATGCCACCTGAAGAAGAAATATTTTTGTGTGGACAGATTAAATGTAGTTCTAAAATATTTTGAAACCACCCAGACACATAAGAAGTGCAATATAACAATGCCTAAAATATATTCAATAATTATAAAAAATGGTATCAAATTCACTTATTTGATTTCAGTTTCTGACATGTATGTGTAATCAATACACACATACATATGTCTATCTACAGAGACACATCATAGTAGATGCTTTACAGTTAATAATATATTTATTGCTACGTATTATATGTACATAAGGTATGCATTTTTGTTTACATGGAAATGTTAGCAACCGTGTGATGTTATTAATAGTCTTTAATGCTTTAATACTATATAAATGCCCAAGATCAAATCAGATTATAAGGAATAATCATGAAAATATTACTAGAAGTACTAGCTTGTATCATGTTTTCCTTATATTTGAGTTTGACTTTCTAATAAATGTTCCTAATTCATTCTAGGGTACATTATACATGAAACAAGATTGCATGGCCTTCAGTCACATCATATTCATTCTGCAAAATTAATTCCGTAACTCAGGTAATTTCTTCCAGAATTTGCAGCAAGACATTTTTGAAGTGTGAAACTTTTAAGATTTTGTGAAGATTTTAACTCTCTTTTTGTGAAGATTTTTTTGGGGGGGTGTGATTTTTATGAAGATTTTTGTGAAGATTTTGTGAAGATTTTAACTCTCTATTTTACCTGATTTTCAGCATTGAATTAATTGCAAATACTATAGAAAAGGACAATCAGATTTCAAGATTTCACTAAACAAGATATTTGAACACAAGAGTAAAAGCAACAATTTAAAATATGTGAAAAATCTCCAATAAGAAACTGATAGCCAAGACTAAAATTATGATTCACAGTAAATATATGAAATTTCAAGAAGAATACTTCTCTTCAAGAGAAGTTCTAATTAACATCAAGGATCTTCAATATTCACCTCTGCTTTTTCCTCCATGAAGAGTGAGTTCTTGGTCACCATGATATTGAGAATTGAGATATTTCTCAGATATATTTTCATTTGAATAACTAATTGAGCACACGAACACAGATCCAAACGAAATATCCAAATAGATCCAAACAAAAATGATGCAAAGTAGATCCACACAAAAATGTATGAAGCATCCAGCTCGTTAACTGAGCTAAATGTTTTTTATTCATTACAGACTAGTTTTTATAAATATTGTTTATGATACATGTACATGTATATATATGAAAGGAAATAATTCTTCCATTATAATGTCTTCTAAGCTGCATTCTGGCTCTCAGAAGCTTCTTAATTTATCTTTTTCAGCAGAGGAGTGAAGCAAGAAAACTTGTAAAACGTTGGTAAATCAGTCAGTTGGGTTTATATTGTTACAGCGTCAATCATTAGTCCACCAGTTTGAGCACAACACATTATTCTTTTGAATCTTAAATATTGTTAGCAAGTTAACCGAGACATGATTAGATTATTTATTTTCACTCATTTGATTTAGGTCTCCCATTTGTTGTTTCATAATCCCTAGGGTATAAGAGGAATTTAAACCTGATTGTGGCATATTTAGTTTGTTGATAGAACTAACACTTTTCACTTCTGTGTCTCTACCTGTTTAAGAAATTGCTGTTCTGTGAAGCTGAAATTCAAAAACAAACTAAGTTTTAAAAAAAATCAAAGTTATTACCTGTAGTATGTTGTAACCTAAATGCATAATGAAAACTATAGGTTTTCATGTACATTTTTGTGGAAATAAATTATTTTCTAAAGCCAAATTCTGCTATCATCCACACAACCTGTAAGCAACACAAAGGTAACGATAATATTATGGAATGTATATATGGTAACATATATGTAAATATCAGGATATTTTTATTTGGATTCTTTCCCTCAAATATATATACAGTGAAAAATATGGTTAAAGGTAAGTTGTTCCCTGAATATCTATGTTTTCTTGAACCTGTGAGCACCAGTAACACTAAGACATTTAGTTATACGGCAGTTAGTGCATGCATGTACATTTAGTTAGTTAGTTGTACATTAACATCATGCACTGTGTACTATATGTTGCATATACCTATCTATGCTGTATATATAGGTAATATGTATGTATAATATAGAGAGATTATGAGTGTGTTTATGAAGCTATATAGATGTATTTATACAGAGAAAAATAAGTGCCTGGGTACTTAACTGCTCTTATAATTTTTTTTTTTGCGAAGAACAGTGTATGAGACCGTAAGACTTCAAAATTGTCTTTCTGAAAAGCAGTCTCGTTCATGAGACTTTGCTGTTAAATTTTGTGTGATATTTCCTGAAGAATGAGGTGTTTCCTCCCTGTGTAGACAAACAAAGGCACGATCAGAACGAGAGCTAATATTGTTGATAATTCTCAGCGGTAACAGAAGAAGCCAATGCATTAGTGCTTTGTTATTTACTGCTAATTTCTATTCAAAGTGAGAGGAAGTGCTGAAGAGGATAACATGGCTCTAGAAGGCATTTATCCAAGTTTAGAAGATTCCTTTCTAAGTGTAATCAGAAGAAAACTGTATACATATATTGCTGTCCTCAGTCTCTCTTCCAATACAGGGAATTAAAGGTTGTGCTTCTGTCTAGGCCACCCCATGGAACACAGCAGACATTCTGGGGCTTGTGAGAGTTTCTGCAGAGACCTGCGCTCACCTTTGCCCCAGGCAAGACCCTGGACATGGAAAGACACCTTTTGTGGGACATGGAGACAGGAATAAACATGCTTTAAAGGTTTCTGTGCATCACATGTACTGTGAATTTTCTCCTAAGTCTAATAGACTTAGGTTAAGGTCTGTCGTGGTAAATTAGAAATGCAAAGGAGACATTTTTAGAAGACTTCTGTTAATTCCCATGCTGGGGGTAAGAATCCGTAGTCTGTTTCTCCTTTCTGATTTCCTTGCTTTTTCAAAGACTTTTCTTCTTAGGACAAACAGCAGAGGCACCTTTGTTTCAACGAGACTTTTTGTAGGGGTCTGACAAGTTTCAATGCATCATTGACATGCTAAAAAGAAAGCCAATCTTAAAGAAAGTCATTCAGATGTGCTGTTTTTTTGATTGCTTGTTTGTTTGTTTTTTGTATCCTCAGCCAGGAAATTTTTAACTTGGATGGTAGTCTTAATCTTTTCACTGATAAAGTCACTGAACAAGTTTGCTAGTCTAAGCAATCAAATAAGCATGCTGAAACCTAGTCTGGCAACAAGGCCAGCTGGCGTGAAATGGTCTGTGTCCGTACAATTAAGCTTTGTTAGACTCCAAAACAGAGTGGTGGCAGGCAAAATAATTATTGGGAATAGTTCCTTGCATGTGTTCATTTCTGAACCTCCAAAGCACTGTTTTCTTAATTTAAGAGCCTGCCAGGACTCTTCTATCAACAGATGATCAAGTCAAGACTACTCACATCTGAGCTCTTGCGTTGGTTAATATGCTAGTACAGACAGGCAAAGACAGAACTTAATATTGCCTTTAAAACTAACGTTAAAAAAAGGAGTTCTACAGAAGTACAATTTCAGTTAGTAAAAAGCAGTTTGATGATGGAATTGAAAGACAGCAAGTTGTCTTTTTGGGGGGCAGGGGAAAAGTTGCATGTGTGTTTCAAAACTTTTCTCTTGGTCTAAAAAACATTATTTTTTTCCTCTATGAGGGCCAAATGGCCCATTTACCTGAAACAATGGACTGTCAGTATGTAGCAGGCATTTTTAGGAAAGCATTGTATAAAACCTGTGCAAATGCTAAATGTAATTATTTTTGAATAATCTATATTCTGATTCCATTTTTCAATTTCTTCGTTCTTTTATAATCTTCCACTCCATTTTAGGAAACTGCCTGAAAAAACAGTAAAAAAGGGAGCACTACAGAGCCTCTTTTTTTAAGAAAGCTGCGTGCATTTTAACTTTGTTAAATCAACCGTATAATTGCTTGGAAAATACAGATTTGTTCCAAAAGTATGAATTTCAGAGAAAGGGCTACCCCTCAAAGAAATCACTTATCAGACTAAGGATTTTTTGTTTTGTTTTGTTTTTAATATGCAGAAAATCAGAGTCATTTGAATATAATTTGAGCCCTAACTGATCTGTTAAAACAAAGGCCTCCTGCTGTCCTTTGCAAAAAGCATTTTATGTCTAGGAGATCAGGTGAGAATTCTCTAAGTGTTGCTAATGAAGCAAAACTGCTAATGACTGCGCTTTTTCTTTTCTTTCAACTTCAAGAATGAAAACAGGATACAGATGAGTCAAAATCTCTCCACTGTCTTTGACACAATTCATCCTGCAGTGATGAGGACACTTTATCTTGTGTAGAGGTGACAAAAGTTACCTTGACACTATTTTGATGGCTGCAGTGTGTGGAGAGCAGGGCAGAGAATTTCCTGGGCAGCATTTGGCAGCAAGAGATTCACACTTAGCCTAACAGAAGGTCACGCCAGCCATGGCTACCACTCCTGTTCAAAATCCTTCTGTCTTGCTGGAGTGCCCGACTGCTTCAGAGGAGGACTCCAAATACTTGCAAATAAAAAATAGATATTTTATTATTTTTATTTCTGCTAGTTAATTTAGAGGAAAAACATTTTTGTTCAGTAAAGCCATTGACCAGAATTCCAGTCATTCCAGACAAGCTAAATATTGAAACCAGAGTTGTTCCCTGTGCTGTTGGAAATTAAACCACAACAACAAAGGCTCCATCAGTAAAAGAGAATTCAACATTTGGTGCCTATTGACCTGGGTTTGTGTGGGACTCCAACCTACTTGAGGGCCACTTAGTGGCAAACCTTGTGAGTCCAGGGGTATCTTTTCCTACAGCTTCCTTTGAAGAAATATGATCATAAAGCTCAATACCTAGGTGTAGGACTAGATTAGTTAAGTGGAAATCATTGCTGTAAAAATTAGAGTTATTTTATTTTATAGATATTTGTTGGATATCTTCAGTGGTCTACATTTAATTCATTGTTGTTGTTGTTGTTGTTGCTTTTCCATTTTCCATACTCCATTCTTTGGTTTGTTGGATATAAGTTTGTTTTTGTTTATTTGGATTGAAAGACAGTTTCCAAATATGCTTCCTAATATTAAGCTATAAAACTTTTTTATTTTATTTTATTTTTACTGGCAGGGAGAACCTGTAGCTTTATTCTTTTAAAAATATTTTAAGAAATGTGATTGAAATGTTGTATTGTAACATCCCACTTTCATGCACACATTTATAAACTTCTGATCCCTTTCCTTGTGAAATTGTGTGCAATGTGCTGGGCAAGACTGTATAGCGACTTGGAATATAAGCTTGTTTCTGAGAATGTTGTAGTCCTTGTCCTGGTTTCAGCTGGGATAGAGTTGATTTTCTTCATAGTGTGGTAAGATGCTATGTTTTAGCTGTAAGAGAAAAACAGTGTTGATAACACACTGATGTTTTAATTGTTGCTGAGCTGCGCTGTACAGAGCCAAGAACATTTTGTTTTTTCAACTTCTGGTACTGTCCTGCCAGAGAGGGGGCTGGGGGGCACACAAGGAGTCAGGAGGGGACAGGACCAGGACAGTAGATCTAAACTGGCCAAAGGGAAATTCCATGCTGTATCACATTGTGTGAAAAGGCTGTAAAATGGAGGGGTGTTGGCTGGGGATGGGGGCAGCTGCTGCTCAGGTCCTGGCTGGGCATTGTTGGGCAGATGGTGAGCAATTATGTTGTGTATCACTTGTTTTGTAAATATATATATATTATTATAATTAATATTATTTTTCCTCTCTTTTCTGTCTTAAATAGTTTTTACCCCTACCCACAGGTTCTACTTTGTTGGTTTTTTTTTTCCCATTTCTCTCCCATCCCACTGGAAGCAGGGGTGAGTGAGCAAACAGCTGTGTGGTGCTGAGCTGCCTGCAGGGTCAAACCGTGACAGTTCTGTAATGCCAGATCTCTTGTGTATATTGCCAATAAAGGGAGGTGCTTTGGCACATAAAGAGGAGGTTTACTTTTTGCTGAAAAGGAATCAAATTTTAGCCCTTCAAAACCAATGCTTACACCAAATGTCATTGTAATAAATGTAGGCAGATGTTAGTACAGATCTGTACTCATTTTCAATTTGCAACATACTTCAGAGGTGCTATCAAAATACGTAGTCTTTGAGATTTAAGCTGATTAATTTAAAAGTACCCATATCTTCTCAATCACCTTGTATCTTCTCAGTTGCTTTATATCACTCTGTGAATACTTGCTGAAAGCTTGTCCCTGACTGCCAGAAAATAACTTGTTTCTTCTGCAGAAAAGCATGAGAAAACATTCCTGAAAGTTTCAAAATCTTCTTCTATATCTGGATGAAAAAACCTGAAATGATGGAAACTGTAACATGTCCCACCATGGCTTATTAGCATTGTAAATTACACTATTTGATCCTGCCTTGTCTTGCAATCTATAGCAAATTAGCCTATGTTTATAGTTTAACCCATAATTTGTTTTCCCTGCCACCATTTGGCAGGGAACTTCAGATCTCTGCTGTAAATATTTGACCTCTCATTCTCCTGTTTGTCTGCTTTCTCCTGCTGAGACCCTTCCTCTTCTCACTGCAGTCAGCTGGGCAGACAAGAGGCCCCCTCCGGCCTACATGGCGCTGGGCTGCAAGGTCTCACAGTAGGCTGCAGCCTGGCCAGGGATGCTGCAGTCCACATTGGGCAGAGGAGAAATGCCTCAGTGTCACCGGGGAAGAAAAGAGTCCCTCTGTGGCCAGCTCCTACCGGGCATGAGGCTGGGAAACAAGGCAGATGTTGTACCATCTTGCCTGGCCGGCATTAAAGGTTCAGAGTAAAATCTGCTCGTGACGCTAGTTTTCAACATTTGTTCTCCCCAGAAGACAGAGGTACAATGCCTCCAACCTTTGAAAAATATTAAGAACATTTCATTTCCCGCATGTATTCACTTCTGTTGCATTGCAGAATGTTTTGACCTTTAAAAATAAGATTATGAAAACAATAGGCCAATAGCCTAGAGGACTTCTGCTATACATATGTATATTTGTTCTGCTTTGGTTAATGAAACAGTTGGAAAAAGAATGAAGGTAAAGGTTCAGACAGTTTGTTACCAGCTTGAGACATCACATCAATTTCAGTAAGAATATCATCTGCAGTAAATAACCTAAATAAAGATGCAATACTATACATCCATTTGAAATGGAATTTTCATTATTACAGCACATAGGTTAGGTCACAGATCTGATGGATATAATACAATCAAACGGAAACTAATTCTAACCAGTATGCATGAACAAAAAAAAAGCCCACAAACCAAAATGAAAAAGCCCTCAGAAACAAAGAAAAAAATTGAAGATTTCTGTCTTTTCATAGTAGTTGTTATTTAGCAGCATAACTGTAGCTGAACTGGTCTTTAAGGGCTCAGGATCAATCTAGCCCTCAGGGAGTTCTCTATTACCCTTGCATTGCCAGGGCAGAGCAAGATGCATGTGATAATGTCTGACAACAGAGCTGCTCTGACAAGCCCCTAGAGAGTATGACAGGTAGTCCCTGAATTTAGTGCATTGTTTATATGACCATGGTTTTGCAGCTCTGTTCCAAAGCTGACTTTTGGCACATTTTGTTTATATAATAATCTCACCATCTCCTTCCAGGCTGTCTTTAATCCCCCAGGTGATGGGAAAGCCTCTTATTTTTTCCCATTACAATGCCTCAGTGGCTTGCTTTAAAACTAATGGACCCTGTAACCTTACCATACTTCCTTTGTTTCCCTCAGTAAATAATGGGTGTCTACTTTTCCTCTTGTTTCTGTAAGGTGATTCTTTTCAGTAAGACTTATTTCCTACAGTCAGCATGCAGACCTGGAGCACATGATAAAATTGATTGTCCTAGCTGGTCACTTGGATGCCTGGCCTGTTATCACAAGTTCTCATTACCTACCCAGGCCAGCCACTGCTGGAAGATGATATTTGCATTCTTTAATTTTTTTGTCAGCCAGTCATTCATTACTGCTGCTACATAGGAGCCATTCTGTAATGACCCAGATGAAAAGGTGAATATTGCCAGGTAAATCGTATAGCTAAGTGAAGTGACCCTCATTTCATTACCTGAAGAGAGCAAGAGAAATTTTCATGCTTCAGACACGTCATATGTTATTGTGGTTCTACCACAGTGAAGGAAGTGATCTCTTAGACATTTTAGCATAGGTACCATGCTAGCAGTGTTTTCATGATCTCCAAAGACCTTCTAAGATTATTTCTACATAGACTTTTATGTGAAATATAGTTGTTGTCTGCAAGCATACATATGCTTTCTTCCTTAAATAAAAGAGGGATTTAGAAAACTGCAAATAGAAATTTATCTTGAAAACAAATTTCTATTACAACATTCAGCAAAAACCTGCCTACAGCTCATGCCACAATCTTCATACAAGTAAGACTTCAGAAAAAATAATTTAATAGAAGTAATCATAATGTTAGATTATGATCTTTTAACAAAAAAGATGGTTAGACATACCTGTTAAATGCAAAGATGTTTTGCATAATAAAGAGAAGTGCAGATACAGATCAATTCATTTTTATGTAGCTGGGGAAAATCATTGAGATAAGAACTATGGAAAATTAGAAGTTCATGGCAAATCCTGAATCTGAATGAAATGCACTTTGGTATGTAGCTCTCAGGACTTTATGAATATAGCAACAAGAATTTGCATCATGAAGATGTCTATAAACAAGTTTAATGTTTCTACATTTACCTGTATTCATACAGCAAGTTTCATTTGATTGTCAAATCAAGGCATACATGATAGAAATCGTGAGGCTTAACTGATCCCTTTCACTGATAATAAGCTGTCAAGCTATGTGTGATAGCAAGCAAAAGGCATTTTGTGATTTACATTTTGTTGCAACATATTTGATAGGTTCTAATAAATATAAAAGAGAAGTAGTATTATTTCATAAAATGCATTTTCCCGTGTTTTGAGCTCACTTATAAGTCATTTGCTTCAGGCAACAGGCAAAAGTTGCTCAGAAGGCTTAGAAAGCAGACAATCATCGTCTATCTGGGCTTCACTCTGCTATTAGATTACACTCAGCATGAAAAACAAAAGCCATGAGGAAAAAGCATTTGACCACAAGACTTGAATATTCAGTTTTAGTGCCAGCTGAGGAAATTCTGGGCCTCAGTACTCCAAAAGCACTTTTGGAGTTGTGTTTGATCTGATTTCTCCCATCAATATATGATTTCTTTCAAGTAGCTGTTTCTAACTTCATGGCTGTTTACATCTTAATTAGCCAGAAGAGGAAATTAAATGGACGTGCCCCTACGTACATAAATATTTTTTAATTATTTCCATCTGTGAACTTTATTCCGAGACTGAACAGGAGCCATGGATCAGGAAAGTTAAGACAATTAGTGTCTTCAATTTTGCAGAAAACTAAGTTTTTTACAGTCATGCTTTGAATTTTACACAGAAGAGAATAGCGTATCATAGGAGTGTGGCTTTGCAGAAAACAGGGTACAGTGCTAAACTGCCCTTTTGAGACACAGCTGCAGTTCCACCATGGAGAAGAAAAACAGACAGTATCTTCACTGAGCAGCTGTGGCTAAAATGGGAAAGCATCAACAGGGGATGGAATTTATGAACACATCAGTTGTTGCATGAAGTTAATAACACGTTATGGGTATTCTTACTCATAATTCCAGCAGTTGTCAAACAAGCTTTAACCCTTTCCCCAAAAAAGATTTTTCTGGACACTCTGAAATGATGAAAATAAAAATTCAAATTAAGAAACAAAAGCGTTTAAAACTTTTTCTGACAACAGAAAAGTCTTCAGAAAAGCTCTATATCGTTGTCCTGTGCCGCAGTGTATGACAAAAGTGAAGTTTAACCATCATGCTGTGTTGCTGCAGACTTGAACACTGGACACAGCCTGGTCCTTGACTGCACTCACGGCCCATACAGATGGTGATGAATGGATTGGAGGAGCGGATCTGTAGCTCTGAGCAGCAGCCTTGCTGTCTAACCATGTTGGATCAGCCTGCCAGCGTATGTCAAAGAAGCCTAAGGTTTATTCTTACTTCTATGGTGTGCCAATTAGCCTAAAGATGAAAAGATCACCTGGAGACCATTGGAGTTCATAACCACGGTTCCCTCAGCACATGTTACAGCTGGGAAAAGTGACATCAAATTTTTCCCAGCGGATTTTTCCCAGATCTATTACATAAGGTTGATACTTCCATTGCCAAGTGTATGAAGTAATAGACTGCTTTAAACTAGCAGAACTGCAAAAAGATTAACTGAAACACAGCTAAGATTTGCAACAAACATTTTTCACTTTGTCTTTTGAAGTTCAACCATAACAGGTTGAAAAAAAGTAACTAACTTAGAACAAGTTTTATGTTTGAAAAGCAACTTACTCAGTACATTGGTTGGTGGTCCACCCACTAAAATTACTTGTTGTCAATAGCAACTAAAAAGCAGAAAGTGATGCAGAACATAGTGTTTTCTGCGGTGTATCATTTACTCCCAGCACCACACTGGTGGCTGGTGGCCACAGCTCCAGGCATCCAATGGAGCACCTGTTAAAGTTATCTCCTAAGACAAAATGCTCACAGACACCCTGCAGAATAAGCAGCCTGTTCAGACTACAGACTTACTGAACCATGTGTGCTTCATTAATTATTATTATTCGTTTTAATTGTTATTATTTTACAGTGCTCAAGAGGAATGTAGATTTTTTTGTCGTCTGTTAAAGACTCAGTTAGAAGAACTAGGCTCAACAGAGCAGCTGAGGCAGATGGTATATTGGCAGTTAAATACATAAAACTCTTCTCTCAAGCCTTGCCAGTGAGGAAAATAGATTTTTCCCCCCTTTTTTGGCAAACAATTTATTTCATGATGAGTTTGCTGTAGTAGAATGGCACATGGTCTCTCAAGAGTTTTGACATTCAGTAAAAGCCCTTAAAACATTATTTTCACTGAGTCAAAATCATTTATTGATATGTTCTTTTCACAAAGAAACCTCCAGTAGTTTCTAAGGTAAATAATGTGTGCCATGTGTCCATTTTCTCTATTCTGCCTGTCACACTTCTAGTGAACCTCGTTAGCCAGGTTAGTGGAAAAATAGTGGTTTAATGTAACACAGGCAGTGACCTGCCAGATGACCTATGCAGATCAGATGAAGAATATCAGTTTCAGGGTTGACTGGGGTGGGCATAGGACATCTACTGCTAATAAATGCTAGAAATTTTTATGATCACGCCCCTCACAGCAGAGCAGTAGCTTTCTGAGACACCAGGAGCTGATCTGAACTGCAGGTGAGAGTGCAGCCACTCACATGCCAGAAGGAAAAGAAGGTTTACTAAAAGGGCAAATAGCAAGGCTATCAGGCAGCTAGGATTACTTGTTTAAATGACATTTTGAGTCAGGAAGCAGCTGGTCTTAAATAAGCAAATACTACTTAAAAATGAGTATTGTGCTCTGTAAATATGGTGATATACAAGAATTAAAGGATTTAAAGTCCAAAAGATATTGCAGAGTTTTCCGGTTTTCTGCTGATAAAATGTGCAACCTGTGAACATTCAGGTGAAATTACATTACTATTCACAAGGATAAAATAAAATGTATTTGTTCTATAGGGTGCTTTGAAAACAATTAAGCTTTCAGCCAAGGGCAGGATTCTGCCAGTGGGCTTGTTAGAAAGCTTTGCAACACCTAGATTTCCCACACATTTTGAGACTTTGCTGAGATGTATACTACAGTGTTTTTTTCAAGGACACATTATTATAGTTATGTTTGCATGGTCTCCTTCTCATAGAATCATAGAATCATAGAATCATAGAATGGTTCAGGTTGGAAGGGACCTTAGAGATCATCTTGTTCCAACCCCCCTGCCATGGGCAAGGACACCTCCCACTAGACCAGGTTGCCCAAAGCCCCATCCAGCCTGGCTTTGAATACTTCCAGGGAGGGAGCATCAACGACTTCTCTGGGCAACCTGTTCCAATGTCTCACCACCCTCACAGTGAAGAATTTCTTCCTTATATCCAGTCTAAATCTACCCTCTTCCAGTTTATAACCATTACCCCTTGTTCTGTCATTACCTATCCTTGTAAAAAGCCCCTCCCCAGCTTTCCTGTAGGCCCCCTTCAGGTACTGGAAGGCTGCTATCAGGTCCCCCCGCAGCCTTCTCTTCTCCAGGCTGAAGAGTCCCAAAGTCTCATCCCTCCAGTGAGTTCACTAGACTAGTGGAAACACGTTTCAGATATTCTGAGAAAAAAAAAAAGATCTGTGAGTTCTGCAGTGCTTTCCAGACACATTAAAGAACAACTAAATGCTTAAAAACATTCAAAGATGTAAAAAGAAATAGCTTTCTAGAGAAGAATAAATCAGTTTTGTCTTTTCCAAGAAACTCCTTGTTCCAGGCAATGGTAGGAATATGTAATGGTAGGAATACTAGAGAGGAGAAACTGTTACAAGTGAAGTGGTTAGTTTATCAATTATAAAAAAAAACAGACCAAACTAAAAAACTCAAAAAAAAAAAAAAAAAGAAAAAAACACCACTATAAACTGTTTTCTTTCTTTCTTCAAAGAAGTCAAAAGCACAATTAGGCTTGCAAAAAAATAATTAAACAGCTTAACTCCCTGTTTTATGCAGAAAAATTAACAGGAAGTTGGGTCATTTCTGTGCAAAAGCCATTCCATTACATCTCTGTCGTACCCAGGTTACAGTTAAATAGCTCATGCTCTGCCCTGGAGTTCGTACCTCTGTTAGGTTGTCCTCAGTCTCCCCTTTACTAAAGGACTTTATATTTTTTTAGTGTCTTAAGGATAGTGAAAGGAATTATTTAGGCAACCTATTAATAATACACAATAAAGTAAAAATAAAAGAAACCTAATTTCTAGCAAAATTAGTAGTCAAAATTTGATTCTGGCTGATGTTGGGCATATGGCTCTGAGAGAGCTTTCTCCTTGCCTGGATGCTCCCAAGATGATCGTGCTGGATTTACATTTTATGGGATCTCATATGCTTTTACTCTCTGGAGTGCAACCACTGCTTCTAGCTCTGGGCTCCAAGACATGTCCTCCCAAGTGCACAGCACACATCTGGCACCCTTGTGCAAACTCAGGATCCCATGGCTCAGTGCCTCTGCCCAGAAATTAGTGCAGGCTGTCTTGTTGTCAAAAGGAAAACCGTGCATGACAGCATCAAAAGTCGTATCTGTACAACGTAATTTCATAATATGTCAGCTTAATAGTGTAATATCAGCTGGAGCCCACAAATGGTGCATAGAAAGATTTCAAATTACCACAGCTTGTAGGAAAACAGCATTTGACAGTTTGATTATCATACATGATTATAGGTTAGAGCAAGCTTTGAGACTTAGAACCCTACCCTAAATATACTAAAAACAAATCTTAGATTTCTAGGGAACTTAATTTAAAGACTGAGCTCTGTTGCAGAGTCATAAATTTTCTCAATGAATAAAGTTTGAGCATGAATGCAATAAAAATGTTCATTTATCCCAGTACAAGCCAGTTCCCTTTATCGCTAGTAAAGAAAAGAGCATTGAATAGGTAAGTATATTTGTCCCTTGAAAAGTATTAATACAGGTATGCAAATCCTCCACGGACCAGAAGCTTTTGCTCAGAGGCACTGTAGATAAGATCTTTCCCTATTGCACAGGAGATAGAGGGAAAATGGCTTCCTCCTCAGGATTGCATTTTCCCACAAATTAGAGAAATTTCTGTTCAGTAGATGAATCAAACGCTGTACGAACAAAACTCACTTCTGTCCCCGGCTGCTTTCACATTGGCTTTTGGGACCAGACCCAGAGAGGATTATTTCCAGTACCATAAACAGGAATTATCTTTGAAAGGGCCAAGCAGAGTAGCCCAGAACAAGAGAACTAAGAGCTAAGCAGTGCGGATTATCAGAGATCCTGCGCTCAGGGTCACTGCTTGTTTTGGCAGAGTAGGCATGTCCACTGTGCACATTAGCTTGCACATTAAACACATGTAAACATAAAATCAAGCAAGGATTTTAAGAGTAGATCATCATTTTCACAATTGATACTAAAATGTTTACATGACTTCAGACTAAAACAAGAACTTCTTCAGAGATTGTCTTTCTGCTATAGCTTTCCCTGTTGTACAAAAGTGATTTTTTTCCAGGACTGTGACTGAGACTCACATTTAATTTTAGATGCCTATATTTAACCTACTCTTCTGGATTTTGCACATAGTCATTGGGAAACACGGTCCGTTTAAGATCGTTATTCATTTTTAATCGAGACCTAGTGGAGACATGCTGCCTATTGTTGCAAAAGATTGAGTTGAGCGTTTGTTTATCTTGAATCTCTTAGAGACATCACTTTTCTGAATTCTCTGAAGCAAAAGACTTTCATGGTATAATACCATTAAAAGATTATTTTTTTAATCAGTGTTAATGTAAAACTAAAAACTGCTTTGAGTCCTTTCATAATCTGTAGTCATTCCCCAGAGATATTTCTGATAATGTTGCTGATCTGTAAAGAATATTTAAATGCAAAGTACACTCTAATCTTTTACAAGAAGTGCTACATACACTATCGCTATCTAAGATTAAAAAAAAATCCTCTGAAAAAAACTGCCTGGATTAAAGATGAACTTTTTTTTCCAATAAGATTTGAATCATTACAAAGGCAGATGCTCATACCATGTTTGCAGCTGGTTTAAAAGATAGTGTATTTTTGTTAGCAATTTCATGTAAATTTAGTGTATGTAGTGAATTGCTATAGTTCTGTGGTGATGCATCAGGACTTTCATTAAAAAGAAACAATAGAGTGTGCCTGATCATTCTTTTGAAGGTACTTACTTATGTAAGCACATCCACATATTGCACCATCGAACCCTTTGAACAATTGGCAACAGGACATGCCAGCCCCAGAAGCGAGACTCAAAGATGTACATCATGAAAAAGATCACAAGAAGAGCAAAGGGAGACCCTGTAGGTGCCACCTCTGGTTGGGAGCGTCTAACCTGGCACCTGAGGGATGGTTTGGTAATACCTTGGTTGGCACTTGAAATCTGGGAGACACCAGGGAGTCCACCTGAAAAATGCAAACCAACATGATGTCTCAATTCCTTAATTCTGATATGTCTGCAAAGGCCACAGATAAACAGCAAATAAAGTAATAAAACAAAGACCACATTCTTCACCTGGTTGAGAGTAAATAAACACTGAACTGCTGTGAATGTCAACTGTGAACCTGAGTGCTCCTTAATGTTTGACCTCTGTAAGATGAAGGAGCTGAGGAACATGCAGGTTTGAGGTGTGTTAATATTGGTTTTGGGCCTACAGTAAGTTACCCAAGTTCTTATTTTGTATCATTTGCAAATAGAACATGAATATAGCAGTGACTGACCACTTACCTGCCCTCTTCATGCACTCCTTTTCAGCCAAAATCTGAGTTTACTCAGAGTTTATTCAGAATTTATTTATTAAATTGCCTAAATTAAACTAGCTCATTTTCCCCCTCCTCCGGGGATCTCTAACATATTCTATTCAAAATAAGACATTTTAAAGAGTCCATCCAATTTGTTTCGCCAATGCAATGGAGTACGGCCAGCGAACTGGCAAGGAAGCATGTCCAGCAGCTGGGGAACAGCTAGTAATGGTGACTCTCTTGATGGAAATGGCTGTTCACAGAATGCATCTGTCTACACCCACATTTCACTTACTATTGCATCCTAGAAAAGTGGTACTGGGATTGTACACTGAAATTTTTTGCTACCTCATAACTAGGCAACCAGTCATCTAGTCTAGACACCTTGAGAGGTGGCACATCTAAAAGGTAATGGTAATAGAGATGGATGATGTGAATTAATTGAAGTGTGAATGAATAAACTAAATGTATATCTGTTTTGGATGCTATACACTAAAGAGTCAGTTTAGAAAATGTAACAAACTTTTTAGCATACTAAGTTAGGAAAGCTAAATATCACTCTTCAGGTGTATTATTTTGGCTATTTGTATCTTCATATGTGGAAATACCCATAGATATGTAATTATGGAAGATGTTTTCTCTGAAGAACTTTGACCTTCAAAAAATGCCACAGCTAACAAAAAGAAGGGCTGTATTTATATCATCTCTCAGCCAATCCAGGAAGAATTAAAGAGGTACCGAAGCCAAAAGTAATCCACCCAGGTATTCCCTCACCTGAACAGATAATGAGCTAGTAATTTCTTCGAGCGTTTAAATCTGGAGTCTTTTTTCCAGAGAAATTCTTTAGTATGATCAAATCACATTTTCAGTATTTTAATCTATGCATTCTGCAATGACATTTTAAAATGTAAATGAAAAATTGTTCAATATGACATTTATATATTAATGTCTATATTTCATTGTGTGTATATACATTCACTGTGGTTGGATCATATATTATAATTTTTTTGAATGAAATAACAGAAAAGGTAAACGTAGAGTGTTGAAAAGAGACTATTAATGGTTGTACATCCACTAGTGAGGCTAGTAGGAAAACTACTGTAACAAAATTATTTTTTAAAAAATATACTAGTCAATGGCTGAGTCCATAGTAATTTTTAATATTCCAAAAGTATTTATGAAACCAAGATATAACTTATATGCATTTTAGAAGTGATTGATAATAAAATGAAAATCTTTAGTAAAATACTTTTGTAATGTCATGAAAAAAAATTGGGAGTGGTGTGAGTGTAATATCAAACACAAGCATTTCATCTTACTTTTACTGTAACATTTTTTTGACATCTAATGCTCACTCTGGAAGTACATTAAAAGACAGTTAGAACTCAAAAGGTGCTTATGAAATTATTTTAATTCAGAGTATCTTAGTTTTTCTGTTCATAAAAGTGGAGGCTGAAAAGTGATGTATGTGCTACTGGAGGCTATTTCAAATGTTCTGATAAAGACATAAAACTATCCAGGTGCTGGAAGCAGAAGTTACAGGAATTTAAACCTAAAATAGGATAGCATCTCCTAGCAGCATAGGAGTAGCAGTGCAACTAAACAACAAACATTGAGTGAAATGATACTACTCACCATTAGTTATGTTGGAATCAAATTTGATAATAATTGAAGAGAATGTAATAAAAAGTATTTTTTTATGTTCTTTGTGCTTGCATTTGCTGGAGTATATCTAGGATAGAGAGGGGAAGGATGGTAGGGAAGGTTGTTGGAGTAGCCGCTTTGCTATTAAAATCTGTATTTTCAGCCACTACCTTAATGGGTATCAACAAACACCAGGTTATCTGTATAGCATTCAATATGCCAATAATACTTCACTTAAAGATAGCAGTTACAATAAGATCTTATTCTCTAAAGCTTAATATTGATTCCCTTCTCCGACTGTAGATGCAGAGAACCTTCAAGTCTATTGAAATTTTGTTTTAATTTTTGTTGTTTTTTTTTTCCCCTCAGAAGAATGAACTATTAGCTATTTTCAAAGGTGAGAAAACTAATAACCCCATGCATTGGGAAACGGATAATTTTTATTTTCAGATGTCTGGCTAGTGTTAAATGATTACTGATCACCTGATTTAGGGCTATAAAGGCTAAGGTTTTTTTGATCATCTTAGTTTATATCACAGATCTTGGGGAGGTCATCTGAGTACACTGCTTGTCTCTTCAGTGTCTACTGCCTGCCTTTTAAGACATCAGGTAAACAGTGATCTCATCTGTGACATTGACGTGAAGCTGAGTCCATCAAATAATGAAACGATTTTGTGAACTTGTTTGTATGTAATGCAAGTTTTCTGGATAAAACTGAACAGTTTATGGCATTCAGTAAGTCCAGCCACAATAATTCTTTAACTCCAGGCAAGCTGGAATCAAGTCATGTGAAAGTATATAGTAACAGTTGGCTTTCCCTAAATTGTCGAAGAAGAATATTTTGAAAGATCAAACTTCCTCTTGTCTTGGACAATTAACATTTCCTTGCCACATGCTTCTACCTTGTTATTCCTATGCTAGGCTTGTGCAGATCTGCTGGAAAAGAACAGTGATAATTTGGCTTCTGTGGCATCTCCTTTGGAGGTTTGTGTTCCTGGGAATAAATATATTTTTAAAGGAATAAAGACATTATGGACATGGTATGCAAAAATTACCAACATTAGAGAGCTTTTGCCTCTGAGTACCTGTGAACAATGAGAGACAGAATACTGAACTAGATGGATCTGTGAGGGCAATACGTACAGTCCTCTCTCACATACAAAGACTTGCATCATCAGTAATTTACACTGACATCATCAGTCTAATTTAGCGTGACAGTAATTTAGAATCTTCAGCTGTGATATTTGAAGCATCTAAGATTCTCTTCCCTGATAAGATTTGACGAGAAATTATTGTGCTGGCTGAATGGATTCTGTTAAATCTGTAATTCATCATTCTCTTTCCTCAGTGTTTTCTTCTCTTAAAAGTCTCTGTTCATGCTCTGTGTGATACACACGAATGGATAGGTCTATTTTCAGGCAAGTGTCAACTCATGCAATGAAAGATGCTGGAAAGGACAGTGACGGGTTCTATGAAAGAGGCCAGACACTCCTGAAAATCAATATTTGTCTTTCTTCTTTCCTAGCCCAAACTGACTATACAGTCTGCTGTATGGGGTTACAAGCAAGAGGAAAATATCTCTGGTGAAGAGAAAATCAGTGTCAGTGTCTCTACTGAGCCCAGTGTTTGAATTTGTTATTGAAAGCATTCCTCTTGCACTCACTGAGGTTAGGATTTCACCATAGCACTCAAGACCACTCTGGCTGACCTGGTGCTGTTCTAAGTATTATTATATTCTTACTGTATTTTTCTCTTTAGGCTGGTAATAAGTTCACGTCCTAAAAGAGCACCTAAATCTTTGTGCTGCTAACCTTTTGTCAGCGCTACCTATGGCATGGGTGAGAATCTGAAAGTCTGAATATATTGAAGCAACCTCTGCAGGCTCCAAGCTCCCAGCTGTCTGTTTAATCCATCACAGTGAGACAAATCCATTAGTCATGTAGCACAAGAAGGCCTGTGCAAGGCTGGAATAATAGGAGACTTAACCATGGCACGATCATTCTTGTTTGGCCTCAGATGGCTCCTTAAGCATGAAGAGGGAGGTCTACATGCATTTTAGAGAAATTAATTCTGCAGAATTTTTAAATTTATGTGCTGAGTGACCTCTCAGATCAATAAATTTATGCATAAATGAGACAGGGTTTACCAATGAGCCAGTCCCTCTTGCCTGTTAAATCTACATGAATGCCGATTGCAAAATAGACTAGTCAGAACATGCAAGCACATACATGTTAGCAGAAAATAATGAAGCTGAGAAGGAGGGTGGGTTGTGGTTTTTTACCCTTTTTTTGTGAGGCATATAGCAGAACCTTCCATCTTGCAAAAACAATGCATTTGAAGGACTGTAAAAAGGTTACAACTTAAACTTTTGTCTGAATGCCAGACCGAGAAATGAAATGTTTCCACAAGATGATGAAGAAATATGAAGAAATACAACAGTGATTACTGTCACTGATTTCAGTAATTGGCCCCATTTTAAATACTGTAATCTCTTCTTATATACATAGTAGATAAATTATGATATAATGCAGCTGAATTTTAACAAAGATTTGTCAACATAGTGGAAAGTTTATTTATTTATGTATCAATTTCATTGCTACTTACATAAAGAGGTATGCATTGATCTTAACTGTACTGAAGCCAAAATGAGTTATGCCATGACATTAAAGGCCTGAAGTTTCACTGTGATACTAATTAGCAATATATTTAATTATTAACTAGCAACGGCTAATTTAGTCTCTTGAAAAAACAATGTACTTACAGACTTTGATTTGGTACTACGTTGTGTCTCCTATCTTTGCTATTAATTATCGAAGTACATTCATATGAACACTTTTTTGCTGTTGTTCAACAGTACTTGAAAACTGTAATAGTCACGTAAAAGCTCATTCTAGCAATGCATTTCATGCCTTCTCACACTCTTTATCTATGATGCATATTCCTGCCACAGCTACACTGAGTAGAATTTGTCCTTTAGTTAGAATTACATTGGTTCTCTCTCCTGATTTGGGAAGTCCCCAAATTAAGGCCAAGGGATGATCAATATGATGTCTTTTTATACTCATACCTTATATCCACATATGAAGAAAACAAAAAGAATTACAGATGTGTGTATATGAGTGCACCATGCACCTATATTTTGCCTCTATTTGGCTTTCTTTTCTTCNCTTCTTTTCACAAATGATACTAGCATTTCTTTGTCTAAAAATGTTGTTCTCAAATGTCCCATACAACTGTCCTATAATCATGTTTAATAATGAAAACATATAACAATTTAATGAGTTCACTGTTCCCTTCAGAACCAATTCTCTGAGTTCTAAAAGATGACAATATGTCACCAGTAATTCATCTCAAAATGGATCTGGCTGCTAGTACTCAAATAAGCTAAATTTCTTTGAGCAAAGATGAATTTCAAACTGTCCAATATTGAAAGTTGACAGCTAGTAGCAGGCTTCTACTTAAAAATCTAACTCTTGTGGGTACAGAATATAGATAATAATAATAATAATGACTTTGAAATTCTCAATGGACTACTAAATTAAGGCTCTGATTCAGTAAATAATTTTCTTCTACTCAACTTCGTTGCAATTGATATGTATCTTTATTTTAACTAATTTTCAGAGCAAATAGCATAACTTTTTTCTCAACATATTCTTTCAAAAAGAACATATGTTGTTCAATAGCTGGCTTGGAAATGGAAATATGTCTATTATTAATGTACAATATGTGCTACCACTACAAACTACCAATATTAAGAAATAACAAAGGATTCATTAAAATTAATTAAAATCTTGTGTCCATGGACGTCAGCGTAACCCCAAAAGGTTAGAATGACACCCGTACTATTTAAGAAATTATCATCTAGAGAAAAGCCAGAAAGACAAAGGCTTTCTTTCTTTACTAAATAGCTATGGAAACTATACTCACTTCTTGATGTTTCCACAGATTTTCTCCAGGGCACTGCTGGATGAAAAACACTATATAACTTTAATATGTGCATACTCTAGATGAATGAGACTACATCAATTTTTGGTTTTGGCTGTAATTTTAATTAAAACTCTTAAAATGTTTCCATCTCAATTTCTATGTTGTTTTCCACCTTAATATGATCTTGGCTTTCCATACATATATTATAAAAACATATTGAAGTTCAGGTACATGGTTATCATTTCATTGAATCTGTTAGGGAGAATCCATTTAGGAGCAAGATTATTGTAGATTTTATCTGAATCTTCCCTTTGCCTTATATAAAAACATCATTTTAAATAATATAATTTGTTTAGAAGGAAGAAATGGAAAACAACCATCCATTCTTAATCATTTGAGACTGACTGAGGGTTTTTCTTTAGCCACTAGACATCACATGGAGAATTGAGCAATATGCTTGGTTTCCCAAGCCATCAGAGGACAGTGTTCTCAAGAGTCTCATAGTCAGAGAAGTGATTCCTTCATGTAGTAAGAACAAAAGGATATTGAATGTTCCCTGCTAACCTGTGGATCCCATTGTCAACCAATTTCCATCTTAAGTTTTAGTGTATGTCAAACAAATTTCTTGATTTTAATCTATCCCTCGATGATCTGAGTGTTCTGTTCACTTGTTTTGCCTAAGGCTGTAAACACATGAAAAACATCAATCAAAGTGAATGGCAGAAATCCAGGCCTAAATTCTTGCTATGAGAAGAATTCATTGTGGCCCCATCCTCTGACTACAGCTTTGATTCTTTTCCAGTCTAAACTTTGAATAACCTTCACTTAAGAATTAGTTAAATCTGATTTTGAATGCTATTTCTTTTGATCAAATATAATTTGAAACCACGACATTTCCTGAACAGATAACTTTCTCCAAAACTTCTTCAGAAATTTTAGTATTTAAAATCCCCATAAAAGAAATTATTTTTAAACTAACTTATCCAGAAAACAGTTTATATGCTATATGATTATATAGTTTGTATAGTCTGCATGCAATTAGTCATTAAATCTACTAAAAGCTGTGTGCCCTGTTTTTACAAATGACTGCACAGAGTAGCTCTGAAAATGCATGTCTGTGACAGAATATAGCATGAAAACTTCCAGTGACAGTTACACAATCTATAGAGAAGTGCAAAGTTTTTTTTGTTTGTTTGTTTGTTTGTTTTTCACGGATCAAATATCGGAATCTCTTGGGTTCACCATCCATTCTGATTGTGTCAGCACTCCTCTGCTACTGCCCTCCACATTTACCAAGTGTGTCACTAACTGCAGCCTTCCCTCAGGTTTGTAAATGTGTGAATGTATTCCTCTTTGGAGGAGGAAAATGCACCTTTGGTGAAGGCTCACAGTTTATGAGGAGTTTGATGGAAGTTCTCTGTTCCTTCCCTCGATGTGTAATCAAATCACACTCAGGATTATTACTGTTTCCTAAACCTGTGCTGAAACGGTTTCTTAACACATTGACAAAAAATTTAGTGAAAGGAACTGAATTAGAATCTTAGAGAAGCAGGATAGGAGAATTTGGCACACATGCAAACTAATTTACCAATGTAACTCAGCAGTACAATTTTTAATACCATTTGGGCTACGTTATTCTGTTGTGAAATCCATTAAGCAGCGTTCCTTAATAGTAAAATACTACTACTTAGCATTAATATTCTTGAGTGAAAATGAAAGCAAACTATCACTTACATTTCCTGTAAAGAACATCTGGACATTTTTATCAGTAACATTTATTAGAAATATGTAATATTATTTGTAATTTGTATATTGAATTTGTATATTATTCCTCATCTGTATAGCATTCATTAGATATACAAAACATTAGATAAGCAAACTGTGCTTTTATTAGTAAGCACTAATATGAAGATAAAGCTGATTAATGAGCTATAGTACAAAATATAAAACAAAGCAATATTAATGTGTGATGTACAATACAGGGTAGTGAATTATATTTCTGAAACAGAAAGATAGCTTTTCTCTTGCTGTTTATTTTTACCCATACAGTTTGTTTAACAATGTAAGAAAAAGGATTATATCTGTAAGTAACAAAAATATAGGGTAAATAAAGAGACAGCAAAATAAATCACAGCATTCCACACATTTAAAATTTGTGAGTTATCAAGCCACATGTATTTTCAGTTCTTTTATTTTTTCCTAGAAATGTGATGCATATTGTGCTGTGTTCTTTTTAAATATAATTACAAAGATGTGAATTCGGTGGAATTCAGTGAAAAGATAAAACATTATCTCTTAAGATCACTTTGACTCAAATCTATGGTTCATATTGCTCAACAAAAAAAATGATATTAGTCTAGAATGAAGGAAAAATCCTTCTGAGTTTTAATAAAGACAAACTGTAAAACTCTGTCATTGATCAAAACCACAACATTCTTTTGTCTTTTTCAACTAATTCCTACTCATGTTCAAATATGGCCCTGGAAAATACATCGGTCTTATTTTTATCCTTGTCTCCTTTCCCTGTTAAACAATCAACCAGACAACTGAGAAAGCTTTTTTTCCTTTGTTTGTTTTGTCATGAAGATATATCCTTGATTTCAGGAAGAACTGCAGAGTTTGTGGGGTAAAAACTGAGAAAAGGTATAGCAGCTGCTTTTTGCCTAAAGATATGCAATATTTTTGTAATTATATTCTTACCAGAAGTGCAAGGTAAAATTTTGCTCAGTTTAGCAGAATGTAAAAATGCGAAATTTAGCATCATAAGGAATTTCCTATTAATAAAAAGAAGTTGAGGATTACATGATCTCCCCTTTCACCAGAATTAATCAAATATGTAACTGTGAAAATAAAAACTATAAATTGTAATTATATTTAAGCATACTTTGTATTTGTAATGGAACCTCAGTACAGAAAGTATGCGGTTACAGGGTACACTAAAAAGCTAATGTAGTCTCAAAAGTTTTCAGTGAGAGATTAGCCTAGATTTATTGCAGCTGAGAGCCCAGTTTTCCACATAGTTTTCAGAATTAATTTTCTTTGTCAATTATAAAGAATTTTACTGATCAAGTCTGTCTATGTGGTTTATAACAAACAATTTATAACATATACATATCAAGTTTCAGAATATGATATGTAATAAAGACCCAAGATCATTCAACCAGTACACATAATTCTGGATCTTTTAAGCCCATTACATCTTTTAGCAGTGTCTCTCTTGGGCAAGAGACACTAGACATTTTGGCATTCAAGCATTCAGACATTTATTTTACTGAGAATTCAAAGGATATTTTTCCAAAGTGAAATAAGGAACAATAAGATTTTTATATCATTATTTAAAACCTATCTGGATCCATAAAATATGATGTCATAAGACTAGTATTCCTTTAAAAAAATATTTACATTCATTTTTCCTCCTCAGAGGATAATCACACTAATCATCCCAGATGATAGGAACTAATACACAATCCTAATTACTAATCCTAAAAACTAATACACAAAGTAAGATGGATTAGTGTTTGCTTTCTTGAAAGTTTGTATCTGCAGAAATAAATATCTACTCTTTGAACAAAAGGTAGCGTATGAACATCTTCAATTATATTAAATATGGTCTCCTTTCTAAACTTCATATTATATACCATAAATTGTCACCTCACAGAAGAAGTAAAATTATGTATTTTTAAAACATTGTTTTTCAAAATACCTTATTTTTCTCCAGGAATAACAGTCTTTAAATAAATCGTAAACATTGAAGTAGAACAAAACTTCTCACTCAGCCTTCTTGCTGCCTTCCTTTCTATGCCAGTCTTCTTCAGGAAGCATTACTTGTTATAGTCCCAAAGGAACAGATCGAAGTTATCCGAGATTTGTATGTCTTGAGGAGTTGGCTCAGTTGCAAGAACAGGCTGAGGCCTGATTTACTTCAACACATTGCATTATCTGTGGGAATGCCTGGACTCCTCTGACACCCTGTACCATGGCTTTGTTTACCATCCTCCTCTTTGTGGTAAATGTTTATGACACCTATATCCAAGCCCCCCATTCATCCAAACTAATATTCACATATAGCATAATTTGGCATTTTTGTCTGAAGGAATGCAGATGTTTCTTTAGAAAGACTTTCTGGAAGGCATTCTTCATATCATGTATGCATTAGAAATGCCTAAAAGAACAGAAAATCCTGTCATTTTCCTTCACACTGGAGTCTTGGCAATAAAATAGCAAATGTGGAAAAGATAACATAATTAGAGAAATATTGCTGAGAAAATTAATGCAAATGGCTTTGTATGTCAGAATAATGGAATAGGATTTTACCTAAAAAGCTGTATATTCTGCATTTTCAGGTTTGAACACTAATGAATAAAATGATTAAGGAGACTATCCTTGGGAATTCAGATCCAGGACACTATCAAGGAGCTTTCCATTTTCAGTCCAATTTACCCTAGTTATTCAAAGGGGAATAATTTATATTTGTCAAATAAATCTTGAACTTACTTTTGAGGAGACAACTCTCATTGATTTGAAACTGGTAGAGAATTAGATATGTTAGGAAGGAAAATGAATATTTTTTCCGAGTGAAAAAGAGTAGCCACTGAGAAAGTTGCTGCCCGTCATAAATAGGTCTTTTTATTACATTATACTGCTTAGGAAAATCTTACACTGGCACCCACAACTTATAATAAAGATGGATTTGAGAAGATGAATGAAGTGTCAGGCAGAAGAGGTAGGTGAACTTGTCCTAATTGTGGGTGGTGCAGCAATTAAAAGTCAGGGAAACTACACTCTCTTACAGTTCATTAGACAAAACAGTACGTGGAAAATGTCATGTTTAATTGCTACAGCTGCTTGTATTTCTCTGTTACATTGGGATGCCAATATAAACCAGCAGGAGGAATTAATCTATGGAAAGATTCACTTCCTATGTTACACATATGCTTCTATGAGTATGATGCCTCCAGTATTTGACTAAAAGCTGCAACTTAACTTAGAGGCATAATATTTGTAACAGTAGAAAATCTATATATAATGATAGTTAGAATTATTGAATTGAGCCAACAACTTCACTTGGAAGTGTAATGCTGTCTGAGTGATATTATATTGTGTTGTCTATCAAGTTAATTTTTACATATACATTACTAAGCAGTTCCAGATGTGGAATCTAAACTAGAGCTACTGGTTCTGGGACCTTCTTGTTTTGTCTTACATTACCTAGAGAAACTAGCTTCAGTACATAGATGGATGGACTTACAGCATAGCAGTATTTTACACAGATTTTCTGTTCTTTCATTTATGTTTTCTGTTATACATAATATTAATATAAAATTTTCTTTTTATCCTTACTAAAATTAGAGCAAACAGGTAGCTCTCAGCTGGGCACCTTTTCCTTTGAGCTGGCTGTAGCTCAGGCACTTTCAGGGCAGCACGTTGTGTCACAGCTGCACATTTCCTTGCCAGTTCTTATCAGCACTGGGATTTCAACAAAAGCAACTGGATTTACACAAGTGCAACTGAAATCATAGTCTAATTTCTGCAAAACGGATTTCTGCTTTTCAATAGACGCTACGTGGTTTGATCTAGCCATGACCCTGCAAATATTTGTGCATGTAATTAACATTGTCAGCTTTGATAAATGCATATCTATTAAGGGGAATGCATATTAATTAGGTAATTATTGAATGCCTGTTGCATAAGCATTCATCAGTAGTTAAGGACTACTGGGAAATCAAGGCAGTATCTATGTATCTGAGTCTTCAGATTTCCTTACATCCTCAGCTTCTCCTTCAGGGACTATTTCATTGCCAAGAAGACTTTCCAGCTGGTGCATGCACATATTGCCTCATGCTGGGAGGCACCAACTTCATCAGGTGTTGGTTTGTTCTACATACACAGTATCCATGGGACATTTCATACTGAACTTGTAAATAAGCTTCTACACATTTCTGAAATATCATGGGAGACTCTTACATGTTGTGCTTTACTGATGGAATTGAACAAGGTTTAAAACAATAGTAATTAAAAAAACACATCCATGGAACATCACTGAGGCCTTTAAAATGGATTCTCTTATATAAAATTTAAAAACAGTAAGAAAGTGGACTTAGTGTGCTCTGATGGCTAGAATGTTTGCAAGTAAAACTCACGCAACTTGTTCACTTACTAGGTTCAGAGTCAATGGAGCTTTACATAAACAGAATCTTACTGATGTACAGGAGGTATTTGCACTCTGATCTGACATGGTAAATTAGTTGTGGTCTGAAGTCACTCCCTGCAACTAACTAGTAGAAGTGCATGAAAATCTTGCACTAGAGCTACCAAGAAGAAGAATTAAGGAAAAAAAACAGGAGTTGTATTTCCAAAAGATTCAGTGAATTCATGCAACAGAAGTAATTGATACTAAAGGTATGGTTTTCAAAACTATTTGTCATTGCTGTAAAACTTTCATTGATTTTAATAGCAGGAGTACCAGGCTGGTACATTTGAAATGGCTAATTATAAGGAAAGATAATTAAATCTATGACAAAAGTTGAAAAATAATCTCTTCCAAAAAAATGGTTCAGAACTCTAAGCTTCTGGTTCAGAACCTCAGGCAGAAGGCCAAGCCTAAGTGCTCTGATTTAATTTCTTGAGTTTTCTCTCTCGTTTGAATTTAGAAGTTAAGAAGGTATGTATACCTAGAATAACATAAAAAAAAAAAATAGTGATGTGAATGACCAGAATGCTTTTTGAAAAAAATGTTTGAAAGTCCTTATTAACCACTGTTTTGATAAAGAGCTCCATAGACTTCAATTAAACTCTACCAGCATGTGGTGGATATATAGCAATTAACAGAATCCTAAATTATGAAATTGTTCAACATTCATAAAATGTTTATTTCTACAGAAGAATGGAAAACAAGGGTGGAGAAAACATTAGCAGATCTGACTGTTTTCTTAACTTCGTGTTAGAAAGAAGAAAATCTAAATAGAATTCAACAGGTGTAAATTTCTTAATTAATAAGGAATTTACAGCATTAAGCATTTATCTTTTTAGGCAGCGAGTTCATACACTCTGTCTGAAGACAGACCCACAGAGCACAGCTGTTTTCTCAAGTCCAGTCTAGCTGTGCAAGGTCAGTCTTGTCATGAGATGACTCTTTTGTAACTACAGTATCTTTGGTATTATATAGTCACTGATAAGGAAATCATAAATCACATTATAGATATTTTCAGAAATAATAATCCACTCCTTGTACTTAGCAGCCGTAATTAGAAATTGAAGATGTAGCCTACACTTTTCTTCCTCATGTTGGTTACTTCATTTTTAAGGTTGTTCTAGACCATTGTTCTACCTGGACTTTGTCTCTATTACCACTATTATGACTCTTACACTTCAACATACAGAAATTTTGTGTCTCTTTGGATGTTACATGGGGGTACAATTGACAAATTTTATTCATTTTTCATTCTTTTATTTTTAAGCATTATCTGTATCCTATCAGTATCTTCCAGAAATGAAATCACATTTTCCAGGCTTATTGATTCTTTATAAAAATCAATAGATAGTTTTAGTCCCTGCCACAAAGTTTAGATGGAGGTTTGCAACTTGTGAATTGCAATTGTGAGTTAAAACTTCTCAACAAGATGGCAATTTAACCTTTTAGTTTGTTCCTAATCTTATTACAGCCCCCCTGAGGCTGTATTTACGTTCGAGGCAAGTGAAGGTTTTGACCATATCAGCAGGAGGAATTAAACAGCCCTGTACCAAAGAAACATGAAGAAGAATTTTGAACGAGCTTCAGGTTTAGGGCGAAACGCGTTACTGTGTTCAAGCTGTCACTCAAATTCTCATTACAGCCCCAAGGTCAATCACTCTGACTGGGATAATTTACTCCACAATTGTAACTTGCTTTTAACACTGCTGGAGATGAACATCTTTATTCTTTGCAAGTTTTCCTTAAAAGTATCAGTACTTTCAATGTACCTCTTAGTTGTAAAATTTAGTGGGATATTCACTGTCATTCATTTTTTCTTTTCTTTTCGTTGGACTGGGAACAATGCATGATTGATGGGTTCCAAGATTTAAATCCTCTGTTCATCTAAGAGCTGGGAGCCAGCAGCCAATGCCTAATTTAGATTTCAAGGATGCAGATACTTCTAGATTCTTAAAAATAGGGAAAAAAAACCAAAAACATTCTTACTACCTGTGGGGAAACAGTTGATCATGATATGAACTGATGGTTGAGCACATGATGGAGGGGCATGGCTGTCCCTGGGGAATACTGGTAGATCACTTGCACCTGTGACCGGAAAGGGTGGACCTGAGGTGGGGCTGCCTCAGCCTTATATAAGCACCAGCCAGGCAGAACTAGAAGGAACCTGAGAGAGAGAAGATCAGAAAGCTGGGAGATCAGGAGCTGAGGAAGTGGGAAATGATGTGGTGCAGAGCCCCTAGCTCCAAATGAAATGGTGTAGTCCAATGGAGAAATGACGTCGTCATGAGAGTTTGGAAACTTTTTCTGCTGCGGTAGCAAAAGCAATTGCTGAAATAAAGGGGGCATCTGGATCAAAAAGCAAACAAATAGAAGTGTTCTCAGATTCTACAGCTGGATCTGCGCAGACTGATCCTAGCAGTAGGTTTCAAACACATGGGTTTAAACACAGACGCATGACTGGCAAGGAAAAATCCAGGTTGCAGGTGCACGTGTGGATTCCATTTATATCAGCTGGAGCTGCATTCACTTACAGACTTTTTAGACAGAAGTTGCGCTATATTATAGCTATGAAGTCTTCAATTTCATACAGACTATCTTAATTGTGACACTGAAGTACTACAGGAATGTTCTGATGTTTCCTTTACTTAGGATGAGAAAACAAAAGATTAGTTTTGGCAAAATCTGTCACAAATGCCAATTTATTTTGTAGAGAGACTTGGAATGGAAGAAAACTTACATGCCTGGAACGTTTATCTTGGGTGGGCGGAACAAGCAAAATAATGTGTGGTGCAACCTCATGCAACTCTCCTGTAGCAGGTGTCCTTACAGAATCACAGGAAATAAAATAGCTTCTATCTGTTTATGTAGAAAGAAATGGCTAACAGAAATGTGCGTTTTACATGAAGTTTTAAAGACAGTATATATTTTGTCAAATGTAAATAACAGATACAGCAGATTAAAAAAAAAAAAAGCAGAAATCCTGAAATAATTTCGTTCTTATATTTACCATGAAGTATTCTCTTCACATCAAAAAAGAATAAGATGTTGTTGTTGTTGTTATTTTGACATGGCTCTGGAATCCTGCAATCTGTAAGAAAAATACAGCAAAAAAACACTGTATCTAACTATTACTGTATAAAACAATCTTAATGGAAGACCACTCAGAACATGGCATATCTATAATTTTTATAGCAGGTCAATTTCCTCTGTTATATACCATATTTTACTCAATGTTTACTGCAGATGAGACATTGCACCACACAGCACTTCTAAAATAAGCTTTATTATTTTAACACTCCTTTGTCATTGGTGGAAACCTTCTTTGGCAGCTCTTGATTTTGGATATCTGATGCTATGTTTTTCTCACAAAAGCTGCTGAGTCTTTCCCTTTTTAATTCTGATTTTCTATTCCATATTTTTCAATGACAATAGTGACTTGTGGAACAGAATTTTAATGTTTGTCTGATTTCAGAATACCTTGAACATTCTTTTGAAACTTTCACTATATGTAACGATTTGAAAGGGTTCTTCACATCATAATCACACTTCGGAAAGCAAAATAAGTGAAAAGCAATGTAAGTTTCTGGTGCTATTTATGGGACTGTTTTCAAAAGCAGCTAGTGAATTGGGTGTTTTGAGGCATGTCTATATTTAGAATACTCAATTTTATAGGTGGGGCAATCAGAGACTTTTGAAAAAGTGGCTAACTAGTAGAGGAGTTGGAGTTACAGATCAGTTGTAAAAATTAAATCTTGTAATTAAGATAAGTCACTTTGTGAGCACTTCATATGACCAATATGACTGACTTAGCTTCTGTGTATGAGCTAGGAATTTAATGAAAGCCAGCTCCTATCACAGGATTCAAAATGAAAGCAGGAATGACTCCAGTGTGGGGTCAATTGTGGGGTGAAACTTGCCTTTTGATGGGTCTTTCATGTTCAGGTCTGGATGTCATCACTTAGATCTGTCTCTCTTCCTTTCTAAACTTAGTATTTGCTTATCCCAACAACTTGTAAAGCAGTATTTTGTTTACCCTGCTTTGCTTTAGCTCTAGATTTCTGAAATAGACAACCCTTAGCAAGCCATTCCCAGCACAACATGTTGAATGCTCAGATGAAGTTAAGTCCCAGCATATTACTGCACTGTCACCTGACACTACTATAGACAGGTAGGTTCTTTAGGGATTCTTGGCAGAATGAGGATTGGCCACAGAGTTGCGATAATCATTAGAGATTTATTATTACATAAAAAATAAATTAACAAGTGGCTTAGATTATTATTGACAATTTTTAGCACTTAGCATAGCATATAGTCGCACAGAAGTTCCTGTGTTCTTAGTTATGCAAATTTTTGGTCACCTGGATGGGCCTCCTGCACATCAGGTCAAATTCTTATCAACCAGCACACAACACATTCCTAAACTAGGCTCAGACTTTACATCAAAGATCATGAGTCACTCACTCAGCCCTCAGAGGATGATGTCAGTGAAAGCATCCCTTGCTAGCAGGGACCAGTAGGCTTTGCCATCCAGCTGCACTTCTTGTCTAAGTCCTGCTTAGAGCTTGGAGCTGCCTGATTTTATAGCATCAGATAGTGTTCTCTGTGCTATCATGTTTTACTGTTCCAGAACAGGTGTCACCACATCCTGGTCATCCAAAACCTGAGTATTGATAACACTGACGGGCATAGTCACTCTGTCAGTGGGTTCCTCCCTCACTCTCTTGGCAACCCAGCGCTTGGGTCTTGATATTGCTAATGCTCTTATCACCCTGACAGTGGATGACCCCACACCATGTGGCCAGAGAAGGGAGAGAGAAGGGGATAGGAGTAAATTCTGAGCCCAGTTTAGGAATGTGTTGTGTGCCAGTTGATAAGAAGGGGATAGAAGTGTACATAAACAGCCTGCTAATGTAGTATGGATTATGCTAACCATGCTGCCAGGGGTCAGGATCAGGGGTACCAGCCATGTGAACACATTTAAATTGACTTTCTGCTATGCAGGCTATGGAATAATCATATTAGTAGTGATATTTTTTTTTTCGTTTGTTTCTGTGCATGTCTAGGGGCAATAGTTTCTGGATGGCAAGCAGTCCAACCTACCATTCACCTGAAACCCAACAGATTCTCACCTATTGTGATAGAATTATAGATCTAGAGTTCTAAAAGCCAAATCAGCAGGTCTCCCATCTTTTTTTATTCAGTTTGGAAAAAATAAGCAGTTATATTTGAAAGTAAATGCATTTGATTTTTTTTTTCAAAAGGATATATCCTATTTTAATACATGTTTGCATTTTGTTCTGATCAGATCTGACAGTTCCAAATTCATTAGTTATATATACTGCTCCATATGATTTTCCAGGTAGTCAAGTACTTATCTTTTCAAGCAAGATATCTTCTGAACACACGTCAACCAAAAATATCAAATGGAAGAAACGGATCAGTATGCATGAACAGCATGTCAGTAACATGAAATTGGTTTAGGCCAACATTTTTTAAAAACAAGTGCCTAAGATTTTATTTCTGAAATCCATATAGAGGAAGAAATACAACATCTAAAGCTGTGCTGACTGTCATTAGGCGGTTTAACATTCTTGCCTTAGACTACAACTGTTTTTTCATTATTCTGTTGTTGATTCATTTTCCAACCACATAAAATACCAGGTAGTATACCAGTGATCTGGTATTTCTATAACTAAAATATAAACAAAAAATTATGTTTTTAATGGTTTTGCAAAGCTCACTGTTCTCCTGTTGCCTCCATGGTGGCATATATTACAATGCAAATTACATGGCTGTAAAGAGAGTTTTTCCTTGAAGGGGGGATGGAGGGCAATGTTAGAAAGGCAAGTGGGGAAGGGCTACTGGAGAAGAGGGAGCTACAATAAAAAGGGAGTACTTTTAGACTTTCTCTGCTCAGTCTTCTCATTCTTGTTGGCTGTGTTAACTGGCAATATTGGGAAAAAGTGACTTCAACAGTAAGCCAGTTAGCTGTTAAAAGGGAGAAGGAGGAAGCAGAAGACTGTTGGAGCAGTGATATGCACTGTTATGCTGTCCCTGCCTTTGCAATTGCCCAGATCTTTAAGTAGAATTTGGAATCTATTGTTTTAAATATACAAGAATAAATAAAATAATTCCTGGGCTGGAAACAAGAGAGATTATGGAGCAGAATAAGCATGCAAATTGTTAAATATGGTGAAGAGTTGGCAGAATTCTGTTAATTATATATGCTCTATGTAAATATAACCAAAACCAAAATTAAAAATTAATTATATATATAAAAAATCATTAGCCAGCAGCAAGATTATCTGACCTATCTTTAACACAGTTTTATTTTTCTAAAAAGATTATTTTGGTCTCTAATGGCAAATGGTACTTACTCTTCAGGTAAACATGATGATAATAATAATAAAAATAACTTCAGGAAACAATGGCCTGGTTAATTTCATTATTGCTGTAATATAGCACACTGCTTGTACTAATATCAATATATAATAATAAAAGTATCATAATAACAAACTAACAGTGTCCTTGAACTTAATAAACTCCTTAGCAACTCTTTTTATTTTGCACAGGAAAACAATGTTCCTGTAAACTGGGTTGACAGATTTGCATAAGCAATAGGAGATAGTTTTGCTGACGTCCATGTAATGCATATCCTTCCTTTACCCAAAGCACTAGGATTCATTGTCTCCTAGTAATGTTGCAGTAGTGCCAGTAATTCTTTTGCAAATGCTTTGTCTCTGACTGAGCAAGAAGTCATTATAGAATTTGTGCAGCTTTATAATCCACCACATTTATGCCTGTTTTTTCTAAACTGTTCTTAAATGTAAATCAAAATCTGGAAATAAGATTTATATATAAAATATAAATTTTAATGAAATGTGTTGGTTCTGGTTCTAAGCTTCTGAATAGCCCACCCAACCTGAATCAGAGTTCAGTTACATCCCTATGTCTAGTATTTAGTCTCTAGATACTCTTAAATGATTTAACATTGTCAGGAAAATATTTTATTTCTGTTTCATAACTTGACTGTGTAATCAAACTCTTAGCCAAGAAGGATACAAAGAACCTCCAACTGTTTGTGTCCAATTTATCATTCTTTCATTCACTGCATTTTAAGAACAATTACTATCATTCCTATGTTTTTCATTAGCCCCCAACCTAGATGGTTCGAACACCAGAATATTGATGCAGAACTGTGTCACATCTCTGAAATGGAAGAATGGAAAACCACATTTCCTGTCCTGACCCAGCAGGAATACTTCAGCAGCCAATGCTGTGTATATTGTAATGACATGCTTCAATAAACAACTCCAGTTTTCACAGCTCCCCCACATACTTGGCTCTTCAACTGGCCAGCTGATTTAAGGGGAACCTTTCTTCTCTTCATGTTTGTTCAAAATGATTTCCCTCTCATATAACCAAGCACACAGTAAAACCGTGAGTTGTTTGTCTTTCCACTGGAAATGATCTGGATTCCCTCTCCTTCTTCACCAGCCACTCTTGTTCTCAAAGTTGCAGCACACCAAAATAACACTACCATATCAGGTTAAATGTTCTTGATAACACTTGACATCACATGCCTGGGGAAGACTGAAATATGTAGGAATGATTTCTTAGGATTCTTCCAGACTACAGCAATTTAAAAGGCAAGACATTTTTCTAGAACAGAAGTGGTGTCTTTCTATTTAATAGCCTTGGTAGAGATTTCTTTCTTATTTTCTTCCAATCACCTTTTGAAGGGATACAGACTAAATATGTGCAACATTGTGAGGCAGGAAGCTTCATGGCACAATGACATGTCTGAAAAAGTATATCATTCTATTTATGTTGGACTAGTTTCATTTAATATCCTCCTGTATGTGAGCAAACAAGGAACAATTAATTTTCCAGTCTCAGCCTAGCTACCTTAACCTCTCTTAGAACATTATGAGCTCCAGCCCCCTAAACATGTAACAGACTTTAACTGCTCTCTCTCTATTTTATGTGTTTCTTGTGTATTCAAAAGCCCAAAACTCATCAAGTAGTCCGCTTGCATTCCCATAACTTCTGAAGAGGGCATTAGGCACATGGGATATCAGGCACATTGCCACAAGATTTGGGACATCATGCAACATTTTGTATCCTTCAGGAAGTCAGAGATATATATATACTATATACTATACTATATACTATACTTGTCATCTGTATTTTAGATAATTTTCACAAATTAAAAAAAGGAAGTTTAATCTCATTGTTTTTGTTCTGGTACACTTCAATTCAAGTGCATGTAATCATATCTAAATAATCAAAAACTGAAATCAGTGGGAATGTACGCTTGTGTTGTCCCATTATTTTGTAGATTATCAAGCTGCTACTTGCGTGGCTTGAGAATAATGGAAATAAGTATAGGTAAAAATAGGCAAGCTAAAGTCTCAAATCTTACATGACAACATGAGGAGGAATTCATCCCTACTTTTTTTTTCCCCTCTTTTTACCTTTTGACACATATGCACTTAACACTACTTTTTGGGAAGAAGTATGTTAGTATGAAGGTTTTGTTTGTTTGTTTCATGGTGAGTGAACTGCTGTTCCTTGACTCTATGGAAGCTGGGAGATCTTGTCTGAGCTCTCCATTTTCACACTGACAATGTGACTTCTGTTCTATGCAATTTTGTTTTGTTGAATCTGTATTCTAATCTTATAACATGTTGGTACTGAATACACCAGAGTTAGAAGAGTCCAACTTTACAATAACGTGATTCCTTGGGAGAGTGGGATATTGTGAGTACATTTTACAGTGGCTTTACAGAGACTATTAATTCAAGTTTTAATTCAAAGTATTTAATTCAAGTATTAATTCAATTACAACAGTTACAAAGAGCGCAATAACACAAAGAGCAGATTCACACCTACAAAACACTACTTTTCAACTTAGGCACCACCACGAGCTATGCATTTTCGCTAGCAATGAACAAGAGCCTGCATACCATGCTTGCAAATATGTGCACCACCAGAGAAGACCTTCTGTCATTGTCACTACCGTTGAAATGCATCACCCATGTCCTCACTGTGCTCACATCCATAAACATTCAGCAAGCATCTATGAATGCCAACGGGTGCAATTTTTTCCTCATGGAGGAATTCAGTGACACACCTTTGCTTCATTCACACTCTCATGTCAGACACCATTTTGTCAGACTACCCCTCTGCTGCTTTCTGTCACATGGCAACAAAATGGAATGGAATATTGGCAGGAAGGTTCAACCTCTACTGCAATCCCACCAACATCTGCTTTTGACGTCATGGGCCAGCATAGTGAAATAAGTGTCATTACTTTTGGAGCAGCGTTCATAGTTGCTCAGACTGTATCTATATGTTTATATATATTTTTAGATGCAACTACTTTATATTTTGAACATGTCCATATTTTTAATGATACTTATCCGAACGTTTACCCAGAAGATGATGATGTTTGTTCTGCTGGAACTCCACTTCTCTAACACACTGAAACTTTCTACAGTAAAACCAATACTATCCTACACACATATACACACCAAAAACAAAAACAAACAAAAAAAACAACCCTTGTGATTTTTCTCAGAGCAATGAGATGTAGCATGAAAGGAACAACTTTAATTTCATTATGTCCAGTGTGCACTTTCTGTGCTGTAAACTGATGTCAGGAAAACAAAACATTCAATGTTAACTGTCTTGCTTCGTATTCTAAAGCATGAGCGTCCAACCTTTTAGCTTGCCTGGGCTGCATTGAGTGAAGAGGAATTGTCATGGGCTGCATATAAAATATATAACATAGTTAATGAAAATAAGCAACAAAACTTTTTCTTTTTCTATATTTATTATTAAAACATTTAAATTAAAAAAAGAGAGAGAGCAACAAAAACATAAAGCTAGTGGGATATTTGACCTTGTTTTTGTGAAACCAATACATCAGTCTGACTCGATGGAAGTGGTTGCAATTCTCAGTGGATTCTCAAAGTGTTCATCAGAGATTTTTGGTGAAATTTTACTTTTCCTGTGCTTCATTCTTGAAAGTGATTGTTCACAAATGTACGTACTGCAAAAAATAATGACATGAATAAGGTGCAATTGTGATGCAAGGGATGTGTTTCTCTGGTAAGACAGGTCTTATAAAAGTCTTGTAGAGAGACATAATCAAATGTTTGAGTTGAATATCTGATTGCAATTCTATATATTCCATTTGAAAATCTGCAGGTAGTGTATTTATGTTGACTGAAAATGGAGTCAAAAATATACAAAAAGGTTGATGTTTTTTCAGCAATCTTCAAACTTATTCTCAAATTCCTTTATCAATGCAGAAAGCAAGGTTGCATATTTCTCACTGTTCACAGGACTGTGTTTAGCCAACATATCACAATTCATAAAATTATCTGCATAACTTAAGTTAGCCCTGCACTGCGCTCTCTTCTTGTACTGGGTTCAGCTCAGCCAGGGCAAGTTGCGTACTGATGGTTTGGTTGTTGCTGAACAATGAGAGCACATCAGGGACTAGGCCAAGCCAGGGCACTTGGTGGGAGAAAAGCCACCACCATGATGGCACAGGGCAAGGGCTGGGCCATAGCACGAGCTGTGCTAGGCCGCATATGGCCCATGGGCCGCAGGTTGGACATGCCTGTTCTAAAGGAAGAAGCTTAGATG
This sequence comes from Penelope pileata, assembly GCA_013396635.1. Lineage (NCBI taxonomy): Eukaryota > Metazoa > Chordata > Aves > Galliformes > Cracidae > Penelope > Penelope pileata. Next base: position 102,033 of record WBMW01003674.1, on the reverse strand, counting down.
CTATGGTGATAAATATTTTATGTAAGATGTGATATCATCTTCTGCAGAGGGCTTCAAAATACTGTTAGTAAAAATTTGATGTTTCCATAGTTTCATGTGCATCTGAAACTACATCTAATTGCAGCTAGTCAAACAAAGCTTCATAAGGTGCTTTATAGCCAAGTTTCTTATACTTTTCTGACATAACATAGGAATTTTAGAATATTTTTATATTTAACATTTTAATGCTGAGTATTTTGGGTTTTTTACCAACTTAAAAAAAAATGTGATTTATTTACAATTATGATTGTAAATCACTAGAAATCCTCATAGGTATTCTTTTGAAGTTGTTTTAAGTGCCAATTCTAAGTTGAAGCAAAGAAAGTCTAGATTTCTAAAAGCAGAACTGTACTTTACTCCTGATCCTTTTCAATTCACTCCTTCCTATTTAAGTGAGAAGGCTCAGTATTAGCTGATGATTAAACAACAATGACTTCAGAACATAAAATTTAATGACTTGGAATCCCAAGCCTATTAAAGAGTACGTGTTTTCTATAAAAACTCTCAAATTACAATTGCAAACACACGTATTTTCAGGAAATGCCAACAATGTCAGAAAGATACACTGGCAGGTGTTTAAAAATCTCAGATCAGATAGTCTGTTCATAAACTTATTTATGGTCAGACCCTGGTAATGAGTCCCAGAATTCATTAAATTTTAGTAAAATTCACTTCTCCTTTGGAGGAAGAAAAACTCCCAACAAAACGTTTCCTATGGTTTAGTTTTGAGACAAACCAGAGTAACATTATACTTCATATAAGGTAAAATGTCTTTTAAGAGTCCTGGCAAGTTACTGAAAAGATTGATTTTTTTAAGACTGAAAGAATGTAACTTTTAAAACAGTCTAGGTAAATTTTAACATTGAAAATGGAGAAGGAAAGAAAGAAAGGCAAATGAAAGGGAAAGGGGAAGAGGGAAAAAAGGGGAAGGAGAAGAGAAAGGAAAAGGGAAAGGGAAAGATGTCTGGAAAATGATATTGAGACTACACATATTTGTTTGTGAACTAAATTTTACCTACTTTTTTGTGTTAATAACTCAGAAAAATCATGCAACTGAAAGTTCTAAGTTAAAACAAGCAAATATTTCTAGCTTTGTTCACGAAATTGCTCACGTACTACCTTCTTCCTCTTCAGTCCTTCCTTGATATTTATCTTTTCCTTCATGGATAATATTTTTGCCCGAGACAGATTAGATGTTAGTAGCTAGAGAGCAGTTCCAGGCTAACAGTAATTTATTTCTGTCAGTACAGATCCTTGTATATATTTTAAAAATCGACTATCCATTGAAAGACACAACAGTGTTTTCACTGAGATCATTATTATTTTGCTTGTGAACTTCACTTCTGAACCTTCAGACCCAAATAGACATTTGAGAGAAGAAGAGCAGACAAGGTACTCATTTTAGCTGGCTGAATGATAGCAAAGGAACAATAGGAAAAGGCAGTCAGCCTGGAGGCACCAAGCACCCAAAACTGATCTTATTTAAGATTGCTGACGAAAACGTGTTGATTCATCAACTCAGCTGAGTCAGAGAATTCTATGGTCAGGAGGAAGAGAAATGCACTGCTGAATATGTTTCTGAAAGTTTCAGCTTTTATTGACTGTTTTCCAGATAACAGAGCATAAATAAGTAACTCTATCTTTCATATATCCATTATGTAACAGAAGCAGTGAACAAGGAGTATTAAGTAACTACATTGCTAAATTGCTTTTTGTTTTGTTTGGAAATATATTGTGGTTCTTATACAATGTTCATGATACTGATGTTTTTTTTTCCCATTGCTTGCAAGGAAAGCTCTGTCCCCTCATTTGTTATTATCAATCATTGCCTAAAACATGGTTTAAAAAAAGTTGTTTTTCTCTCAGTCTAAACTGAATTTCCTGCTTACTCATCAGGTTACAAGTTATAAAGAGCCCCCTGCAGTTTGCAGTTATCTTTGTATACTCTTCCTCAATAAAATTTTCCAAAAGGATTAAAAAATTTCAAAAGGCGCAACAGCAGTAAGCTGTGCTGAAAGCCAAAAGGACAGTGCTAAGCACTGCGTCTTGACCTTTGGAAAGGAAAATAGGTGAAGCTTTAAAAGGAAGTCTTTGACGTTCTTTTCCGTTGGGAATTGTTTGAACTGTGAATTATGCCATGAACAGGGCTTCCCAGATTTAAGCATTAAACGTGTTCTTGTCCAATTTGTATTTCTATACCTCTTAGTTCCACACAAAGGTTATTGAAGCTTACAGCAATGTGAAATCCAATCCAATTACAACAATTTATCACAGCAAGGGGAAAAACTAACACTAAAGTTAGTAAAGTCTGTAGATTTGTGTCTATGTCAAAGCAAGAGTAAAGAACCTTCAGAGCAAGAGACTTGAGTGTCTGTGTGAACAGATTGAGTCACTATGAGAAAAGATTGTGTTCAGCACTGATGTCACCTATATTCCACAGCTCAAGGACATTCCTAGCATAGAGCAGACAACTCAGAATGTTAGGTGATTGCTTGCTTCCACCCATGTGATGAACAGTCTAGCTCTTACGACTGGGTAATTTAACAAGGTATCCTCCAATAAATCCTCTCTTTGAAACCAGAGCAGAATACCACAAATCTTGTCATGAAAAGAGACTTCTAGTCATGGAAATTATGTAGAGAGATGTGTTAGAAAATCTATCTCGTATAAACATCTAGGCCAATGATCTTGCTATTTTTCTGAGAGGTTTTATTGGAAAGATTTGCTGGTCACTGAGTTCACTCATTTTTTGGAATGAGTTTACAAGAAATAATAACCTGCAACAAAATTCACTGTGTTGTATAATTACAAGTCTAAACCTGAAGAAAGTATCTGGTTTTTATTTCTATGTAAAACAGCCATACTCTTGAAAAGAGCTTTGACAATTTGTTTCACATAAGCAAAACAGTTAAACCTCACAGGTATTGAAGTCTTTGCACATGAAATACACATCTGTTCTCAAACTGTCACATACAGTGTACATTGCCTGTTTTATACACCATTGTTTAAAAAAAAAAAA
>WBMW01003674.1:5143-98955 GCA_013396635.1 Penelope pileata | reverse complement strand
AAAAAAAAAAAAAAGCTTGACATTGAAATAAAATTTACATTCCTTAGGGACTAAGATATTTAACCATCTTCCAGAACAAACATGCTGAATGTTTAAAAACATATTTTCATTATAAATGAAAAGGTGGATTAAGGCTAATTGAAGCCTTATCAGCCAAATATTATCTGAACAGAAGGGAATGAATCTGTTTCTTCCTTCAGCAGTTTTTGCTTTAAGTTAGATGTTCTCTAAAACAAGACTTCTTTTCACCACATTCCAAAACCTCCTGCCTCATTTTTCAGATTTTTCCAAAGACTTAAGTGCAGCCATTCTAACACCATGCAAATGAGTTACAGAACAATGTAGGCAATATTATTTGTGGAACCACATAATTTTATAAAAACCACTTGTAAAGTAAATAGGCTATATGTAGTTATACTATGAATTTTCGTTGTTATTAATTCTGATATTTCTATTTCCATTTCAGAACTCAAATACAATTTCTTATAAACAATTTTTGTATAAGAAATAAGATCTCTATGGATAAAGAAATCAAAATCTTAAGTAGTGGATTTTTTAAAATTGTAGTTCTATTATCAAATTAAAAGTGTTTTCATACATAGCGTGTTGTGCTCCTTTATTCTTCACTTTGAAAATGTCCTGTCAGCTCTGAATAACTCTTTCTGTCATATTTCTCTTATTGAAATTAAGAATTGTAGTAAATCTAACTTATTCCCACAAACTCTTTCAGGCCCACTGAATAATCATTTTCCAACTGAAAATGTTTCATCGAAAGTTTATGATTAGATCTTGATTACATTTATTAATGACAATGGACAAATCATTAACTACATCTCTTAGTCCCTAAAGACTTAAAAAGTTTTTTTTTTTAAGTTAGCTCCTATAATTTCTTTCGAAATAGGAGATGACATTTTTCTTCTGGTTTTCTCTCTTACTCTTTATTTTAAATTTCATTTGGAATGAATGAAATCAGAAACAAGTGAAAGAAAGCTTTCATCTAGGAATATTAATAGAGTCCCAGGTCATTGCATTGCTTGTGAGTTTTAAAGAACTTTGCAGAACTTTCAGACACAGATAAAATAATGCGTTGAAGCTTCTAATCATTTTCGAAAGTGTCAGTCACGCCAAGTCTTTGGGACAACAATATCGCTCATGCTGTGAAGCATCCTATAGAAATTATTTCTGTTGTTAGTGCTCCACACAATCTAACAGGGTTAAATACTTCTCACAACTGTTGCTAAAGTATTCCTGCAACCAACGGGAAATAAATAAGGAAATCCCTACTTAAGTACATGCACTATAACTAAGGGAAAACATGTAAGTGGAGAATACCATCTTTCATAAATCAATATTTACTCATTTCTTGCAGATTCATGATATTATCTAAAAAGATGATTTTTTTTTTGTCAGATAATACCATATGTCCTGAAATACACACATGATCATTTTCAGAAATAACAAAAAACATCTAAATATTTTAAAGCTGGAAGAATCTGTGGAATGTCATTCTTTTCTAGCCAGGGTTCCTTTCTCCTTCTGGAGGGCCTGTAAGGGAACTTCCAGAACTCTAAATTATGGTCTCTAAAGATTTTTTTTTTTCCCAGCAGCTTTTTACCATTGTAGGACATAGGTAAAAAAATCCTACAAATAATTGAATAATCTTATTCTCCAGATGGCATAATAGAAGAAAAAAGAATATAGAATTTAAATTAAATTTGATGACACACTGAGCATCTTTGAGTCTGGTCCAAGGAGCAGTGCAGTGGCCAGAAAGTGACTTCCCTTGGATGAGCTGGTCTGAAAACTGTTTTCTGTGTAGTTTTTATTTCTCTTCTTCTGCATTTTGAAAATTGCTTTTCAAAACACATAATTAATCAATCATTATCAATTTCCTTAAGCCAGAGTATCATGTGGAAGAAATAAAATTAAAAAAAAAAAAATCAACTTTAGCTATCACTGATCTAAGTGTTTTCTCTATTTTCATTATAAACCTTACATTGGAAGTGATCATTCTTTGGACTCTGTTGCAGTGTTTTACGTTGAGAAACTCATAATATTACAGAGAAGTTTATGGGAATTATTTTTACCACAATTCATAGTTTCAGGATTCTGTGTTTTTTTGTTTCCTAACCTGTGGTTTCTTAAGGAAAAAAATAAATCTATCAAGAGATTCCACTGGAAAATGCAGAGCAGTTATCCAATTTATTCACTAGTGTTTGTTTCTTTCTTGTTATATAATTAACACACTGGTTTGGAGGATTTGAGAGCATACTAATACCAGTGGAGAATTCACTGGAGAGAAAACTGTCCTTGCTGAACATCTTCTCTGTATCAAGCTCTGTTTTTAATATTTTTAATTGATAAAAAATAATAATTATCTATGTTTCATACAACACATTTTTAAATGAGTAATATATACTAGAATTCTACAACAGAAAATATTTAGGTATCACATACAATGAATTCAATACAATTTTCCAAAAACAGCTTCAGTTTTCCCTTTACAAACTGGCATTTTCACAAACTGAGTCAGGCATCACCTTGAAAAAATGTTTGGCATAAGGTAGATTTAGGAAATAGTTGTTAATTAAATTCTTGCATTTAGCCTTTTGGTTTCATTTTGAAGTTGACAAAGATTTATTTAGTTTTTAGTATAAATGGGTGTAAATAAATAAGATATGAAATGATAGCATTTCCAAAACATGGGAGATCCCCTTACATCTTTACAGCTGTATTTGGTTTACAGACTTAGCTATTGTATCTACAAGACCCAACATTTCCTCATTTGTCACCTTCTATCTGCTCTTTCAGTAAGATTTCATGATCTGAAGTTTACATTTTTCTGTAGAAATACAAGCACAGGGAATTCAATGGGAAATATAACTAAGTAGATTGTAGTCAGAAGTATCTTTTTGCTATGGATGAGATGAGACTTAACCCTAACAAAGTAAATTCAAAATTGCAGCTTGCTTCAATTGTACTGGAATTTCAGCCTGGAACGATCATGAAAAATACAGCTTTCCAAATCCCTCATTAAAATCTCCTGAACTCACAGTGTTATTTGCCTTAGATCCAGAGCAGACAATTCAGCCTAAAATTGACGTTTAATTTTTTTTTTTAACAAAAAAAGTACATGAAGATGGGAGATGATTTATTTTGTGCGACAAGCTTGAGTAGCAAGTGCAGAGCTGCCTTCATGCAGCCTCTGTAAGTTAGTGTTGTATGGTTCTCCTATCATCACTAACTGTTCTGATGAACTGTGCCCAGTAGGGCTTCTCTTTGTCTCCCTGCATTACTGTTCACTCTGTAACAATGCCTTCACTGACACCATGACAAACAACTCAACTTAGCAAAGAGTGTGTCCACTGTTACCCATTTTAAGTTCAGAATCGTGTAGGCTTGACTAAATGTAATATTGTTGTGTCATATCTTGCAAAAATTACTTGGTTGGATAATTTGTTTCCTGGAAGAAATAGTTTATGTGCTAAAACCTCCACCTTAAAAGCCAGTGATAGTTTCTCTAAATTAAATTGGCAATTTCAAATGGAAAGCCAATTACTAAATTGACTGAGTAATTTACATTCTCAAGTCATTTTTGCAGGTAATCCTTCAAGGTCTTGCTTGAGGTACATTGGAAAGGCAACCAGAAATATTACTTTTCATATGCCTTCAGATACATCAGGATTAAATGTCTTTGTTTGCCACTTTATCCACCAAATAAACAGCTATATGCTGTGCAGACAAGACTTATGTAGAAACTAGTAAATCAATGTTACATTTCAACATATTTATTTTCTTTGGCATGGATTTTAGTCTGAATGTCTTCATTCTCAAGGACTGAGGTCTGACATAACTTCACTCTGAAAAATTGAAAAATTCAATTTGAAATAATTTAGACAAAATATGAGAAAATAATAAAACAAATATGAAACTAAAGTCAGAGCTTTAGCTAGATTTAGAGCTATATGGGTGTTATATTGAAAATATTAATAGGATATCAACTCATTCTGTGACAGTTTGAAATATTAATATGTGTGTAATTAAGAGGGTTTTTTTTTTTTAAAACTTTTAAGAAAAAAAATCGCTTTGGCTGGACAGAGATCTTAAATGAATATTAAAAATAGCTTTTTTTTTCTTCTTTTTTTTATTGTAGAATAAAATCAACTTTTTCCTCAAAAAACTCTGGCAGAATGCCACTCTGAAATGCTGGGATTTTTTACTCGATAATGTTCTTCCTTTCTTGACATTATTTGTTTTCACCAAAATTTGTACTCATTTGAAACATGAGATTTTACAAAGAGCATGTTTTGACAGACAAAAAAAACCTACCAACAACAAAAAAATTAACTAAAAGACCCCACATACATTGTTGAAAGACTTGTCATCAGTGTTGATTCAGAGTGCAATGTACAAACTATTATGATTGCATTTCAGTGAAGAATGTATTCTAGCTAATATCTAATATTTTCCCAATTAGTATTTTATTTTTATTCCATGAAAGCAACATTTAGTAGAGTGAAAAAGCCCCCATGGAAAATTTCAAACATTTCTAGCTTCAGAGTTTGAAGAATGAATGCATGGAAAAAACCTCAATCTTTCTCTTTTTTTTTTCCTTCTTTTTTTCATGCAAAAATCATATCTAAAGGACTACAAAATAAAACAAAAAATAAAATGTTTTACAAAATAAATGTTTAATGAAAATAGTGAATCAGTAATTATAAATTGCTATTTGCTATTGCATGCTACCTGCATGTATTTCTTGTAAGTGATGAAATACACTGAAGGGAGATTGGTTGCCTGAGAACTGATAAAGTTCAGGCTATCATTTAATATCATAATGTAGACTATGGAGCAACATTCTGTCTCAGAATTGATGTAGACAGAAAGGCAGATGTGGATTGGCTTATCCACTTAAGTAAAGTGAAACTGCTGTCTTTAGCTGTTTTGGTCTTTTGGTTATGTCAATAAACTACAACAGTGTACTATCACCAGCTTTCTAATATTCCGTTAACTGATGGTGAAGTATGGAATATTGTATATTTGGTCATTTTTCCCATAATATGAGGAGCTAAGAAAGAAAATGTATAAGTTTCTGTGAAACTAGAATTTAAAAACACATTTTCTTTAAATGTCTCTACTGATTTTATGCAAACTGTTTTCTTGTGTTCTGAATTGGACGCCTTTTTGTTTTGTTTTCAATAGAGAGCTTTTGCACACCAGACTGCATTCTTTCCACCCTGCTGCAGCTCTAATTTATGTTCATTAAGAAAAAAAGAAAAAAAGAAAGAAAGAAAAAAAAGAGGCAGGGGGAGAGAGAGAAAGAGAGAGAGAGAGATGTGAAAGAATCAGGGCTTTTACTTCATTGGAGAATTTAAGATTAAAAATATTTATTTAGAAAACTAATTGTTCCTGGAAACAGTTATAAATGATCAGGTTATACAGCAATCACACCAATTATATAAGAGCTACAGAAAAGAATCACTTATACATGAGGGAGCAAGCAATAACTAGGAAATGCTTATGAAAAATGAAGGTGAGGGGTGAGGTACATCATGAATCCAATTTTTCTACTTCAGGCAAAAGCAAATTGTGTCTACTTTGTCTTCATAGCTTATGTAACTTCCAGACTTGTTAACTGGATTTATTTGTTTACACTGGATATGACAAACAGACCACTGTTTATGTATCTGTTTTTTTGAATACATTTCATATGTATATGAGTCTACAAAATTCTAGAGCTTATTTACTCTTTAATGCTCCCTGTTAGTCATAGAAACATTTGCTCATTTGAAAACAAGCCAGACACAATACTCACATCTACATATTGATTAGGATTAGGCAAATGTTTAGAGTTCCAGTTTAATAAGCCATCTAACAGTAAGTGCCTATGTGTAGGAGTTCTCATAAATTCTTGATCCTAAATGGAAAATTTAATATACAATCAATTCAAGTTGTGGGTGATGGAAAATTCAAGACTGCTACTTAGAGTGGCATTGTTGTGAACTGCATAGAAAATGATCTCTTTTGGTTTTGTATTTGACTCAGAATAAACCTAAGGTCTGGAACACAAGCTTCCTGATGAACCATTTCTGCAATTCAGAAAGGATAAGGTATGAGGTTTCAGACAGCAACTACAGCTCATTTCTTTGAGTTGGCTTCCTCAAGTTATGTCTAGACACATAAAAGAAGACAGCTATTGAAATGCTGAGCACTGCACTGATTAACTTTTAAATGACTTGCTGCCTAGCTTGAGATGGATAAACAGGCTACAATGAATAGAGAGAATAATGACTAAAATCCAAATCCATGGGAGCCAGATTGTTGAGCAGGGAGTTGCTTAAAAATACTTAATAGCAAATGGTGAGGATCAGCGACTGGCTAAAGTCCCAGGATCCACAATTAAGAGTTATGCATCATGGAGTTTGGCATCACTAAGAAGCTAGGACTTGCTTAACTGAGCAAGATCATCTGTCCTACAGGGGGTTTCTTTTGAACATTTGTTGAGAAGGTATTTTTACAGGTCAGTCTTCTTGAAGAGAAGTCTTTTGGTGGTTAAGGACAACAGAGTGCCTGTAAGTCCAGGAAGATGCTTAAACAGTGGGCATTTACAGGCCACCCAAGTTACTTTGTGTAGACTCCTGACTGTTGGACAGATGGAAATGTCTTTTATAGGTCAATATTCACAGCTTCAGGTTTGACCCTGGGCTTATGTGGCTGCATGAGACTTTCAGAAAATATCATTCTCTGTATCTTTATACTGTTTGAAGTATAGGGGAGACCTGTGTCTCCTTTGTCACTCTTACTGAAATGACTTTTCATTCACAGCTCTCACATATCCGTCAATCTGTATTGACCCTGGACATAGATGTTATGGTATTTTCTAGGCCTGGGAGAAGTGACTGTTAATGCCTGCTTAATATTTAAGAATTTCATCTCATGTGAGTTCATGACTGAAAATTGGACCTTATTCTTCTCAGACCAATGCTCTAGCTGTGAAATTTTTCTACTGTGAAAGTTTTCTACATTTCTACTCCATCACTGACAAGATGATTATGTTAAAATAGACAAAATTAAGAGGAGGGGTAGAGATAGGATCTTGCATACAAGGGACTATCTTATATGCAAGATAAAGTCCAATGAAAGACTATAGTGGTTTTTCTAAATTCATTGTCTCAAAAACTTTTGTGTCCCATAGTGGAAGAAATAAGGATCTTACTGAAAAGACTTACAAGCAAAGTAATAAGAAAGCTTCATAATTCTTAACTGAAAAAAATATCTTTTATTTAATAGATTAATTTTCATATCAACCCTGTAGCATGAGAGAAATCATTATCAATTTTCTACTGATTGAGAATGGTTATGGCCCACATTTTCCAAAATGATCTCTCATTTGCATGCATCATTTTTTGGAGATCTAAGTTTCTTTTTGCTCATTGCCTGTTTTAATTGAGATGATTTTCCAAAACTGTTAAAATCTTGAGAAATTTCAGACTCTCCTGCTGGATACCCAAAACTTTTTGAAAATAATATTAATAAATATTTGATAATTTGATTTAATATGTCTTTCAGAACCATAGTTAAACATTCATCAGTAAAAAGAGATTAGAATTCAATAAGGTATGAGTATCTAGCCAGGTGCTGCAAACTGACCTTATCTCTTAGGTCTTTTGTAATGCAACACAACAGAAAGAAACAGATCAAACTTTTGGAAGAAGAAAAAATCCTAAAATTTTCTGATTTGAAAGGAAACGGGCCAGTGATATATCAGAAGGCTACGTAGGCTGAAGTTATAGAGCAGAGTCTACAATCTAAAAGTTATTATTACAGCGAGGTTGTAAGTGTGCAAGTATCACATCACATAAACAACATGCCAATGAAGAGAAAAATGGAAAAAAAGGCAACAAAAAGTAGTACTCCAAATACCTTTAGAATTCACATTCTAGTTATTCCTGCAATTTCTAAAGCTTGATGACATCAAGATTTTTATTTCTGAGAAGACACTGTATCAAAGGATGAGACAATCATTTGCGACAAACAAAGAAGAAGATTATTTCTTGTTTATTCTGTTTTCTCAGCCTCCAAATTTTGAATTATAAGAAAATAATCATTATCATATGACTCAGTGCTGAAGCCAAAACATGTATTCCTTAAATTTAGTTTAGCTGGAGGATCCAGCTGGGAGTGGTGATAGACACAGAGTTCTGCTTATGCTGCTCTCGTGCTTTCTTAGTCCTTTTATTAAACTCCCTGAGTATAGTACATTAGCCTTTACACAGAAGCCTGTACAGCTTACTTGCGTGTTTCTGCCTTTTTGGTTTTCCCTCATAATAACTCAAAAAATTTTTTTCAGTTCAATTCTAGATTTGTTCAAGAATGGTAACCATAGGAGATTGTTCTTTTCTTTCTGTTATTTTTTTTTTTTCCTTTTGGACAATGAGGAATGAGAACTGTAAGAAAAAAGGAGTAGGGAAAACACAGTGATGAAATTCTTAACTTTCTTCTCCTTCAAATGAATAAAGTAAAACTAAGGGAGTATGCATTAAAATTAATATTAAGTGTTCATCCACATAAATGCAGGTTACTTACTGATTTATAAGCTATTACTCTTACTGTAATTGTGGGCTATTCTTGAAAAGTAAATAATAATTTGCTAAAAATGCCGTTCCAGTGAGGTAAGAGACTTTATCATGATCCCAGAGTGAAAGGAACCCTACCCAGTTGCAGAATGTTTTCTCGGTACATGTTAGTGAGATCCCATAATTAAATCAACGCATAGCATGACAGGAAGGAAAGGCCATGTGGACAGATGGAGGTCTCATCTGTGCTCCCTTATTGAGAAAAGTTAAGTAGGAGCTGTAGCAGCAGCAAGTTTCAGAAATCCCTTAAGCAGTTCAGGAAGGAAGGAAGTGCTCTTTAGTAGATGACTTGTTTCTGGTTATTTTGTTTGTTTGTTTGTTTTGCTTTTCTCCATAAAAGCTCTGTGTACAGTGTCCCATGAGCACATTATTCAGACACAGGTGCTGTCTCCATTATGGTTACTTTTTTCGTTGTTGCTTTTCTTCATTTGATTCTTACTGAAGAGAAATGACAGTTTGATTTCACTTACTTTTCAAAGAAAAACTTGTCCAATGGACAGTTACAGTTTAATGAATCCAATGATCTGGAATTCCTTAGTCTTTGTTGTCATGAGTATTTCATGTCTGATTTGTGAAATTAAGCAGAATAAACTCAGACAATGATGAATTCAGAGACTCCTCTGATTCATTTTCACTCTGTGGTCATGGACCCCTGCTCTCTGTATGAAATGGGCAATTATATTAATGAAAACAAGCAAAAAGGAACTACCAAATTCTTGCAGGAATCAATAACTTTTTTTTCACTTATTTGAGTTACGTTAGCCATGTGTGTTAGTCATGTGTGCTATTTGTGATGCAGGTATAAACCAAAGTAAGAGAGTTTCAGATGGGGCATGAAGAGAAACCATTCCCCAACGAGTGCAGTGAGGCAGCAGGGCATGTCATCCCAAGAGGTCATGCACTCTCTGTCCATTTAAGCTCTGATTGGATCCCTGACCACAGAGCTGGCCCTGTTTTGGACAGGGGTTTGGACTGGAGACCTCCCAAGGTTGTTTTCTGCCTGAACAGTTCTGTGGTCCTGTTTCTCAATATTTCTCACCAGAAGTTTTTCATCAGACGACGTTAATAATTATTTTACAAATATTCATAAGGATGCAGGAAACATCTCAGAATCTTTCTTCTTATCAGTCATTCTTCTCTTTCACTATATTCAAGAATTAACTATTTTTGTTCTGTTAACTTGAAATACAATACAGTTTTTGTAAAATACAGTTGTCTACTTTTTAGATCTAGGTCTTTTACTTGATGGGTGGACACGGTACACAATGGAGAAGATTCTAGATGCTCTACTTCTGGGAAAAATTGTCAGCCAACAGAAATTTCATGGAACAAAAATTACCAGAACAGAGAATGGTATTGAAATTTGGTCAATTTGGTAAGATAGTGACAGTCTGAAAATTGAGTTTGAGGTATAGGTAGAAAGTTATTTTCCTTAAGGAGAAAAGTATTATAATAAACATTAAAGATATTTTACCGGCTAACATTCATTTATTATTTGTACTACAGGAACGCCCACAAGTTACAACTGGTCCCTCCATATTTATTCACTTGCTCATATTTGCAGTTATTTTTTTATTTGCTTTTATTTTATTGTACAGATGAGACACACTCTTTGACAGTGAAACTAGTTCTAGCAGACTCTATAACAGGTCTTGACTGTTAACAGTTCTTCAGTCCCTCTTAGGAATTATTAGGTCTGTTTTCCATTATGGCTTCCCCATCCACCACCTGTGGAAGGAAATATTTATCTTCCCATCTGTAGTAGTTATTGAATCTTCTCTGTGCTCCCCAGGCGTAAAGTTTTGCTGTTTGTAAAATTCCTTAGGATATTATCATCCATGTTTAACATTTTTCCTGACAATTCTACATGACAGTGTTTGGTTCTTACTGAAGCCTTGTTTACACAATCTATACACCGTGATGTTGGCTTATATTTGCCACTAGGAGCATTGCTTTCCTTGAAGTGAAAAATAAAATACTTTTCCTATTCATCTTATTGTCCTACTGTCTTGGGATGCCTATATGCTGATTTCCGGTAGAGAAGGAAGAAAGGGCAGAAAAAGAGTGAAGCCCAGTTAACAGCTGTATCCTTCAGAAAATCAGTATTTTGTGAGGACAAACAAGTATTCAGAAATATACTTCATTATTTCTAGGTCTGTGAGAATGTCTGTAGGAAGTTCAGATATGGATTTCAACCATGACAGAAACGGCATACTAACTTTGGTCCAAGAGATGATCATTCAATAACTGGTGCACCACAGAAGACATAAGTATTTGGTTTCATAGCATCCAAGTGAGAACCAGACAACACGTTCCAGATAAGTGTCCTATAACCAATTTCATTGAAGTCAGCTCCTCTTGGCTTTTGCTTTTGTCTCAGTCAGGATGAGATAACCTGCATCTCCTGATAAACCATAATGCATTTAAATCATTTTTATCCTCAATATAGGGTCCATTTTGGTGTTGTTTTGGGTTGGCTTGTGTTGTTTTTCCCCTGAGATTAACATAATGCCACACAACAGCATCTCTGAGACTCTGTAAAATGGGACAAATATTCACTATCTGTCCTTGTAATACTGATCTAGTACCACTCAGTACTCTAACATTTTTCCACAGTAGATTTCATTAATAAGCACAATTTGTATAGATTTACAAGTGTGATTCTTATTATTGATGCCGAACTTGTACTCAAAAATTCATTGATATTTCTCTCACTAGAGAGCTGGAGCTCTGCATGTCAAGCTTTCAATGTTATTTGGCTCCAAAAAACTCTCAGCTATTTAGCCATAACTACCATGAAATAAACAAAACCTAAACCAAACAAAAACATTAGCAGTGTTAGCTTCCCTAAACAATAGAAATAGTTGTGATGAGAAAATCTCAAATGACACTAAACGCATTGGATCCATATGGCCACTGGATGTCATTGTTTACATCACCATGTAACATTCATCTCTGTAGATATGATCTGCAACTGGATGTAACTAAGTCTATTTGATCATTGTCTTAAAATGGTGATCTGTTCATTTATTGGTTAATATTAAAAACGTTTTTACTTTAACAGGAATAATTATGGATACCTTTTATCTCATTTTGTCTACTCCAATGTTTCTTAGACTTTGAAATTTTGTGTTTATACAGATGTCCACTATTTATTTTTAAAAAGCATAAAACAACAATTTCTTCAAGTAAATTTTAATTATTTTGGAAAAGAGTGACACTAGATCAGTGATGCTTCTTTTAGAGTTCACAGATAAGAAACACTAAGATGTTACTGACAGAAAGTTTTATTCTTATGTGATTTATCCTGCATTTGGAGAATCTGACCAACAAATGTTTATCTCTATTACACGCTATTACAGATTATTTTGAAATGAGGTGAGTTACTATGAAATAGTCTGTCTAGATTTGGAGGTCAATGCGATAAAATCAATTGTTTACTTTTTCATCAACCAGTCATGAGTAAAATACAACATGGTTAGCTTTCAAACAGTAGTTGCTTTATGCAGTCTTAAACATGATTTTACTAAGTCTATGCTGAGTCATGTCAATTAAATCAGTTCCTTTCCACTATGTTCAACAGCTTTAATAGAAAATTGTTAGGTAGATTAGATCATAAATGGAAAGGATAATTCTGTCTCCACAGCTATTTAATCTCAATTTCCTCTACTCAAACAACCAACTTGAGCGCCAATGTTTTAGCAGATCAAGGGGGAGTAGGTTATTTAGATTCTTCTGCTGACTGCATGATATATTTGTAATATGAATTGTATACTTTTCTTCATTAAATAGTCAACAGGTGGCAACATTCAGGGCTTCATGACATCAGAAATACGTCTCATTTGCTCACAAATAAATGACTTCATATTTTCAGGTCATTTGCTCACTTTTAATGGAAATTGTTAATTTTTTAAACGTCTGTGAGAATATTTCATAATTGTTTTATGTTGTCAAAGGATAATGTCTCACAAAACAAGGGAAAACCACAGGCTAAAATACTTAAGTGTAAATATAAAAAAAAGGAAAATTTCAAAATAGACAGCAAAGTAGAAATTAATCTTTACTTGCTAAACTTATCAACATTGAATTTATTTGTCAGAATAAATCAATGTCATTTCTTCATCATATCTAAAGAAAAAGGGATCTGATAGACTGTGTTGTCTTAAGAAATAAAAAAGGACAAAGTACAACTGCCTACTTCTGATCACTGGATTTATGCTCCATCTCCAGGACCACAGTGCTTCTGTTGAAGGCCAGTGGCAAGGCTGACTCAGATGTTGTAAAAACTGAGAAAGGCTCTGTAGCCAGAAAGAATGATTAATGGAACTGAAAGAACATGAAAGGAAAGAGTAAACCAAGGAGAAATACATAGTCAAGACATTCAGCCCCGGATATTAATGTAGACAAAGATGCGTGTCTAAGCAAATAATTTTGTCTGTTCATTTTCCCATGAAAGTACAGATAAATCTGGATTAAAAATCTTTTTTTTCTTTCGATACATTCAGAGTTGTTTCCTTTGCAGAAGTTTCCTTTTAATTTAAAGACACTACCACTGTGAAAAATTTCAATTATTTCATTCTCACCTGAGGTGAAAGGATTTTTTAACCAAATACATGGTTTATCTTCCTTTCTCCTTCTAATTCTTAAATTTATTTGCATGTCTAAATATATATAAAGTTTCAGAAGAGCTGTGAATATACTATTTCACTTTTTAAAAAGATATATGTTGTGGAAACACCCATAGCTTCCCTCACTTCAGCTTGTTCTTGATATGGTTCTTTAAAACGTTGACCATATATCTGGAAGCTGTCCATTTCAAATAAGTATTTCTTAGGAGCATTTTGTGCTACTATCTTTTTGTTGTCACCATACACTAGGAGCCCTTTCAGAATTCTTTGAATCTGATTTTCTCACAGTTTTACATCATGTAATTTGGAATAAGGCACAAAGTGAAAACAGATTATATCTTAAAGAATAAAAGCTTTAAATCCTTTGCTGTATCTGTATTGAATCAGTCTCCAGAGTAGAAATTGGAGGGCTGAAAAACATTTGTGAAATAATGAACCTTGTGTCATCTTTAGAACAATGTCTTAGGTATTTCTGGGAAAAAGCTTAAAAAAGAAGTTCTCACCTCCTCAGCTCCATGTGGATCTCCTCTTTTCTGTTGCACTGAGCAACCTTCTGCAGTTCTGCAGGTTTGGAGACAGTCATAGCTGTCTCCTCCCTACCTTCTGTACCCCCAGACTAATTAAAGACTTTCTTGTCATTTAATCTTAAAGAGCAAGTAAGTTGGCAACAAATTTCTGTCAGAAGATCAGTACAGATACAAGCTTAAGATGATGATTGAAAAGTACTGTGTACTTCAGTGACCAGTCTAGAATATGACAGAGGATTCTCACTATCAAAGTTCCTGATGCACATCAGTAATGAAGCAGTATTATGAACAATCTTATCTGAAAGTTGACTTGAATAGGGGTAATTTTTTTAAAAGAAGACATTTGGAAATTCAAAAACAAACATCTGCAGATATATATACCTTCAAAAAGTAAAACACAAATCCAGAGAAATAGAAGTTAACTGGAGTAACAATGAAAATTAAATGTGTGGTATAGCAATAAATAGTTGTCACTATTTTCCAGATCATGTCAGAATATAACAAAAATACAATTTACTATAAATATTGTACTATGTAGTTGGAAGGATTATCTCACAGATAAGTAGAATATTTGATCTGTCTTCATCAACTGGACATGTTCACTCATCTCTGAATTATTGTCTTATCAATTGAAAAGTCAGCAATTGCTTTCAACATCTGACCTGGAAACACCAGGCTGACAGTGCTGCTCTTCACTTGCACCTGGGCTTCTAAAGAGTTGTTTATTGTGAGCATGAAAAAACGATCCATACAAAAACCTTTGTCAAATCCTCAGAGGAATTTTTGTTTTAGTCCCAGACAGTAAAACAACTGGTGGTGGGTGACTAACACTTGCCATTAGTGTTCCTTGTCATCTATGTACTACCTAAGAGATAAAGGCACAATGTACTCAGCATTCTTTGAACACAAGCAAAAGCCTTCGTAGAGTGTTGCACCATTTCACTCTCACACTCTTCTGCTTTGCCCTGACTATGACACATGAAAATAGTTAAATGTTATTTTCTTTATTTTTTCACTCATTAGTTCATTTAAAAGTACACAGGAGACTTACAGTTTGACAGTTCTACAAATCAGAAGAGATTTTTTTTCCATGCCAGCACAGTGTTTGTCATAAATAATGATTGGAATGTCAGGCTCTTCGAAAGATTTCATTTTTATAAATGTTCTCTTTTAAAATTGAACTTCAGCACACGCATGTCTCAGGGTATGTGTATATCTGAGCATGTGTGCACTTCTTAATGAAAAGCTAAGTTCAAAAATCTGGCTAACTGTTACTTTTGGTTCATATATGTGTGCATATAAATATATATATATACATGTATAATACACATACATACATATATTTTTTCTAATTATAATCACTTATGAATTTTATTATTGCACCAAAACACTACTAATTTGTCTTTCCATCATGGATATATAAAATTTAATCCCTTAAAAGAATATGAAAATGTTCTTTTTTCTTCCTTCCCTTTCCTTCTTTGTGATACACTTCTGTTGTTTTCCTTGTACTGTTTCTGCATATCTTCAATGGTAGCCAGATTAGGTATTACACATTTGCTAGCACAAAACATAGTAAATTATGATTTATAGCTATAATTATTCTCTCCCTGCAAAAGAGAATTACATTACAGCTTGCTTCATAAAGTGCAAAAGACATGCAGTGGATACCAGAATTGTGGAAATACAAATATAACTCATAGAGAAAATTTACTGTGGGAAAATATGGTAGCAGTACCTGTACAAAAGTGGTTCAGGGAAACCTAACTCCTTGAAATGTTTCTCCCAGTTTACTCTTAATATATGTGCTTTGAGAATTTTTTCATTCTTTGAATTTCTTTACTGACAAATAGATACTTTCATGCACTGAGGAAACATCTAGCAGATCTTCAAAGAAATATTCAGTGTGCAATAAAATTAATTTCCCATTAAAAAAAAAAAGAGGAGTAATAATAATAATAACAATAACAACATCTCTGGGAGTCTAACTTATCTTTAAACCCTTAAGCATAATGGAAATGGTAGCTTTTAACTTGGAAAAAAATATTGTACTGATGGCCACTGAAATCCTCACATAAGCCCCTCCAAAAACACAACATACTTGAGTTTTATGCATTCATCTGAGGTTGTTAAATATTTACATACTAAATATTTATACCATGGATTACATATTGATTTCCTTCTATGCTCCATAATGTTCTTGTAAAATAAATCAGTAAAACCCAGCAATTATCTTCCATGTCATCTGCTCAAAACAGATGCAAATGAAAAGTAAATTCCATTAGATTACCTTAACTGCTTTTTAAATTGTAAAAGTGCTTAGAGGTAGAACAGCACAAACATTTTAAGTGCATTAGAAAGTAGCTAGATTGCAACATGGTAGTTGATCACCTTATAGAGAAGTGAGAGCAACAATAACTTATGCCTTTAATTGCATTCTGCTTTACCTAAATACGTTTTGTATGACTTTGTATAGCGACAAAATAACAATGTAATGCTGCTTCATCCTAAGGCTTCAAAATGCAGAGCTTTATTTGATGGCATAGTAGTTGAAGATTATCAGGGATGAAAGGATGATCTTCCATATCAAGCTTTTATGGCATGAAAATAAAAGGGCTGCTCCAAAAGTAATGCTTCTTATTTTGAAAGAATGGCCCACAATGTCAGAGGCAGATGTTAGTGGTATAGCAGTAGAGGTTGAACCTTCCTGTCAGTAGATCCATACATTTTGTTGCCATGTGGCAGACGGCAGCAGAGAGGCACTCTGACAAAATGGCATCTGACATGGAAGTGGTAGTGCATATAAAGCAAAGGTGTGTAACTGAATTCCTCCATGTGGAAAAAATTGCACCCATTGATATTAATCAAATCTTGCTGAATGTTTATGGAAACCAAATGGTGGATGTCAGCACAATGAGGTGGTAAGTGGTGCATTTCAGCAGTGGCGACAGTGACAATGGGACATTTCCTCTGGTACAGATTTTTACAATTCCAGCATGCAGGATCTTGTTCATTGCTGGTGTAAATGCATAGCTAGTAGTAGTGACTATGTTGAAAACCAGTGTTTTGTAGCTGAGAGTTTGCTCTATTAAATAGCATTGTTGTGCTGTTTGTAACTGTTGTAGTTTCCATGGGAAGAAATAGGAGGCATTACTTTCAGAGCTAGCTATGTACATGGAACTAATCTATACTTGTATAGAATCTGTAGCAGAACAAAGTTTTAAGCTACAAAAACATAGATTGCACTATTTCATATGAAAAGAAAATGAATAAATCACTTTCGTTAGCAAATGACTCACTGAATAGCTAAATTTTAAAAAGATCTGTATACATGTAACTTTAAGACTGTGAATAACATTTGCAGTAAAAAGACCTATGAGAATCTAGCCTCCAGCTTTGTTCTATAAAATGGCTACTTACAGAGACCAGGGAAGAGTTCTTCCCCTATGCAAAGCAACATACTTGCAATAGCTTGTCTAAAAGCTTGTCTTTTATATCTTAGGGAACATTTATATCAGATATGTCCAACTCACAGCACATGGGCTGCATGTGGCCCAGCACAACTCATAATGAGTCCCATGCTCTGCCACTGCACCATCAGGGCAGCGGTTCTTCCCTACCAAGTGGCCCAGCCTGGCCCCAGGCGTGCTCCCATCACTCAGCAATAATCAAACCATCATGCG
The DNA here is from genome assembly GCA_013396635.1 of Penelope pileata. Lineage (NCBI taxonomy): Eukaryota > Metazoa > Chordata > Aves > Galliformes > Cracidae > Penelope > Penelope pileata. The sequence goes on along the minus strand of WBMW01003674.1, from coordinate 81,481 downwards.
ATGAACACTCTCTGAGCTGAATCCAGGGAATGGCACAGTGCAGTGCTAACTCAAGTTAAGGGAAATAATTTTATGCGTTTTGTTATATTGGCTAAGCACAGTCCTGTGAATAGTGAGAAATATGCAGCCTTGCTTTCTGCTTTGATAAAGGAATTTGAGTGTAAGTTTGAAGATTGCTGAAAAATCATCAGTTTTTTGGTATATTTTCAACTCCATTTTCAGTCAACGTAAATATATTACCTGTAAATTTTCAAATGGAATGTATAGAGTTGCAATCAGATATTCAACTCAAAGAAAAATATCATCATATCTCTTTGCTAGACTTCTATAAGACTATCTTACCAGAGACATATATCCCATACTTCATAATCACGCATTATTTATGACATCACTTTTTGGCAGTACATACATTTGTGGACAACTATTTTCAATGATGAAGCACAGGAAGAGTAAAATTTCGTCAAAAATCTCTGATGGGTACCTTGAGAACTCACTGAGAAATTCAACCACTTCCATCAAACCAGATACTGATGCATTATTTTCACAAAAACAAGGTCAAATATCCCACTAGCTTTATGTTTTTGTTTCTTATTTAAATGTTTTAATAAAAAAAAAATAAAATAAGTTTTGTTAGTTATATACATTAACTATATTACATATTTTATATGCGGCCCAAGACAATTCCTCTTCACTCAATGCTATCCAGACAAGTGAAAAGATTGAACACCCATGATTTACATCATTCCGAAGCAGTAGATGTGAGAAAGTGCCATCATGGCTCAGATGTGATGTCTGAGACAGGCTGGACATGATGGACCAGTGAGAACTGTATAAAGGAAGGCACTTCTCATATTTTCCTTGTTGCCAGAATAATGGTCAAAAAACAAACAGCTCTCCCTGTTTCACGTCAATCCTCAGCTATGCCTGGATTGAGAGTTATTCAAAGCAACTCCTTCTGTGCTCTAACAGTGTCAAGGTCATCATAAACTGAGCAGCAGCTTGCAACAGAACAAGAGTATTAACCAGTGTTGTGAAATGTGAACTGAACTCAACGTATGTGCACTTTTTCACACCAGATGTAGTGTGATTGCTTGCTTCTATTAATATCAAAATTGCACCTCTCATTTACAATTGTGAAAATATTCTTTCTAAAATGTCTAATTCTGAAAGGGAACACAATGAACCAAGATGTTGTACTAAGGCAATGAGAGGAATGAAATGCAGCAAATCCAGAGGAGAACTGGAAGTATCTGTTCCAATGCATCTCTTTAACATTAATGATTCCTACAGGAGTCTCCTTTCATTCTCTCATACTGAGGATGCGTAATGTGTAGTTGTTTGTCTTTCAGCTTATCTTTGTTTTATAAGGTACTCTAGACTTTATAGAATTGTGAAATTGGGTGTTTTCTTCTCTCTGCTTTCTCTAAGTGCCAAGGATGAAGCACCCTTCTTCACATCAGCTGAAGAGTCAAGTTTTGTTCAGTTCCATAACTAACTGTTGACAAACTGTTGTATGAGTAAATCCAAATAATAACTTCTTTAGACAGAATTTATTCCAAGACCATGTAATGCAATTCCTGTGGTACCGGTGAGACTGCTGATACGAATAAAGACTACTTAAATTGACTAAGTTTCAAAATCGTTTCCAAAGAACTGAGAAATACCTCTTACAGGGCACATATTTTATATACCTAAAGTGAAATTTATGTATGTGCATATATAAATGTAATTACTTATATTTGCATGCAATATATTATACATAAAAAATTAAGTATTTTTTTATTTTCTGTCTCATCTTTAGGAAGTTATACATACATTTTTTTAATATCTGAGTAACAGTTACTTGTTCAGGGGTAGATTTCTACACAAAGTAAGATTTTATTTTGTTTATTTATTTATTTATTTGCGAATCGTCACTTTCTGTTTGTTTTCTTCTACTTCTTTCTGGATATCTAGATAATTTCAAATTTTCTTTTAATATAGCATCTAGTGTTGAGTTAACCAGTACATTTGAACATCCTCTGTCACAGTTTGAATTTGCACGCAAATATCCACAGAAATCAGGAATTAAGATTTCAGATACTTAATTATCATGATGAAATTCATAGTTAAACAACCTAGACAGGTTAGGGAATTCTAGTTTGAATTTTTTGTTTTTGCATTTTTATCATCTTTTGTGTTATAAAATTTTTATGTTTAGGAAGCAGATAAAGGACTATAATATGCTACTTTCAATTCATCCCCTCCTCACCCCACAATCATCTTAAGCTCTTGTATTGCGAGTCTTCACACTTTTTCAGAATCACATGCAGAGTGGGCTGCTTAAGTTAAAAAGAAGAAGAAAAGACTTAGATGAAAGCACTAATGAAAGAGACAATGGAGAATGAGATCAGAGAAAAGGAAAATTCACTGACTTATGTATGAACGATATCTAATTTTAACATTGTCATATATAAAGAAATATGTATCTGTAAAGTACATTTTTATTTTTAGCAGATTTTAGTATGGTGAATTGTAAAGTAATTAATTTTTGACATATTTCACTGAGAAATTTATTAAAAAGTAATATTTTCAGATATAAGAAACAAGAATTTTTATAGTAAGGACATTGTTTGGTGAAATGCAAAACATAATGGCATTACAGGCCATATATTGGAAAAAAGGCACATATTAGCAAAAAAAGGGTTAAAGAAGGGCCTTTCTGAAAGTCTCAGTACGGAATTCAAAGCTTAGATATCAGCAAGACACGAGAAGGCCTTACAAAATCTAGAATTCTGGCCAAAACTTTTGCTTTCATTTAATAAGTATCAGTGACAGCAGCTTTTATATTGCCTAGTTTATTATATCAAAATCATGCTCAGTTATACAAATAACTTGGAATAAAATAATACTTTCCTCTCTTTGTTAGATGCAGTTATTTTTTTCTAAAAATCTTGAGAAAATTTTCTCAAAATTTTCTGGAACAGGAACTTTTCTCAAAATTCCTGGAACAGGAGCAGATACTAACCATGAAGGAACAGCAGAGACTAACCATTATGGACTGCTCTCAGCCCCATTCCACTGTGCTTCTTGTGGGGGAGAATGTAGAAGAAAGTGAATGAGGGGAAGCTTTTAGTTCTCACTGCTCTAGACTGTTAGTATTTGGCAACAAATTACATTAACCTCCCTCTGCTGAGTCTGTTTTGCTTGTGATGGTAATTGATGAGTTATGCCAACTCTTGAGGCCTTTTTCATCAAATTTTCTCGCTCGCTCTCTGAGGAGTGGGAGTGAGAGAGTGGCATGGTGGAGTTTAGCTAGCCATTAGCCAGTAAAATGAATTGTAGTGGCCAGATCTGGAGCTAAGGAAAATCAAGTTAGGAAGAAAATTGTTCACTAGGAGAGTACTGCAATGTTGGATTAAGTTTCCTACAACAGATATGGACTCTCCATCTTGAATATTTTCAAGATGAACCATTTCAAACCCATGAATGGCTTGATCTAGTGCTGATGATAACCCTACTCTTGATCAGAGGAGATGCTAAGATGGTTTTGTATGTGTAACTTGCCTGTGTAGTTATACAACACATTGAATCAAAGTACAAATTGTAAAAACCATATACAACCAGCATTTTAGCGCTGAGTCATGGTTGTGAGTATATGCAGCCTACTGATTCATGTAACTATTAAAAAGCAGCAGTTAGTAAGATCTCATGCAATGTCAGAACAATCTCATTGGTATCAACAGATAATTGAGGCATTAAAAATTAACTCTAACACCTAGTGTAGGGGAGCAGTTGATCATAGCATGAACTGATGATCGAGCACATGGTGGAGGGGTGTGGTTGGACCGAGGAATACTGATAGATCACTTGCATGTGTGACCGGAAGGAGTGGACCTGGGGTGGGGTTGCCCCAGGCTTAGATAAGGGCCAGCCAGGCAGGGCAGGAAGGAGCTTGGGAGAGAGAAGAGTGGGAGGAAGTCTGAGAAAGAGGAGATCAGAGGGCAGTTGGAGGAGCAGTAGCATAAGGAAGGTACTGAGACCTTACATGCAGATGAAACAAATGGCATAATGGAAAGAGTTTGGGGACTTTTTCTGTTACACCTAGAATACAAACAATATATACAGAGTCCATAAATAAGAAATATTTCCTATTTTTAATACATGGGTTATGTATTGAACTACTCTTAGAACTACACTGCTGATGTTTACACGTATCTAATGAAGATTCAGCTTTGTTATTCCTTAGTTCGGTAAGTAAAAACTATTCCTGTCTATATGAAAATATACTAAATAATGAAGAAATGTCATAAAAAGAAAGCACTATTTCCAAATGATCATCATAATGGATTAGGCAATTTAGTATTACCGAAATAAGCACTCTAATCTTTTTTCAACAACCACTTACAATGTATTTGGTAATTTGTCTATGATGGGAATAAATGGTAAATATCAGTATTTTCTAAAGTATCTGAATTTATTTCATGTGATCTATTAGTTTTCTGATGGTGTTACAAGCAATATCTATCACACTGCAAACACAGTATGACACAAAAAAAGAAAATACATAATTTTTGAAAAGTTAATCAGTCATTTCCCATTCAACCAAGCAAACTGGTTCCAATTTGGTTTTTGAACTACTGAAACAGGGCTCTTTTAGTTAGAATGTGCTTTTGCAGGGATTCAGTCTCAAAAGAACTATCACTCTTCCGTCTAGTAAATCTGCCAAATTTGCTAAAGCAAGAGACTCCCTCAAGTGGCTGGAGATACCTATCCTTCACAGCTTTCCTTGAATACATTAACCAATTATTTGACATTTCCCTTTGATCATACCCTGTAGTCTATTAACAAGGATTCAAACTAATGAGTGAAATCCACAGTGCATAGAAAGACAATTGCGAAGCTCTCATGTAGTTCAGCAGTGACCAAGGTTTTACCTAGTTTCAAGAGAGGCATTTAACTCTCTCTTATTGCTTTGAAACACTTATTTACAATACCTTGTTCACTTATTTGGAATTAGCTTACTTTTTGCTGCTCCTTCAACTTGTGCTGAAGTGTTGTACTTCTTTGGAGAGGCCCTTTGAACTACTTTTCAAGATTGAAAAGTTTGCCCAGATGGTATCTTAAGAGCAGGGGAAATCACTTTATAATTATACCTGTCTGAAAAGAACATTCTAGTAGGATTTTTGTTGATTGACTGACATCCAATAACAGTCTGTAGGGCAGCTTTTTGAGATGGTATTTGTCTTTGAACTTTCATTTTATTTATTTGTTTGGTTGGTTTTTGTTTTCTTTGTGTTATTTGAGACATTATCAGAGTTTCATTTTCTTCTCTGATTTGGAGTCCCTTCCTATTGAGAACGTCTTCTCAGTCAGTTAGATATTGTCTGGTAGTTTCTACAGAAAGTGGTTGAAATCTTGGCTGGTTTATGACCCAACATGCTTTTTCCTGCGGACTAAGACTGTAGGGAAGTTCCATGATCACATCCTACACACAGAAGCATAAAATGAGGGAATGTAAAAGCCTGAGAAACAATAACTACAACAAAGCAGACTGAAAAAATTAACAGTACTGGTTCTGACTGCCTTGAGTTATTTCTGCTTTTTAAGGTATTGATGTACATTCTGTTCTACTCTCCTATGATACAGATATTTAGGTTTATATTTTCTAATTTCTGCCATAAGCTGGGATCAAAAACTCTTGTTGATCATAGATAATATCTAACTTTTAAACAAGGTTGCCGAATCATTTGGAGTTGTAGAGCGCATAGTATTTTAGATTAGTCATTTTCTTTATATATCAGTCTATTTTTATTTATGGAACAATCATCTTGTAAGGTTTGAGACTAGGTCCTTTAATCTTAATATGTTTCTAAAGGTTTTCATGTTTTGTGAGGTAGATATTCTTATGAATTTGTGAAGGATCTGTAAAGAAATGTAAAATAGATATTCATAATCCTAGAAAAATAAAATAAATCGCATTGATTCAGCTTAAGAAAAGATTCTTCCACAATTAAATGGAAAGATACAAATGTGTTTGGAAAAATATATTTTAAATAAAACTGTCTTTGGATCACTTGATCTTTGCACACAAGTTTTTAAGTCATTGTCAAATGCTCATTGTTTTAAACAGTCAGCCTTGATGAAGCATGAGATCCTTTGTGACTGGAAGTACATCATACACCAAACTGAGAATAAGGCATACAGATATGATTTGTTTTGATGCGTTACCACAACTGGACTGCTCTTTGTTCCTGTATTTGTGACTCTCCTCAAGAATGCTGTATCCCCATTACCTCTTTCATGGCTTTCCAGTCTCCTTCTTCCTTCCTACTTTTGCGGTACAGCCTATCTTATTTAAAATATTACATTTGTGCCGTATACCTCCATGGCAGTACTCAAACTCTGCTTCTCCCGTCGTTCTGGTGTATCTGTGCTACTGTGAATAGCCTTGAAAAAGACTTTCATTGCCTTCTTTCCAGCTCTTCCACATCCAACAGTGCCAGTGAGTATTGGCTTTGGTGAACAACTAATGAAAAAGTCTCCGAAGGAGAGGATTAGGTGATGTAGCCCAGACTGGGTTTCAGTTGGTAAAAATAAATGGATACCCCTCAGAGGCATTTATTTTCCTTAAAAATCAAAGAACGGCCCTTCTATCAAAGAGCCATTCTCAGTACAAAAAGCCAATATGACAAGAAATACTTTTTCTTGACTGTTGAAAGTGAAAAACTGCAGTTCTTTAGAGTTGTGAGGAAATAAGATTAGAGGATTCCAACTGCTCTAATATTGCTTGGAAAAAATGAATTATACTGGGAAAGAAGCCAAATGCAACTCTCTCAAATGAAGATTTTTAAAACATTTTATTTATTGATTCAGATGTTCAGTGGTGTTTGAATGTCCTTTTATTCATATCCTTTTAAGAGGAAGAAAAGCTAATGTGCAGTTACCAAAGAGGTATTTCTGGTACATAAAACCTCTTAAGAGTTTATTCACAGTCTAGATTTAAGCACATAATCTACATTCCTGAATTGAGAGTCAGTTTTAGCCCTTTCTTCTTCAATGCAGGAAGAAAATCCCTCTTGATGGCAATTCAGAACTACTGTTACATTGGAAGGATCTCCATCTCTGTACTGAAAACATACTAAAAGTAGTCTCCAAACTTAAGGCATGGTGCAAAGCAGCTATTTAAAGTTTATCCGCTTTAATGTGGCACCTCATTTTCAAGTGCATATTTTTTATCTGTAAATTAGTATTTTCTGACACTAAGAGTTCGTAGATACATCTCACCATTCTGTCAGCATATGTTATAGTTTATTTGTATAAACTAGGCAATAAAAATGATGTATTTAAATGTACCCAGACTGGAGAATGTGACTGGAAATGTATGTTAGTAGTCTCTTCACATTTTTATGTGCATCATTTGAAACATTTCTGAAGTCAAAAATGAAGTTTCCCAGCTGTGATCAATTATTGATTTACCATTTTTCTCATGACATTCTGCTCAAAATAATATTGATTATATTGGAAATTAGTATTTGTTGTCAGATACGCTCACTGTCCAGACTTCAACAAAATTCGAACTTAGATTGACCTTGACGTTTACAAGCTAATATGAACAGTTCTGTAACTGAGAACATACAAAAACAAAAATGCAAGCCAGAAGACTTGATTCATACATGCCTGGGAAATCTAATGGTTACTAAGCAACCAGAGTGAAAACTTTTTTAATTTCCTGAAGACTTTTGAACAGTTCTCCCAAGTAGTTTCTGGAGAGTAGATTTTTTTACATGAAGTTCAAAAAATCATATTAACCCAGTCAGTGTAGCAGGATTATAAAATTGAGATATACAAGTGGGACAATACTGGTTAAATTAAGCAAGACAGGTGATCTTGTTTTTCTGTGCTTTGCTGGATAGTAGGTTTTTGATTTCATAAGTTAGTATATACTGAATAAGGCTAAATAATTTAAATCTCTCTCTTGTATCCACCTCTTTCTCTCATCTTTTCCACCTTTTCCTTTCCATAGGTTTTGTACAGCAACTGGAATCTATTCCAATAAGCCTCCTTAAAGTTGATCTCAATTTCACTTGAGGTAAGATTCACTTGAGAGAGAAGTCCATTTCTGAGTTACTGATCTAGAGTGTTTAGATTCAAAGGGAAAATAATCACTTCTAGGAAAAAAATCACAGAACAGAACTCTAAAACAAACCAGATGAAGTGCCTATTTCCCAGCACTCACTCTAAAGGCAACCCCTTTGGTTTTTCCACATCAAGAGGGAGGAGATATTTTGGCAGGAAATCTTGAAGGGGATGTCTACATCAATTATTCTGTTTATTCTAATAGGTAAGATGCCTTTCCTACATTACTTTCTTTGAGAGCAAGAAATTAGTATTTGATTGAGTTGGAACCTACTGTTGTACTATCCTGGTAGCAAAGTTCAAAACTCCTTGGCTCTGAAAAGTAACTGGAAAAGCCTTACAGATAGTTCAGATTTTCTTAGAAGCTCTTTGAATAATCAATTTTGATCTCCAGTCTTTTTTAATTAAAATGAAATGCAACACATGGAGCCATGCATTGTAGCAAACAACTCATACAAAGATGAATCTCATATATAGTATACTGCAATCACACAGCAATACAAGCATCTGGTAAAATGAGAGCAACACGGACAAAATAAACAAGACATCTAGGATAATTCTTCATTAGCAACTGTAGACAGAGTTGCAGCAGAAAATGAATGAACCATGAGCTTTTTAATGTTGTGAGGGATTTTCTTTAATTGTAAACACATTCACAGATAATTTTGATAAAAAATTTGTCCATGGGAAGGACCCTTGCCTATTCACAGAACCAAACCAAACAAAAAAAACCACACAATTCAATGTATTTGTAACAGATAAAATTCCTACTGAAAGCCTGGTATCACTGAGTACTTCATTAACATAGACAGACCAACAGTATTCTAGTAGGGATCATTAGAAAATGGGTTATGCGCTTCCATAGACTGCAGTCTGGGTTCTGTTTCGCATGTAGGACAATTGTCATGCTACGAAGTATAACATACAACATTTTGATTTAAGGAAATAAATTAGCACTAAGTTCCTAACAGCTTTTAGAATACTGCAAGTCCCTGTGCTAAAGCGTTAATAATAGCAAAAACCTGAGCAAGAGAAATGATAGCTAGGAGGAATCAGACACAGCCGAATATAAAGGTGTACTATAATACGATTGAGTTACTGCTTGATTATATTATCACTGTGCGCAGCCTAACAGGACAAGAAGGAGTATTATAATGTCTTAGAATCTGGGATGAGATGTTTATGACTAACATAGCTGCTTGAATGAGCAACCTGAACTTGTGAAGTTTAACATAGAAATTTAGTATAACTCAGTATAACTTTTAAAATTATTTTGTTGGAGTCATTAAGCTGATGTACTATAACAATAAATAGAAAAAGGGGAAGTTCTTTTAATAAGACTATTTATTTACTGTTATCTATAGCACTAAAGACAAAATAAGGACCAGTGGCTTATAGTTTATGGTGTCACAAAAATTGATCACTTCTGTGTCCATAAAGAGAGTACTGAGGTTTTGGCCTTTTTAGGGGGAAAAAATAAAAAAATAAACTGTCTGATTTGCTGGCTTTATCTATGAGGGAAAGGCTCATATTTGCTACTATAACCACAACTGAAGGTACTTTTTGAGAGAGGAGAGAATGAAAGTCTAGGCATATGATATGACTGCTGTTATATAATAAAAGTTTAAAAAAAAAAAAAATGGCTGTAATGAAAAATGAAAAAAGACCAATCAAACAATGACATGTTTCCAGAAACAAAAATTGTATTAGGGTTTATAATGTAAAGGAAAAAAAAATTATATGTTGCGAACAACTATTCTTTCTGTATATGATAGCATTCCTTCAATGTAAGATAATTGATTCACGTGCAGGTTATTTTTACTAGTTGTTCCACATGCAGCAATTTCCCATAAAGCGTGTGTGCTAATGCAACACCTTTAAGTGAAGTGCGTTGAGATAGAGTTTTAGAATATCAGCATCTACTGTTAAATATTTTTGAAAAAATACCCAGAATAAATGCTGACTCCGCTAGAATATGAAACTACACTAACAATGTACTCTGTTTTAACAAAAATAATAATAAAAAAATGAAATGGTAAGATGACAGATTGGTCAAGGTAAGCTCAACGCACTTTATGGGATGAGGGGTGTCCCTTCAAAAACTGACGATATTAATAACACAATGGTTGAGAACATAAGGAGTACCAGGAACTTTGCTGGAGTTACATGAGTTTTTCACCCTAGTTGAGTAGATGAATTGGTAAGTCTGCGAATTTCAGAATTAGCCTGGTCGTTACTTTTTTCCATGTGAAAAAAGGAGGCTGAGTCTCAGAATGATGCAAGAGTTTAGACAGAAGAAAATGAACTGCATACGAATTAACAACAAACACCTTGTGTAACTTTACATTTTTATAACTATTTTCCTCAGTATGGGAAAAAGTCAGTATGATTTTTTCTCTTTTATGACAGATGTATAACAATGTATAACAATCAGGACAAAATTTGACTTATTTCATTTTTTTTCCCCTGTATATGCATTCACTTGTAAAATATGACAAGTATGTACATACAGATTAAAACAAAGGACAATGTAAAAGCTATCTGTCACACAGGAATACAACTGTTGCTACAGACTGCATAATGTAATGTAGACGCAGAAGTGCAGGGTTTTGTGAAGATTGATAAATGGCTGATTATCGTTCGCTTCTATGTTTTCAACATAATCATTTCACTTACAACAGTTAGAAATCAACCATAAAGTGCAGCAGTTAAAAATTCAAGTCACTTGACAGAGCACAACATCTGACAGAATGCTTCAGGCCTTCTGTTTTTGCAGTGCGGAGCTTGAATTTCCTTATCAATGTTTTGAAAATATTACACAATTACATAAAAACAGGATACACATGATATATTATGCCTTATATACATAAAAATTATACTGAACTGTTCTGCATGAAGGAATGTATTACAATAATATAACCTTGATGTTCTTTATAGTATTTCACAATTAATATGCATATGGCGAATGTAAATGAAGATGATATTCATCTTGAATTTATGACTACTTTAAAGGACTTTAATCCAAGCCTAATCCTAATGTGTATTATTAGAAATATTACCCCCTTACTTTAGTTCGTTATAAAAACAGAAAATAAAAAAAAGACAAAAGTATCATAAAATGAAGCATAAAGCAAATCATAAAAATTCAATATACAGAATTTAAAAATTGGATAAATAGAATTTACTATTCATGCATCTCAGAACACAATATGGAATAGATGATCATAAGATAAAAAGTGGGAAGAAACACCACAAGTTTTCTTCTGTTGTGAGTGGCTGATATGAAAGCAAAGATACTTACATTTGTATTTTGATATGTAGATTTCATTACAGATTTTTGCCAAAAAAAAATAAAAAATATTCTAATCTTATGAAAAACTTACTCTTTAAGCTGAATTGGCCAAAGATCTGCGACTGATAAGTAGTTGTAATTTAGTCAAATAATAGAAAATCTAATTTATTTTTTATTTTAATCCTCATAGCATTTATTTCATGGAAATTAAGATCATTTTCCCATCTCATGTAATGTCAAGATCTCTGACAGTATACCAGAACCTTGAGGGGTTTGTAGTAAAAGTCAGGGTCATAAATACGCTTCGTAGCCTAGACCGTTTCTGTCGTAGCAGATGAAGTAGTAGTTAAACTGATATGATGTGAAAAAGAAAAAAAGATAACAAAAAATCTATCATGAGAAGAATAGATTCTAGTCAAATTAGTAGCATGAATCCATTATCCTTATTACTGTCAGGAACTCTAAGAAATTCGATATAGTCTCAGATTCTAAACCAACAAAAATTGGCATAGATCCACTATATCTTCTGGCCCTTAGAAAATTATGTTTTAAGATGTTTCCTATGATCCACGATTCCTTCATGTTAATGATATAAAATTAACAAAGAACTGTGTTAAGAAAAATAAACACAGTTCATTTTCTCAACTCAAGCTTTCAGGAATTCAGAAAACTATTTTTTTTTCTGAAGACTAGCTGAATTGAATCTGTTGCATAATTAACTTTTATCTTGTATTCTTTCAGAACATCAATTCAGCTATAACTGTTTATAGATAGTTTGAGATTTTGTCAATAACTATACATTTGAAAATGTTATTAAACAAAATATTAAAAATGTGTGAGGCTGACACCAAATGTCACACTTTCTCTAGTGTTATGCTTTTTCTAGATATTAAGTCAGTAATAAAATCAATGTAATTATTTTATCACACCTTACATTATTAAAATAGAATTTGAGAAGACTATTTCAGAAAGATTTACTTGGGATTTGCAGCACCAAATGTCCTTTGCAACAGTACATACACAAAAGTATGTCAATCACATTTTGCTAAATAAGATAAATGGTCAATTTTTAAAGATAAAATGAGGTAAGCTGAGTTCTATATAAAATATTCCTTTTTGTAAGGAATTGTAAAGCAAAGAGAAAAATTATAAGGAATTTTTTGAAATGGAAGTAACCAAAAAAATGTACACATTCAGGAAAGATTGAGCATACAGACACAGATTAGAATCTGGTTTTGGAGTGAAAGAAAAAGAGTGGTAGGAAAAAGAAATCAAGACTTCACAGTCTTCTCTGCCTGATATGACATATCTTAGGATGTTTATAAGTTACAACCAAAACAAAGCCTGCATAACCCAATCTAACAATGAAATATTTCTTCTGAAATGCAGCACCTTGGACAGTACTGCAACATTACGAAACCGTGGCTTTATCATCAATGATGTGTTAATTAACACAAGTAGCCAATCACATTTGACAGAAATAGACAATTTGCTACTATACATAGGTTTTTTCTTTTTGAAATTAAGAAATCTGGAAGTTAGAGTTAACTGATAGTTCATTCAAAACCTTCATTTTTGTCCCTTCTTACAAGAAATGGTTTCACAATGTGAATTCAGTATTCTATTGATCTGCTTTTGAAATGGAATAACTTATTTTAAAATTAGCTTCCAAATTAAAAATGTTGAGTTCTCCTGAGCTCTCTCCAAGTGGATAAACCAGTTACTCATTTATATTTCTTGGAATTTTGAACTTGATTAGGATAAGTAAATATCTGTCTCATAAATTGATTTTACACTGCTTTTGTTCAATGTCATTCTTTCTTGGATTACTTCCTGTCTGTTTGAAAGCAGTATTAAATTTTCTGTAACTTTAATGGAAAAGAAATTAGGGTGATATTCAATAACATTTGATAACATTTCAGTTGATTGTTTCTTGGTTTGTACAGATTTAACTGTCTAGAGAATGAAAGGCTATATGTATATTTGATCATTTCTGGAAAACAGGACACAAAGACTGTTGTGTGTTGAGAGAATATAGTTAACACTGAAATCAATGTAGATTTTAACAGACTAAAGTCTGCAAGTCTGGGCTTGAGAATTAAAAACTTAGAGGAAGAATATGAAGAAAAAGAGGTTTCCAACTTCTGTTTGGCTCTTCCTTTAATATTCTTACAAATTCTTAAAATGTCACTGATATCTATAATGAAATTATAGTGGTTTTGGTAGCGGAAACTCAAAAAGGACCATCTCTATAGACATTTTTCTTTGTTTAGAATGTAAGATATTTTTAAGTAAAAAGGTTTTTATTGTGCTACCAGTCTAATGATCCTGCATTGATTTATATGTCTAAATGAATGCAGATCCCTCACATAAGTAATACATCCAATTTTTTATGGAATCAGGCTGCATGTTTGGAAGAACATAAGCCTCCTTTTTCCAACCTTAATCAATGACTGAAGAGTATATATTTATAATGTTTGACTATAACTTTGACTTGGGCTTTTGCTCAGGATTTTCTGCATCTTACTTTCAGTCATACAATTTGTTTATTATGATTATGTGGTGGGAGATAAAAAAAAAAAAAAAAAAAAAATTCAGGGTGAAAGCCTGTAAGGTTATAAGTCTGCCTAACTATGAAGAAATTAACATTGATCTACTTAGCAGAATTTTATTTTAGCTGTACCCATTAATTCTTGAATTTCTTGGAAACATACCTGAAGGATTTTGTCATCATATCATTGTTACCTAACAATTAATATTGCACAGTGAAAAGTTTGTTAGAACATGTTTTCCCTCTTCAGTAGCTTTTTCCTGTCTGTTCCAGCTTTCCCTTAATTTCTAATATATTCTCTTCTGTCCCCTGCTAGAGTGAGACATAATAAACCTAAATGCTTTTCACTTTCTAGAGTGAATATTATTGTCAGGATATTGTTATTCATATTTCTTATAGCTGAGGGCTTTCATTCCGATTCTCATTACACTCGAGATCTCATTTGGATCTAACTTGGACTTGATAATATTTTCAGTACAGCCCACTAAGTATATATGTAATGAAGACAAGTGCTGCGCTGGTTGGAAAATGACATAATTCAAACAAATCTGTTGTCTTAAAAATAGCTGTAATATCTACAAATCAACCTTCAAGTCACTCTGGTTTAGATTTTCTTACTATTGCTGTTAGGGGAGTTTTATTTTCTAACACTTAGTCAATATAATAAATGCTGCCAGAAAGGTTTCAACAAATGGTTTTCATTACAAAAGTTTGAATGACAAGTAAGTAAACATAGTGAATGGCAATATTAACACAGAAATGATTATGTGCTCTAGTAGCCAAAATACTGATTTCAGTTCTTCTCTCATACTGAATGAATCAGATTTTACCCTATGTGCATGTGAAAAAGATGTATATAGTGTATCAAATACATAAACCTATAATGAAGGGAAAATATACAACCTTTTCCTGCTGTATTAGAAGCATAGTATCACAGGATGATTCAGGCGGGAAGGGACCTCCAGAGATCACCAGTCCAAACCCCAGACCAGCAGGGCCAGTTCTGGGTGCAGACAAGGCTACTCAGATCAAGTCCAATCAGGACTTGAAACCCTCCAAGGACAGAGGCAGTACAGCTTCTTGGGATGATCTGCTCCACTGCCTCACTGTCCTCCTGGGGAAACAATTTTTCCCTATATCCAGCCTAAACATCTCCGTTGTCAGCATGTGCCCATTATCTCTCATCTTCTTGCCTTGCACCACTGTGAGAAGTGTAGTTCCATCTCATCAGCGACCCCTTGTAGGTTCTGGATTTCTGTTTGATGGTGCCCTTGGAGGGAAGGGGAAGGGAGGGGAGTAATAATATTTTATAGACATAAAAAAGAATTAGCAGTTGTCTGTCTGTTTCATACTAGAATGCATATAACCAATAATATCTCTATCACTTAGTACTAAGACAACTCAATTCTACCCTCCTCACTTCCTAAAATGGGAATACATTGCACTGCAGATATTTTCTACCCCATTTAACTCAAACCAGTCATCTTCAAGTAAGATGAATTCTTTCCAGAAATGTTTTCTTTTCCTTATGGCACTTTCCTTTTTTTTTTTTCCTTTTCTGCAAGGATGGGAAAATAAACTTAAAGAAATGTGAAAATGCTTTGAAAATTTATTAAGCAGATCAAGCAGGCTATGTCAGAAACATTTTCTCTCTTAGACTGTCACAATCACCCTCATATACCTGCCACCTGCTGAGACCTACTTAGTTTGCACTTGATGCAATTGAGCTTGAGGAATGTTATTTTCCCTACAGTGTCAGTGGCTTGGTACTGATGTCTCTCTTTCCACTTTATCTCTCTTCCACTCTTTACATAGTGTGAGACACCCATGTAAGGTTAAGTTCCAGTATAGATAGATGGACTAACAGATTTACAGACTTCAAGGCGAAAAAATAAAGCATGTTATCTAACCTTTTTGACTCCTATGTCATCATACTTTAATTAGTAAAAAAAACTACACAGAAAATTACTGAAGAAAGATTCAATTCTAACTTGTTTCACTTACATAAATGTTTAGGAGGGAAGACAATGGACACTAAGTTCTGTTTGTCATCCATTTCAAGATGCATGTCTGAGATTAGTATTTCTCTTCCAGAACTGGATGGCTCACTTCTAGTGATGAATGTCAACTGTGACAATTCTAAAACCTAAACTTTTTTTGTAGTCGCAAAATACATGCTGTGCTTCCTGGAATCAAGTCAGAAAATTATATTTACTCAGCAAATGCATTTGGAATCTTCTAGGAAAAAAAAAAAAGATTTTCATTTTATCTCTGTTGTGTATTAACACGTTACACAACAGTTATCCAATTCTTGCTACAAAGATCATTTGAATTACTGTATCCCTACAGCTGTAGTTTCCCAGGTCTTCCTTTCTACCTTTCTTAAAAATGGGAGTGGTGTTTCCCTTTTTTCCAGTTACTTTACCTGACAGCTATAACTTGTTCTGGTCTTATTCTATTGAATAACTTTATTATGTCCAGCTGAGAAAATTATTCAATCTGCAGGTAAAACCAAGGTTGGAAGGATTGCTAGGAATATGTTCACAGAGTTTAATACAATCTTGGCAAATTGATGTGAAAAAATATAATTCTGTACAGTGAATACATTGTTCTCACTCAGATGTGTATAATCAGCTACACTGGAAAAAGATCAGGTCAGATAATTGAACTATACTGATGTCAGTCCTTTAGAAAAAGTGCTTTGGGTTATGCTGGATCACAAGAACATGAGCACACTGGTGTCATGCTGTTATGAAAAATGTAGGTATTATACAGACAAATGATCTTTCAGCTCTGCTCTGCATTGACAAGGCCTCAACTGAGTATGTCACTGTTTTTTGGCAGCACTTCAAGAACCTTCTTAAACTACTGGAGAGACTTCAGAGAGGTCTGGAGAACCTGACCTACAGGAAAGATTGAATGAAATTGGGCTATTCAAATTAAAGATGAAAAGACCAATTTGTGATGCAACAGTAGTGTTCAGGTACAAACCATGCTGAACAAGGGAATAGTTCTTTATCTGAATAGGACAAAAAAGCAATGGTCCGAAATATAGCAAACATAGCCAAAGCTGCATATTAGCCTAAATGTCTAATGACAAGTGAAATATTAGAATAGATTATCTGGGGCACATTGTGAAGCCTCATTGCTGAATGTTTTTAAGAAAAAATTAGGAAGTCATGTATCCTACCTGACAAGGTGAAGTGAGATACTTTAAAATTTGTGTTTGATCTGTTCAGTCTCAAGAAGGCGGAAATCAGCCAGTCTTTCGCTATAAATAATAGCTTGTGAGGAGAAAGTGGAGGATGTTCCAGAGAAGGGGAGCCCTCAAAGTGACATTAAAAGCAAAAGTGTTTGAGAAAAAGGAAATTTCTATTTTACCCATACTCTGACTCTCATCACTAGCTCTCATTGTGGAGATTTGTTTGCTCCTAATGTGAATATATCAGCAGCTCTAATTCTTTATTCTTTTTTAACGCCAATTTTCCTACATTTTTTATGAAGGCTGAAATACTATGCTATCTAAGATTAGAGAAAATAGGAACAGAAAAAGCAGAAACTTTTTTTCTTCCCTGTTTAATCATGGGTGTAACAGAGAGTGTAAAATGACAGATTTGGGTTGGCTCAACTAATAAACCTCAACTATTAGAATACAACACTGAACTTGCAAGAAAGCTGATTTGTTCATGTTTTTGCATAGCCATGGGGAATTTCTGAAATAAAATGAATAAAATTCTGGTCTGTACCAGGGGGATGCTAACTGTTCCTAAAAAAATCTTTACAGTCTTGAGACAGGGCAAAAACATTACATGTGGTACTACCTGTTACTACAAATAATCCTCTTTTTTTTAGGCAACTGTGTTAAGCTTCATGTAGAGATAAATATTGAATAAATAGAGGATGCTTCAGCGTCCATAGATACAGTTTTTGGAAAAGATCACCATTGAAGATTATTGTTTGATTAAATAGAATACCTGATGATAAGGCTTCCAACAGATAAATACAGCCAAGAATTTAATCAACAAACTGCATTGTATTTGCATCTATTTCACGTTCTGCCTACTTACAGAAGGAACAGATGCAGACTCAGTAGGAGTTAGAAGGAGAAGAATCAATAGGGAAATACTCTATTAAGAAGTTTCTGAATTTATAATCCAACCTTGACCTAAATATGTTTAGATTCTCAGTCTGTTATTTCTCTTGAAATGATGGACTCTGAAATCCATTTTCTCTCCCTCTATTTAATAAAGTCCCTTTGCTGGTATTATTAGTCTAAATGAAATGCTGAAAAATTCATTTTTAATTCCTTCTGACGTATGCTAGTGCAGTTTCTACTCTAAATAACTACCTCTGTCTGAGGTTTATCTTAGTGTTCAGCCTACAGTTGATTTATAAGGATTTGTTTCCTAAAATAAAGAGCTCAATTTCAATCCACCTAGGGCACAAAATTGTCGCTCTGAGCAATGCAGAGAGGCTCCATTCCTGGCCTCCCTTCTTCTCCACTCCCCATTTGGTTTTAGTTTGGTTTTAGTTTCCAAGCTTCTTCCTGAATAGTAATTAATTAAATTTATGGGAATGACTAAAAGCTGATAGTTACAGAATGATCCTCCCAATCAGTCCCCGTCAGAAAACTGAGTGTCACTGAAAAAAGCTCTTTGGAATAAACAAAACATTTTTTTAAGTGATGTACTTAGATGTTGTGGTTTGAGCCAGAAGGCCTTAAAACACCACACACCCTGTTGCTCATCCCCCTCCCCCACTCCTCCCAGCTGGGATGGGGGAGAGAACTGAGAAAAAAAAAAAAATGGTAGAACTCGTGAGTTGAGATAAAGCTATTTACTAACAGAAAAGGAAAATAGAATAAAATAACAGTAATGATAATTATATACAAAACTAATGATGTACAAAACAATTGCTCACCACCAGCAACCAAGGCCCAGCCAGACCCCAAGCAATGGTACCTCCCCAGATAACTCCCATTTCTTAAATTACATGATGTCATATGGTACGGAATATCTCTTTGGTCAGTTTGGGTCAGCTGCCCTTTTCCTGTCCCCTCCCAGCTCCCTGTGCCTCCCCCAGCCCCTTCAGTGGCAGAGAGACGCAAGTCGCTCAGAGAACTGAAAATGTCCTTGGCTCTGTTCTACACTGCTGAGTATCATTAGCTTTGTTTTCTCTTCTAGAACCAAAACATAGCTTCATACCAGACACTAAGAGAGTAAGTTTCAGTTAGAAACTGAGACATTAGATAACAGAATAAACTTGGAAGTAACAGTCAGGTGAAATCTTAAGGAATAAACAAAAGCCGTTTTAAAGATCGTTCAAAAAATTTTCTCTGAAAATTGTGGAATTGTCAACAATACACAGAAGCAAAAATCACCAATCACTTTAAATATTATTTCCCTCTTCAACAAGTTCATGACATTAATGTTGCAAAAAGTCAGAGTAAATCAGGGAGAAGGGCTTTAGAGATAACTGCAAAGAGAAAGGTGCTACTTCTTACTTAAAATATAGACAGAAAAAGACAATTTGTTATTAGGTCTAAGTTATGTCTTTACCTGTGGAAAAAGAGTATCTGTACAGTATTTAGGCACACTCATATGTCCAGTTTTCAGGGACTTATGTAGGAAAATAGACATAAAAATAGTGAAGACGATATTCACCTGTGAAAGCACTACACAGTATATATCTATAAAAATGTATATTTGTATGTATGCATATATATGAATGTATAAATGGGTATACTTTAATTCATAAAATACTCATGTTAACACACAGCTTCATTTAGAGGCTTGTAAGTGTAATGATTTTATCTGAAATAATGACTTGTATAGTTGTACTTACAGCGTAAAAGAAGAAACGGTAATGATGCAAGTATGTCAGATGGTTTTGACCCAGCCTGAAAGAATAGACCTTTGCTAAATATCTTGCATTATTCCTGGAAAGTTTTTTTTGCTGTTGTCATTGTTTTACTTTTTTCAATTTTATTTTATGGAGCCAGGAAAATTATCCCTTCAGCATCCAGTCGTATGTGGTGAATGCACAATGTGGTGACTATTTCTCATGGCAGGATAGGGAAAATCTAAAACCTTAAAGTCCATCATCTGTTTATAGACAATCTATGTTCCTGACTGACTGGAAGTAAATTTAGGGGAACATCTTCCTTAAAGAAGGTTCAGCTTCCTTAAGCAAGATGTCAGTGTAGTGACATTTTATTAACACAGAATTTGTGAATGTTAAAACCAGGATCCCTCAATAGCAAGACACCTAGGCATATTCCAAGGTCGAGTCAACTCATCTTAAACAAAGGCGGCAAGAGCCGTCCTCAGAAGATGTCTCTTTCCTTGCGTGGCCTTTAACAGGACAAACTGATAATGAACATGTGGACTAGAAACCAAATAATTTTAGATGTCTAAAACTGCATGAGATGAATCCAGTTACCCTCAGTTGTCTGCCCTCATTGCTGGAGTTTTCAGATAAAAAGAAATCCCTTGAGTCCTCTGAATAAACTCCTAAGGATGTTTGTCTACACTCCTTCTACAGGGAAGAAATAAAATCTACAGTAGCAAGTTACTGCAAGATAGTCCATGTGCTAGCTAAGTAGTCTTTTTTTGCTTTATCACATCCACTGTTTTGTTCTTTTTCCTTTATGTCCAGAATAAAAAATATGTAACTTTGCTACAAGGGAAAATTGTTTCTTGTGAAGGTAATCTCATAATATTTTATATATATATGTATAGACTTTTCTTCATGCATGTTGTAGTTTAATTTAAATTATATTAATTATTAATTTTTCGTATTTTATAATAGTCAAAATTTGTAAAACAGTTTTTTTGTCATATTTAAAAAAATACAACATATACACATCATTTATTCAAAAGAACTTGTATTTTATCATTCTGTTTAATAAAAACACAAAGAGATGTTAGGTTTTTCATGGTTTTTATGGCTGCTTTGTTTCTGCCTAGTGGCCACACCAAATACATAAAGAACTGGAAATGCTGATGTTCTTAAGATGCCTAAAGACTGTTTTGAATGCTTCTGGAACTTCAGTGTCATAGATATGAAAAATTTTACTGTTTCTGAAATAAAGCCAATGTTTTATACAAAAGAAAATGAGGTAAAAAAAAATATCACATGCACAATAAAAAAAATTCTAACTAAATACCTGAAAATACTATTAATAGCATCATCAACAAGCAGTATAGCAACAAAGAACTTTATGATGACATGCATGCTACAGCACTTTGCAAGTGAACTCAGTAGGCACAATATTCCATTGTTTAGAAAAAAAAAAATACTGCCATAGAAAATTTCTCCTTACAGAATGAAATGTTCCAAGTATATTATTTATACAGCTGTTTCAGGGAGCTCAGAGAATATACATATTTTTTCATGTAAGCTTCTCTTGACAGAAGTGACAGCAGGTTTAGTTAAATTCCATTTAAATTTTCTTTTCTTTTTTTTTAATCTCTCCCACACTGTTGGTCATCCTGATAATAAAAATATGATTTACTTATTTTTTAAAAGGTAAATGATTTTAGAATCTTAATTTTGTTTAATTTTATTTCAGAAATAATGAACATAAGACTTGAAATACCTGTCTGCACCTGATCCACCGCTTAAGATTCGGTCCAAAAGAGAAGATTATGCAGTTAAAATGAACAAAACCTTGATCTGTTCTTCTACACTTAAACTAAACATTCTTTCTCTTTAAGAGTCATCCAAAAACAAATAAATTGGAAGTACTCAGAGGCATATTAGCTTGCTGACTCAAAATTCCAATATTACTACGTTGCGCTTGCAGACCACTTGACCTATTGATATACCGAAATACATGTTGAGATTAAAATAAATGTCTGAATCTAATCAATATTTAGAAATTTTCTGCTACACCAGGTTTGATGATGACTTTTCAGGCTGTACTATATCCTTTTGACAGATTAAATAAGTATATTCATAGATCTTGTGTCTTTGACAAACTGATCACTGGAAGGAGAGATACTCATCTTCTGTACCCAAAAGATCTTTGCCACATTGATTAGTTACCTTCAGGCACTGAAGGAAGAGCGCTTCACGTTTAATGCCTGACTATTTCTGTCAGAGGTGCCAAAAACATTTTGATTAAATGGTTTAGGGGGTAATGCTCAAACTTGTAATAAATTACTTTCATCACAGATGCCAGAAAGGAAATAGTTTGAGTGTCTTGGTAATTTTTAATAGTACTTTTTATTTAATTGGTATTAAATACATATTCAGCTGATATTTTTCTTAAAAAATTATGAAGATGAACAAGAGCTGAACCTATCACTTTCAGCATCTAGTCAATGTCAAAGCAGCTGTTGGTGCTGTATTAGATTGTTCATGGAGTATGCTGTCACCTTGGATAAGCTGGGAATCAGTGCCTGAAGTTCAAAAAATATAGCAAGCACAGATGATGATCAGACAAATTGTGCAAATATTTGCTAAACAGTACAAAGAGTGTTTCGATCCTCCAACTGTTACACAACCTATTTTCTTTAGGTATGCGGTAGCAAATGTCTGAATGGCAAAAGGTTCCTGTAGTAATTAAAATCTTCACTCAGATTCCCCTTGCCCGTTGGCACTATGTATCATAGAAATAAGTTTCTCAAGTTAGAACAAGGAATACAGGCACATCAAGGTTTTCACAACTCACTGAGTCCTAAAGAAGTGTTAAGAGAGGTAATCAGCCTTAAGTAATGCAATTAAAAACTTCAGAATATTAAGTTCATTGGGACATGGTAGTTTCATGTAAAGAATTCTACTTTTTGACTTCTACAGATGAGAAGTTGCAACTCAAAAGAATTTCATCTCCACCATTTCCAGTCTGGAATCAGAATCAGATACAGACTTCCAAGACTGTGTCCTGGCAGTGCTATTAGTAGTAACATCAATATCAGACAATGCAGCCCAAAGGGTTAAAATCCAGAATTTCTGTATAGGAATGCTTTAATGTTTTCTATATTGCACAACACCTCCAGCATCATTAAACTGAATACAAAGGAACACTTGTATGCCAGTGTCTTTGCACTGATAACAACTTCTCAGAAAGACTTACAGCTGAGAGTAGATCATTTTTCTGCTTCTACAACCATTTCTGGATTAATATCACCTCAGAAAAAATGCATGAATGTGTTAACCAAACCCTGTAAGTGGACAGGCAATTATTGACTTGTTCACTTACCTCGGATATATTTTGAAAGATTTTACCAGTACTAATAAAAAAGTAACTCCTCATATTCCAAATGGTTTCACCAGGATTACAAAAAGAGGCTACAGCTTGGATAGGCTCAGACCCTTTGCCAGTTCAGTTATATCTACAGTTCTTGTGCTTGCTGCCTTACTGGGAGCTAAAGCTTGAATAATGTACTGAAGAAATAAATTGTGTGGTCACGCCAGAAGCACCCCTACATTACTGTTTGAATGATGTTGTCATCCGTGAAAGTCCCTTCAGAATGTGTCAGATCTGCATGGCATGGACAGTACATGAATATGCAGACTGTTTTATATCATCTCCTGGAAGATGGAAGGAAAACTGATGGTTTCCCTGTGTATTTCCTAAGGAATACTTCAAGATCATGCTTGACAGAATACAATTTACTTGCCATTTTAACAGAGAGAGAAAACAGGTACTTCTTGGAAATCCGCTGTTTACACACTTGAGCAGGAAATATCTCAAAGGTGAAGGACACAGGCACAACATTAAAGGTGGTCACAGAGTGAATGACATAGTCTTCTGTATCATAAATTGAGTGAAAGACAGTACTATATGTCTAACTCACTCACTTTGACACTATGTTTCTTAGCTATTTTAGCTTTCTTAGCTAAGAGTAGTAGCTACATTACAGATTTTCTGATCTAAGGAAAATGAAAACTACGGAGTGAGTTCTGATCTCATCATGCGTACTAGAAATCCTATTTCTGCATATGAGTAGGGCACTGGGAGATGTAAATATTTAATTTTTGCTAAACTATTGTATATAATTAAATATTTTGTTAAACTACTTATTTCAGGTGAGGTTAAGATTTAAGCATAGAGGACCTAGTTCCTTGTCACCATGAAGACTGCTTGTTTAAGAAAGAGACTGACAGTATTCATAGTTTATTTTGTTAACAAACTTACTAACAGAATATCGTAGGAATTTTGTCCTGGAGATGCAAAATAGTGTAATCTCACTCTTTAAATCCTTCAAATTCACTGAAAGTTTGTACATTTTTAAATATCTTTGTTTTGATTTGTTACTATTATTGGAAGAAAACCACAAATAAACCATCACAGTTGCATACAACACAATGAGCAATTCCTGATCAGTGGCAGGCTTATATTCCAATATATTATCTACCCCTATGTCCTGTTGAGATGCTTATGTCTAGTCAAAAAGCAATGCTTCCACACAAATCTAAGTCTGGAGGCTAGATAGATTTGGCAGCTATCAGACAAAAGGAATTAACTATTTTTTGTCTGTCTGCCACAACACAAAAAATACAGCGGGTCAGATCCTGGATTAAAATTTCACTTACAGAGTCCGCACCATACTTATTTCAGATTGATTCCAGTCATTTTAGACGGCATTTCAATCTCTGCCTGAGGAATCCAAAGTAGAATCCAGCCACGAGAAATAATCCCAAAGGAGTGTATCCCTTCCTGACATAGAATAATGATCTTTCTGTTTAATTTTGCCTTAAACTAAATCAGCTAAACTCTGTTCTCAGACTAAGTATTTATTGTGCTTCTTTAACTTTTCATAGGTGTAGACAAGGAGGTATGGTATTTTAAAATGTAAAAATGTAGGTACAACATACATGGTTTCTTATTTATGCTCTATGGGAACAGTTAGAATGAATGAGGAGAGCTTTATAATGAACATTTTTAAGGCTGGTCAGAGCTAATCTACAAAAAAAGAGTACCCCACCCTCCTAGCCTTCCAAATAATATTACAGATAAGACTAATATAAGACTAACAAAAATATAGTATTTTAATTTATGCCTTAGCAATTTTTTGAAGATGACAAAAACAACCTCAACAATAATATACTTGAGAAATAAAAATGAGGAAAGAAAAGGAAACCAACATTTGGTTTACACAGTTTAAAAAAAAAAAAAAATGGAAACTTGCTTCCTTACTTGTTTTTTTTCTCTGTGTCTTAGAGATTTCTACTCCAGTCTCAATCGTGACCTAATTAATTATAGTATAGATTATCAGATTATCTTTTTTTTTCTTCCAATATTTTTAGGTGTTTTTGTTTTCTTGTTTATGCTGACTTATTAAAGCAGTCAGAAAATGAGGTTTTACCTGTATCTTCCTACTTGCTAATAAGATTTATTTTGGGAACCACTAAAAGATATCTGTCACAATACTGTGTGTGACTGCATCTAGAAGTAGAGCCCTTAACACAAATAAAGATAATAAAATGTTGATATCCTAAAAGCTAACAGAAGCTTTTCAAACTTGATTACAAAAGGCAAGATATTTTTTGACCTGTATTTTTTCCTTTGTTATGTCCAACAGCGAAGAGACATACCATCTGTTGGGGTTATTCAATAATGCAGATCACATTTGCAAATCATGACACCAAGTCAAGGGATAAAAGCAATTTGCTAAGTTCATGAAATAAATCTCTGACATGATAAAAGTACTAACCATTTGGAATGTAATGCTTGACAAACCAAATCTTCAAGGAAAAGTCTTTTATTTTCCTCCTCTGTACTTCCAGGAGATTATGGAGTCAAAAGTTACCAACATAAAGAATTTGCTTTCAGCAAATAAGGCTGCTAGACAGGGCAAATGTATTCTTTGAGCCTTGAAGTTGTCCAGAAACTCAGATCAAATTATAAAAATTGAAAATGAAAAGCAAACCTGCCAGCTTGTATTAAGAATATACTGCTGGAAGATTGATTCCCAGCTATTAAGCTAAGAGAAAATATTGTAATATCTATGGGTTTCCAGCTTTATTGAACATAAATATTCCTAACTTTATATGTTGATCTGTAGGTGTGTTTTCAATTAAATGGTACTTTGCTTTAGGTGTTCTTCCTGGGTGGTCTTGAAAGGCCAGGATTCTTATTAATCAGGAACAGTCTGAAAAGATCAGCCTAGAAAATAATTTGAAAATAGAAATTAAAGAAGATAATCTATGATATTACAAGTTTTTACCCCCTCTTTATAGATAAAACTTAATTGTTTTGCAGATGATTTAATTGATCCGTGAATGTAAAGATGCATTGTGACTGTATAATTCTGGCAGATAAGAGTTCATTTTTGCCTCTTGCTTTTTTCATTCCCTGGGATGTAAAAGAACCATGTGAATGCTGTTTCATCATATTGAAAATAAGTTAATTAATTCTACTGGAATTCAAATTTATTAGTGGGAGACCCATGTCAGTGCCATACACTTCTTGGCTCAGAATGCAGACAGAAAAACTCTTGATTAACCCATAACTTAGCATTTAAATGTATTCCATTTATATAAAAGCAGGATTTGTAAAGGGCTGGTAATATGTGCTATCTCTTGAACTATGATTTGAGACCCATAGGAAATGTCACTGTTTTCCCCTTCTGAGAACACAGCATGTCTGCTCGCTAACAGGTAGTTGTCAGCCTGTACTTGCCATTCTTGCAGAACCTAACTGCTGATGCTCAGGGTTGACTCGCCCATATCTGGGTTTCACTGCAAAACAATGAAAAAAAGTGATGCAGTAGATTCATTGAAAAACAAGGCTGACGTAATGACATTTCTCCAGCATGAACACTTTGGAGTCCTGGTGGACAGCAAGCTGGCCATGAGCCAGCAGTGTGCCCTTGTGGCCAAGGCCAGTGATACCCTGAGGTGCATTAAAAAGAGCGCTGTCAGCAGGTTGAGAGAAGTGATCCTCCCCTTGTATTCTACCCTGGGGAGGCCACATCTGGAATACTGTGTCCAGTTCTGCACTCCCCAATTCAAGAAAGACAGGGAGCTTCTGGAGAGAGTCCAGCACAAGTCTTATGAGGAGCGGCTAAGGGATCTGGGACTGTTTAGTCTGAAGAAGAGGACGCTCAGGGGAGACCTTACAACTACCTAAAAGACGGTTGTGGTGCCTTTTCCTTCATACCTGGGACAAATGAATGAGGCCAACCAATATGTTGCAAAAGAATAAATGCTGATTATATGATGAATAAGATTATTTAATAAAGCGCTGTTTAATTACACTTAACTATGTAATGAGCTTTTCATGACTATACTTCTAGCTTAGGTATATCTGATAGGTACTTAACAGTAGCTGAATCTCACTGTCCTTTTGATAAAAGGAAAAAAAAAAGCAAAAACCAACAACAATAGCAACCGCAACTACAACCAAACTTACAGTTCCTTTTATGTTATGGGACATTTTTGTTTTGATGTAAAAAATTTCTTTGACTTGGCTTATAGAGCACTTTGAGTTCAATGAACGCAGTTTTATAAGCAAACACATAACTTTCTCTTCCAGTTGACTACAAAGAAAACATGAAATAAATAAATCAGGCATGTCTTGCAACTTTTGATGATTTCTGATGCAACAGTTACTGAATATGTGCTGCAACTGACTCCAGTCAGTCCTTTGCTCAAAAGAGGAAACAAAATTCTTAACTTTTGCATAAACAGTGCAGGTGGAGGTGAGATAGCTGTCCTGCACAGTGTCAAATATGTATGAATCTTCCCCAGATTCAACATGCTACTCAGAAGTTTGCTGAAAGTCTGTGCTCTGAGGAAAGAATTACATACCTCAGTGGTATGCAGCCCACGTAAGGTCTGACCTTACATTTCTGAAGTCAGGGAGGCATTTTGTCATTAACTCAAATGAGAGGAGGAGTACTACAATGAATCAGGCACTGGGCTCAGTGTTAGCCTCAGTTAAAATACTGCAGTGTAGGCAAAGACCCAAATGAGGATTTATTTTAAATAAGCAGTCTGTCCTCCCACAAAATATTGCATTGACGTGAGATGGAGGTCTTCAGAAAGAACACCTCCAACATAAAGGGAAATAAAGAAAATGTACTTTCATCAAAGGTTCATTGACTGGTGGTTTATCAGTAAATTGCATGAAAAAGTATTAGTGCATACTTCTGTCTGGGCTGTTGGTGTCCATTAAGGGTTAGCAACAGGGTATTCAAGGAGAATGAAATTTGTCCTCTGGACAAAGAAGTAGACCTCAATTTTCTATTCCACCAAAAGGATGTATTTTTCTCAATTTATTAATCTGGCAGGGAGATGCTAGTTCACTCTTCAGGGTGTAACTCAACAATTAATGCTAAGTAAATGTGTATTTTATTTTGTCTTTAAATTATTGTCAGAGGAAAAAAACAAAATCTGGTTGCTGTGTCTTTCAGGGCAAGGAGCTCATCTTTTTTTCTATGACTACTTATAAAGCATCTGATATAGAGAATTTTGATCTTTTTTCAGAATTTTAAGCCCTTCAAAAATATTATACAAAATGTATATTTAATAAAATCTTGCTCACAAAGGATTTGTAACACTAATTCTAAGGGTGAAGCAAAGGTTCTGCAAGTATTGTTTACCTTTTTACATTAACTATGGAAACTTATGAGGAAAGAGTGATTTTTCATCGCTATCAAAATGTTATATTGTCCTGGACTTATCCATGCCATAAACCAAAGGAGGCTTCTGCAGTTGGATCTACTTTCTGTGTGGCTGCAGAGTACTGTATTTTTTTTTTTACATATATGTAGAAGTAAAGGGAAAAAATAAAAGTAGTGGAATCTGAGTGAAAAGAAAGAAGAAAAGTAAAGTTTGCAAACAGAGATTTATTGTTGCAATATTATTCTTGGCTTTCCAGATATCTTCTAGAGAAAACATTAAAACAAATAAAGACAGAGGACACATGTTTGAAAAGTCACTGGTGAATACGTGCTGGTGGGATTTCATGATGATGATTTCAACAAGGAAAGAAATGTATTTGTTTAAATTATATGGAAAATTTCCCTTCCCTCCCTTTCAGATACAGCCTATTGCATGGGTTTCAGCTGAACTAAATTTTATGGTGACGCAGAAGCAAGAAATGCTGGGATCAAAACTTCAAGAAACACTGTGTTGAATTTGTGAATTAAAAATGTCTGTTTTGCAAATATGGCTCATTTTGGAAAGAAAATTATCAAAGTAGCAGATTAATAGTTAAAACCTAATTCTTCTTGGAAAAAAAAAAATTATTTAGTTTTTCTTTTTTCCTACCTGCTGATAACTTTATTTACTTCCTATGCTGGATGGTAGTCCTAAAGGGAATAATTTGCTACAAAACTAGAATATTGTATGTGATTGATTAGAATTGAAGTCAGAACTTGTGTATGTCTTTTCACAGTAGTTTCTTTCTCCCCTGCAGTTTGATAATACCAGCTTGGAAAAGGGTAGTCGAGAGTGATCTGAGCTCCCTTTTCCCTGTTAAAAAAAGAATTGCCCATCAGTCAGAAAACTTGCCTCAGATTTCTAATTCTTATTCTCAGAGTAATTTTTATCTCAGAGGATGTTTGGGTAAGCATCATAACCTTTCTGGAATTCAATTTCCTATTTCCAAGCAAAAGTTTGGATAAGAGTTTCCTTCTTCACTGGCAAAGGGAGGGATCAATGAGGAAACACCGAGAGCTTTCTTACTTTGAAAGGATTTTGTATTTTCCTATCAATATAATGTGAGAAAAAAAATGCCATGCACGGTAGTCATTTTTTCTTAGCAAATAATAACTATAGCATACAGAAGATACAGTATAAATTAAGAAGTGCAAATTTTGAGAACCCTCTTTTTTTTGAGACCCTCTTTCTAGGGAAGAATTTGAGACTTCATACTGAAATCACAAAGGAGAAAACAATACAATGCACATAAAGAATCACAGAATTACAGAAGTTGAAAGGGACCTTTAGAGATCATCAACTCTGACCCCAAGTAGAAAATATTATTTTGTCAGTCACCTGAGCAGAATTACTTGTACATTCTAAGGGAAAAAATAAAAGGTAGTGGCCTAGATGTAACTGTGAAAAAAAATAAAGCAACAAGAGTATCTTCTCTCTTCAGTTTTCACTGCTCCCTCCTGAGTGTCTCCTAGCATTGCTCCTTCATACCTGTTTTGCTACCTTGTGTGGTTAAGAACATCAACAACTGACTTCCTCTAAATCCAGCTTTTCTTCCACTTTTTAGTCTTTTAATTCAAAAGGCAGCTGGCTTCCTTTCCAAAAAAGTCAATTCAATGTCATCACAGAGTGCCAAAGCATAGCTAAAAATACACAGATTGGAGAACAGTTTAACTCTTTATGTTTGTAAATCATGCACTACAGTAGGCAACAATGAATAATATATACATATTTGTTAACCAAACTTGCCTTGAGTCATTAACTGTTCGAGGTGACTAGCAGCAGTGTAGCTGATGGCTGGTGCTTTCATTGCTAAAGTAACATCTTCTTTCACTGACCTGAGAAGTGACCTGGCTAGTTGTGTATTTCAGATAACTTTTGATCCCCCCTTCCACCTCTATTCCACTGCTTAAGATGAGAAAGAAAGAATTTTATGGATTTGAAACAAATACAAAAAAAAAATAAAAATCAGGATTTTTCTTCTTTGTATATATTAATCTCATTTCTGTTAAATTCATTCAAAGCTGCAAGTTTTCCATTCAAGGGGGTTTGACCTTCAGTATTAAATCTTGTTTTAGAATCTGCAAATCTTAAGCTTTTTGAGACAATTAGATTTCAATTATTTCAAGGCTATTGCATGAGATGCGTCATCCTGGACATGAGAACAGTGTTTCAAGTCTTTACTCTGTCATGACTTCATGTGTGATTATGATTGATCCATTTAACTTTCCATGCTCTTCCTCTCCTTTCATGTAAAAGAGATTAATATTTTTATATTTTGTATGGTTTTGCTAAATTTTAAAGATTGTTTGTATATTGGAGTCATGGGGTATAAAAGAGTTAAGAATTAATTCAGTTATTTGGATTCTCAGTTTATTTCTGGTGCTGTAGTTTTTCTCTGTTCACCTCAGCAGTTCACTGTCATCTTAGATTTTTAGTTGAGTATAAGGTTGTTCTAAGCCCAAAGCTAAAAAACAAACAGACAAAAATCACAGTAGACAGGACATGTAAAGTAATATCAAGCATGCTCTCTTGAGACATGGAGTCTAAATCTCACTCAGTTATTTTGGAGCTGAGGAAGCCCCTTAGAGAAGAACATAATATTAGTTCTTGATCTATAAGACTATATAGCAGGATTCTGAAATAGAATCATAGAACATCCCAAGTAGGAAGACAACCCTGAGTATCTTCAAGTTCAGATCCTAGCTCCACATATGACTACCCAAAATTCAAATCATGTGTCTGACAGTATCATCCAAACAGTTCTTGAACTCTAGCAGATTTGTACCATGACAACTGCCCTGGGGAGCCTGTTACAATGCCCAGTCATCTTCTTGGTGAAAAATCTTTCCCTGATATGATTTATAAACTCAAAAGGGTATTATGGTGGTCCACACTTCCGTAGAACCTGCCTTCAATTTAAAAATAGATCATAGACATTGTCCTGAAAATAATCAAAATCATAACCTGAAGAAACAGCAGCTTTTATACGATTCCATTTCCATTCATCTTAGTGGAAAGATATTTTTTTTACATTCTGCTCTGAATGTTAGCAAGCCAGAGAACAGTTTCTGACAGGCAGATGATTCAAAAGAGCTGCTAATCTCAGATTACTTTAAGAAACATCATTTGTCACCACATTAGCAAAAAGAGGTGGTCTCACAAGTGCACAGCAGCAGGCATGAACAGTTCTGGCTCCTATTTTCTGAGAAGACAGAGAAATCAATGTTTCAGCCACCCTTTCAAAAGTGTAACAGACAGGTGGTACTATTCATGGCTGAGATGAAGCAACAATGCTAAAAAGATTCACAAAGTGATGCCACCTTTCCCATATAGTATGACAATGAGCTCACAAGACATTGCAGTCTGCTGATAAAGAATCTATAACTGACTTCTTTCTATCCTCACGTTACAAATCCTGCCCTAGTTCCCCACCCAGCACATGGCTTGTATAACAGACTGCTGCATTCTCACTCGTCAGCAAGATCTGAAATTCTTTAGTTCTGGGTTTACTGCAGAGATGTCTCGAGTCATTTGCATTTGAAATGGTAAATATAAATTACAATAGAAACCCTAGACAATGATGATGCGGTCAATAGACAAAATAGAACTAAAATGATTCTTTCACAATAGTATTACTACGTGCAGAAACTGAAGTTGCTGAAACAACGTCCTGAAGTTGTGAACTCTACCAACAGTTTATTGAAAAGTGCCTTCAGTAAATAGACTAGATATTGTCTTAATAACAGATTGAGGTCGCTTTCCTTCATCTGCCACTATCACCAGCTCCTGCAGACACCTCTCCTTCACACTGTCTCCAAGAGATCAGAATGAAATTAGTGAACGATCCCAACAAGTGAGGTTTTCAAAACAGAAAATAACAGTACGAACCTCATCACGCTGAAGGCAGCAGTGAACCAGCATGGATATTTTGTCCAAGAATAGATGCTTTTCACAGATGTCTTACGTAATGTACAGCCAGCCTGAAAAGAACCAAAGGCATCTAAAGTATCAGAGTATTCTAAATTTTTTCAGTAGTCTTCAACAAACAGAAGATATTTGCTGACAAATTATAAAAAAAAGTATGTGTTAATTTTCTTCATGCTATATTGTCCCATAACCTGGAAACTTCTCATCCTTGATTTGTGACTGGTAACACTCATTATCCTTGAAGTCCCCATAAACCCATATTAGCTCACAGGAATGGATACTCGCTATTTCAGTAAGTAAAGCTGATCTAAAATGAAACAGAGAAGACTTAAAGACTGTTTTCTGACAATATCACAGTATGTTCATAGTACAGCTGAGCATTTGATCTACTCTGTATCTTTTGAGAAACCTCTAGAAAGAATTAGAAAACATAGCTCTCCATTTCATTGCTCTTGCTCTCTTTTTAATTTCTACCTTCTCTTTTTTTTAACCTCAGCTTACCGTCCCAATTTCTTTAACATTTCCCTTGGCATCTATTAAGCTCTCCAAAAGGTTTATGTGCTTTCTTGCCAGGCAATTTCTCCTAAGCTCCCATGGCTGTACTTTTAATAACAGAGATACTTTTCTTACCTTATTTCTTCCTCTACATTTCTTCTGGGTCTTTGACTTTTTTTTTCCCAGAAAATGGTGACTTTTATGAAGTCTTGTTGTCACTGCTACAAATTCACTGCAGAAAGCAATCAGCCTTTCCACAGGATGTGGTTATAAAGTGTTGCAAGTTCTCCAGTGTCTTTACGAAACATAGTTTATATAATCTTATACAATCTTATGATACATGATAAAAGTGCAAAGAATATTATGCTTCAAATCTTTTCCCTAATATCACAAAATCTTTTTTTTCTGCAGATTTAATATAATATTTTTCCAAGTGTTTTTGCCACTAATTTGCTGCATATGGTTGTCTTATGTCTGTTCTCTTGCTCATGTCTCATTTTACCTGGTGATAAAATGGATAAATGAAATATGGGCTAAGCTTTATTAAAATGTCATGTTAGTGCTCTCATGATATAATCTTTTAAAGGTATGTAATGAAAATGATTTATTAAAAATGACATACCCAATAAAACTGAAAAAGAAGAATAAACTGAGCAAGGCATGAATGACTGATATGATGGATTGTATTGTTCCAAAAATGCAATGTACCACAGCTCCAATAGAACTGGAAATAATGTTGCTAAATTACTTTCATTAGATACTGTAATTGTTGTCAAATTCTTTTTACAAAGCAAAAATTAAAAAAAAAAAAAACACATGATAACCCATATGACAAAATGACCAAATAATTCATTCATTTTGATCAAATGGCAGACAGTAGGCCACCTGTGCAGCAAAAAGAAGCTTGCTTTTGAGGTAGCGTTATGTCATTGTGCTAGGGCAAGTAACGGAAAGATAGTGCCTGTCCAGAAGAATATCCATCCTGGCACAAGCACTGGGAGGAATGTTAAAGCAAATAAGAATTAAATACAGCTTAGCAATCAATGACTACAGCAACCTATATAACCACCATGTACTCATCACTGAGTGTTTTGTACTGATCATAAAGTAGCTGCACTTTTGAAAACAAATTACAAAAAGATTAATAGTATAGCCTTGCAGCTTTTTCACAGGGAGCACATTCTGGGCATAAAGACTATGCTGGAAGAAAGTACAATGGTGTTTACGAGAAATTTGACAAATGGGTAATCTAGGTGAGCGTAGTTGGCAACGTGGCATTTGATAAAATTTAAATCTGTTGTGCTAAGGAAGCATCTGCTGTGGACTGGCTCCCTCACAATGAGTTCTATTAATAACTTAGATCTGCCAGCAGCATGTGGTGTTATAAAAATATATATAAATTTTCACTTAGTTGTGTGCCAGGCTGCCACAGAAATTAGAGTTGATTAATGTTGCCAGTGGGACTACTACAGATTTTCAAACTGACTTTAGCCATTCATTGAGGGTCCCACTTCAGTCTGTGACATCTGTGAAAGCGAGACACTATAACATGCTCACAGTCTTAGCATCTATGCCAGTGGTACTATAGCTTAACGGCTGCTTTGCAGGATTGCAAATTCCAAAGGTCACAAGAAAACGTAAGCACCAGGAGTAAATTCAACACTGCAGATTCAAACACTTCAAACACTGCATTTCTTTGGTTTGGATTGTCAGTATAACAATGAGTAATACAAGTGTTGAAAATCTACCCAAATTATTTGCCTACCTTATTATCAGATCACTAATGAGACCAGATCACCAATGAAGTGCTGCCTACCCTCTCGAGAGCAGGTCTTGATAGTGACCAGCTCTGAAATATCAGATCTGGAAATTCACTGTGGCTCAGATGAGAACATTTCCAGCTTCCTGTCCATCTCAGTGGAGTTTGTTAATGGAAGCAGCTTGCAGAATGCAAAGAGATTAAGAGATACTGAAATATCCCTATTCACACTCTGCTGAGTGCAGCCCCACCTGCACATCCTCCATTTGACTGATGAGGGCCACATTTTATTGGAGCACATCTACTATCTATGTTAAGTAAATCTTCCTCTTAAAATATCTCAAAATTAAGAAACTGGAAGAGCAGCTGCATCTGTTTCAGGCATCTCTTGCTACTATGATAAAAAACACCTCACATTTATGCAGGCTTACATAGATGGGCATAGAAGGAAACAGCTGAAGAAAACGTTGAACTCAGGAAGATGGTATATTTTCCTACACTCTGTAGCCTGGAGAGCTTCAGACATTCAAAGTTGGTCATAGCAATCCCATAGTGAAATTCTGTTTCACTTAAACTTTTTATGACTTTTAAATAAATGTTTATTAATTATTTAGTAATGTGATGAGGTTTTAATGGCATCAGAAAAATTTGCGTAGAATAAGTAAGAATTATTATTTATGAAATCATAGATTAAAGAAAATAAAGAAATATGTATAGAATATATTTAGTCCAAAGTTGTATTCATGTTGCAGTTCACAGCTCAGAGATATGTCCTTTTTTTGAGTTAACTCTAAAGGAAACCTTTTAAAGAGTAACTTAATTTCAGCTGACTCCACTTACGAGTACAATAATACACAATATCATCCAGCATCTGATGTTGGCTATTTTATAAACCTTAACTGAACAATTCAGGTCTTACCCAAAGCCA
The DNA here is from genome assembly GCA_013396635.1 of Penelope pileata. Classification (NCBI taxonomy): domain Eukaryota; kingdom Metazoa; phylum Chordata; class Aves; order Galliformes; family Cracidae; genus Penelope; species Penelope pileata. Next base: position 45,795 of record WBMW01003674.1, on the reverse strand, counting down.
GAAGGAATAGTTTATGACTGCTTAATTTTCCTAAAATCGGCTTTTGGCAGTGAAACTCCCATACTGATCCTTCACAGCTCACTGGGAATAATTACCCTACCTGGGGTTTGCTGGCATTGACAAGTTCATGAGGGCTGACTTCACACTGAGTATCTTGTTCATCTGAGAAGTGACCACCCTGGTTTTAAGATTTTCAACTATATTCACACTGCCTTCTGGAATCATATAAGTTTAATAGTAAAACACAGAAGAATTCAATTACCATTTACATTTAAAACTTTAAGCTTTGTTCTCTAATGTATAAACTTCCTCATCTGTGCCAATATCACTAAATAATTCAGAAAATAAAATATATAATTACATTTGAAACAAACAATTTTAATATAATTTTATGTAATTATTGAAAATAAATGTGATAAGCCAGAGTTCACAGCAGTCATAATACAGCAAGACACTGCACAGAAAAATATTCTTGTCACCTCCATTGCAGAGACTGTTTGGATGTGGCTGAGTATAGTTCAGTGCTACTAGGCTAGACATTCACATTTCTTGTATAATGCTATGTATTTACAGATTTACTACTGGTAACAGAAAGGAGAGAGTATCATCACGTGCTGGAGATAGCTAATTTTAAGGAAAGATGTTGAAAGAAATTTATATGCATCAGTTATGTCAATGAAACTAGAGAGAGAAGTAATTCCAGAATAAAAGTGGTCTATTGCCTTTGTGAATCTTCCTCCCTGAAGTCTGGAACACATCTAAGGAATTTTTGTAGTTGAAAAAAACGTTCCATAATGATATGAAGAATCTCTTTGTGGTCACCTTCAGTATGGAACCTCTGTCTGTGTGACACTCAGTCTTGCCCTGTGACTCAATACCATGAAATACGACATTGTGTTATTCTGAATATGGAGGTTAATGTTGATTTCACGGAAATAGAACTAGTGTTTAATTTGCCTGATTGTACTGAGTTACACTCAACCATCTTGTCCTGTCATTGGACACTACTGAAATGAGTCTGACTCCATCTTCTGTATTTCTATATTTATACACTTTTCAGAGAGCCCAGCTGAATCTTCTCTGCAGGCAGAACAGTCCCAGCTCTCTCAACGTTTCCTCTGAGTAAAGATTTTCCTCCTAACATCTATCCTAAATCTCCCCTCTTTCGATTTAAAGCCATTTCCACTTGTCCTATCACTATCTACCTGTGTAAAAAGTCCATCCCCCTCCTGCTTGTAAGCTCTCTTCAAGTATTGGAAGGCCACAATGAGGTCTCCCCAGAGTCTTCTCTTCTCCAAGCTGAACAACCCCGGCTCCCTCAGGCTGTCTTCAAAGGGGAGGTGCTCCAGCCCTCTGATCATCTTCATGGCCCTCTTCTGGACTCACTCATTGGAGTAAGCTCAGCATCCTTCGTGTACTTAAACAAGTTATTCATATCCTTCTGTAGTTTGATTTCAAATTTGAAATACTATATAGTCACAATTTTAGATCTCTCAGGATTTCTGGAAACAGAGAGATGTTATGACATCTCTGGGACACTTAGATGATGGTAAAGAAAAGCATTTCAGAACCTACGTTGGACAAATACAGAGTAGTTGTTGTTTTGTCCTGTCATCAACAAATAAAATCTGGTGTCAGCTGAAAGCCTAACAGCAAATAGCTGTTTGAATGTTTTTATAAAGTTTGCAGTTGACGTAAACACAGTTAGGGGAGTTTTTCACAGCACTTGTAATTTGTTGTCCCAAGTGATTAGGACAATAAATCATAAAAATACTAAGACCAGCTCCTTCATGAGGCCACATGCATGACTACTGTAGGAAACTGACTCTATCCTAAATGTGTGAAAGACAGAGTTCAGAAAAAAGCACTGTTTTTTCAAAGGCAAGAAATCTAATAATTATTTTTTATCCCCAAGACTTGCATGTGTTATACTACATATTTCTGTTTCATAACTGTATATCTCTACTTTAAAAAGCCCAGTTGCCTTGTTCACCTAATGTAAGAAGTAACAATAAGCACGAAGTCCCTTTTTGACTGATTAAAAAGGCTGAAGAAGTACAACTAAATTTATTCAGCTGAGACCAGCGCAATATCTGCCTTTTCTGCAAGCTACTTGCTTAAATACTTGCTTATAGCCTTCTGCAATTCCAGGATAAGTCTCTAAAGTGTGTGTATGAATAGTTTGTTTTATCAAATTAGAGCTTCTCACTTAGCTATTATTGCTGTTCTACTTATGTTGCTCTGAAAGCAATGTCTTCTATTTATTCCCATGGAAAGTACAACAGATAGAAAGAGCATTATAACACTATTTAATAGAGCAACTTCTCAGCTACAAAAACTATTTTTCAACACAGTCACTACTGTAGTGAAACAGTTGATCACAGAATGAACTGATGATTGAGCACATGGTAGAGGGGTGTGGCTGGCCTGGGGAATACTGGTAGATCACTTGCACCTGTGACCAGAAGGGGTGGACCTGGGGCGGAGTTGCCCCAGGCTTAGATAAAGGCTAGCCAGGCAGGGAAGGGAGAAGCTTGGGAAAGCTTGAGAGGGTTGAGGAAGAAGCTTGAGAAAGAGAAGACTAAGGAGGAGCTTGAGAGAAGGAGAAGATTGGTGAGGAGCCAGAGAGAGAAAGAGAAGATGAAATGGCATAGTTGTAAGAGTTTTGGGACTTTTTCCGCTACAACTACCATTAGCTGTGCATTTTTGCCAGCAATGAACAAGGGTATGCATGCTGCACTCATAAAAATATACACCACCAGAGATGACCCACTGATGCTGTTATCGCTGCTGAAATGCACCACCCACCACTTCTGTGTGCTCACATCCACTGTTTGGTCTCCATAAGTGTTCAGCAAGCATCAATGGATGTCAATGTGTGCAATGTCAATGTGAGGAATTCAATTCCACACTTTCGCTTCCTATGCATTTCCATGCCAGACGTCACTTTGTCAGACTGATCCTCTGCTGCCATCTGTTGCACAGCAAAAAAATTTAATGGAATATTGTCGGGAGGGTTCAACCTCTGCTACCATATCACCAACATCCGCCTCTGATGTTGTAGTCCAACATAATAAAATAGGAGGCATTACTTCTGGAGAGGGCCTCTAGTTTGGGGTGGGGCGGTTACACATTATCATTCAATGGTATCTAACTAATCTATTTTTTCTATTTTTTCTTTTAAAACAAATCTGAGTGGTCACATTTGTGTTATGAAAATGTGTCTATGTATATATTTATGTACGAGAGGTACTTATATTGGTAGTTATTTCTGAATATACATAATTATTCAGAAAGTCCATACCAACTAAGTTAAAAAGAGTAACAACTAAAATTTAAACAAGTTTATTAATTATGTGTGTATAACAATTGCTCTAGCTTCTTAAATATAGCTATGGAACAACTAACAGCCGAACTGGTGTCAGAATGAATTCCCTTTCCACTTTTTTTTTTTTTATGCTTGTTTGATTTCTTTTCATGACTGAAGAACTACATCGACAGGGAATAAGGTTTTTCTCACCCTATGCTGCTTGTTAGTAGCTGCTGCAATGTGGCCAAGAAGGACAAATTCTTGATACTTTGCAGTTAAGAACTGCTGTGGATCACCAAAACATAAAAGTCTAGTGAATGCTCACAGGAATTAAAAAGAATCATGGCTGTCTTTCATACTTAGTCAAGGGAAATTGTCACTACAGAGAACCTTATGTATAGTCTGAGGTTATGGAGTGGGATATACTTTGGACTAGTTCTCAGTCAAGTTGCAAGAGTTCAGTGGCCTTTGACAATTGGATTGCACTAAGAATGAAGCTTCTGGTCCAGTTTCTGAAAACAAGCTTGTTCATAAGCTCTGAAACTACTCATGATGTCAAAGAAAATAGCAGTAACCAAAGGCTGATCAAGATTCACTAGAAAATTTCAATCCTGACCCTAGTCTGAAATGCTGAGGTAGGCAGACCCATAGTCCTTATAGGTTTTTCATCCCAGAGAAATTCTTGAAACAATTATGTATTTTGAAATCATCTCCCATTTTTGGAGTACCTTTCCTTCCAGAAACATTTTGCTTTTAGTCTGACTTCTTTGTAAAGTTGTTTCTGAGAAATACAGGTCAATGTGTTTATTTGAATTTTGAGAATGTTCATCTTTGGTGCAAGCAGTAAAGGTTAATCCGCTTAAGAACATATATAATCTTTCAGTTCCTGTAAGCCAAGACCAATGATTTCATAAAGATACTTTTCAGAGGTGACTTTATAGGTGACCAGCTAAGTATGTCATTGACTACAATGCAGTTCCAGTAAAAATCAATGGTGGTTACACAGTGAGCATTTTTTTCCATAATTGATTATAAGAATTTGCATCGTGTTTCCATGTGAATAAGGGCAACAAATATCTATTTTCTGTTCCAGTGCAGTTTGTTCTTTCTTCTTAGAGCTTTGTTTAAATTTATAGAAGGAGTCAAGAAAGGCAAAATGTAGTGTTTTGTTTATGCTTGCTTTTTATTCCCCCAAGTATGATTTTTTGATGTGACGTACTAATTGCTGAGAAGTTATAAGATACATTGTACTAAATAGTATGATTTACAGTCCTTGGTTAGGAGAATGTCTGTCAGTCTACAGACTGCTGTCAGACACAGACTTGTGGTCAACAGAGTAAACATACTTGGATACGGCAAAATTTAACTCAGTACCTTATCTCTCCAGTTCACTATACTCCTTATTCTTCTACTCAAGGGATATTACCCTACTTAACCAGCAACACGATTACAATGTAATCAAAGATGAAGACATAATGGTAATTGCTAATTTATTTGGGGGGGTAAATTGGCAATTGAGAATCATCTAGAAAATGTTACTTGTTTCCAACTGTTAATAAACTCAAATACAACTGCAATTTTCTGTAAAGTAAACAAGAAAGTTTTTTTTTCTTTAAGGAGGTAGGAAATTCTCTCAAGATACTGATCTTTGAAAGGTTTCTCAGAAATGTTCAATGCATTGACAGAGACTAATACAAAAATTTTGAATCTCATTCTGACTCCCGTGTTTCTGACACTGATATACATTTACTTCCAGCTTTCTGAGGTAATGGATCCATTAATGGTTTCCATCAAACTGATAGGCCAACTAAAAAACCAGTATTTTCAGATCCAGTTGGTTGATGAATTAGTTTATGTTAAAATATATCAAGTGATCCTTTTTCTCTCCTCTCTCTGACTTGGTCTCTACGTGATACGGAAATTCTACTGCTGCTGGCAAATGCAGTAGATATCATAGGGTTGATAGGGCAATTTCTGCAAACAGTGAAACTGGAATTAACTCCAGATCAGCTTATACCATAGGCAATGCCATCATATTTAGAAATCAGGTATCACTTTGTGTTTAAAGAAACAAATTGGATTACAAATTTTCCCATGATATTGTATAGTCAAGTGAAATATTTGATTTTTTAACATGCATTATGACATACGGTGGGAAGCATCTGGCAAAAGTCAAATGGTTCTATGTCTCTCTCCTCAGATACCAGTTTTCCAGTTGTTCTGTTATAATAATCTTATTTTTGGACTCCCATTGTGTTATTGGAATATTTCTATTTGCATTTTTGTACGTATATATACATGTTTATGCACAAGGTATAATTTAAAAGTTATATACATCCAGAAGCTGGCATTTGAAGGAACAATCCTGCAGGTGTGTACTTTCAGGGTCTATATCACAATTTTCAGTATATTTTTAAATTCAAAGAGCATTTTGTGCATTATAACTTACAAATGTTTTGAAACAGTGAACAGATTAATCATAAAAAATCCTAAAAATTGAATATATATAGAATTATTAAAAATAATCTTTATGTACTGCTATTGTTCTGAATATAATTATTGTCTCAGATCCAGTACGTGTTTCATTCAATAGACATAAAGTTATATGTACCATCTGTGAAATGTGCTATGTAGGGAAAGGGAGATGGTCAGTTAGCACTGTTATTACTTAAGGCTGAGATTTTCAAAATTGTTTAGGAAGATCTGTTCTCTAATTCGTATTAGAATAATTGGAGACGTCATACATGTACACTCACGATATTGTTGAGCATTTGACCCACAAATCCCTTGTGACTAGTTAGGCAACATGAAAAAGAAGTTTGCCATAATAGCTTCAGAGTTCCTCACCACTCTGGATCAACTTCTTGACTGCATGAAGAAGACTTATTAAGATTCTCTCACCAAAGAAATCTTTAAACGGGCTGTTGTATTTGGCTGTTAAAATTGCCATGAAAGCTTTCTTTCAAACTTACTACATTGTTTATGGACGAGACAAGTAAAGGAGTCTTTTATACATAACTTTCTCATTCTGTTCTCTCAGAAAATATTGTCAGATGATTAATAAAGAGAATAGACTGCATACTTAGTGAAAAAAAGGAGTGACGAGAACTTTCAAAAAGAGAAAACGTAACCAAATATAGCACATGATATTTTCTTGTCTATGAAAATCTTGCTGTCTTTTAATTCTATATGACAGCATGCTTAGAAAAGTGTTAACTTCATTTACAGGTTGTCTCATTCAGTCTTCTGCAAAAGTTCACATACGGCAAAAACAGATTTATTCTACCAGCCATAAAATTGCTTCACAGTACATGAGGGAAAGCAGATATGGAAGATCTCCATACATGAAATAATTCATTGTTTGCATACTTCACCTCTCATAGAACAGGAAAAACGCCAAAGCAAATACATGCTCTCTGTTTTTTACTGCTTCCTGCCTTGCTTTGTTTCCAGCTTCTCAATAATTGACACTACTCAAATACTTTCATGTAAATAATTCTTCAGAAATTGTTCTACAACAGAAATCTTACACTGAAATCCTAAATAGCTCCTTTAAATAAACAGGGATGTCAATAAAACTTTACTGAAAGAAAGATTAGCAATTAAAGACCCAATTCAGCAAACCACCAATTAAGCACTCACTTTAAGCACGCCTTTAATCCATACACTCCTGTGGGTTTTAAACATAGGTTTTGAAGTCAAAAATTGTGGATCTAAACAAATAATGCCATAATTGCTACAAAATGGTGAAATTATACCATATTTTCAAGAAATATAAAATGAAAAACAAAACAAAATAAAAGCTACCAATTTTTTTCTGCATTGCTGAAGATACAAGTGAAAAAAATACAGCTAAAGTTACTTCAGTGTGGTATTTTTATTGTTTCATTTTCACTTCAATAAATTATAGGAATATGATGAAATACCTTATAATTGAGAAAAGATCTAAATACTACTCCATGCTGAGAAAAATTTGGGTATAATATTCATTCCAAATTTGTAATTACACAAATACATCCAACGGCAACATTTTGAATCAAAATAGGATCAATTTTGGGGATTATGTTAATTTTTTTCACTGCTTTACAGTATATGAGGATTTTGACAAAACTAGTGTGCCTGTGGAACACCACCTGGTCAAACCTAAATTTCAACCAGAACTTTTAGATTCAACAAACTGGTCGTCAATAGACAAGACATACATATAATAGAACTTCCTGTTTTCTTACAAGGAAAAAAAAGACAGGTTTTTGAGTAATATTTCTAAGTGCTCAGCCACTCTGGAACATGACAGAAGATACAGACAGCAGCAGCAGCAAAATATTGCAGTGCCTGGAAGGTCATATCATTATTGTTAGATTAACTTGCCGATACTAAAGACCAGTAAAATGGTGCAATGAACTCCTGTCTAGTTAGTTTGGACTTACTTTTCAAACTAAACTTAGGGAACTGAAATATTCAGACTCTTCCTGACACCAGCCCTATTTATATTAACCACCTGATTTACTTACATGCGAAGAGGGGAATTGAGGCTTCTGCAAATGCGCACTCATGTTTTAAGACTTGGCTAGCAGGTAGGTATTCAGTTCATGAGGACAACTGCAAATCTAAGAACAAATTTACTGATTTGTCTGTAGATAAGTGTTCATTATTCAGGTACAGCTCACAGAAAGTCTAAACAGCCTGCATCACAGGGTGACCTAGCTGATGCTCGAAATATCAGGTATTTTGTGCCTCTCAGTATAAAAACTATGCCAGCTGCAACAGCAAATTTGTCCATATGTCGTATTTTATAACCTGTTTTACTTTTATTGCCCCCAAGACTATTAAGCAAGCATAGAAAGCAGGGAAAACTTTCTGGCATGTGAAGCCTACAGACACTTCAGAGGCTCCTGCACAGCCCATCTCACTTTACAACAGCTATAGATGGAAAACAGCAACCTCTCTACAAACTCAACTGTAAGTAATAACCTCCATGTGCTTGAATAGCTTAAGGAATCTTAGCTCATTAGTGAAGATGTTTATATACTGTTGTATGTACAATACTTATATTCAGTGAATTCCTAGCAAAAAGGCTGTGCTGTGTTTCAAGTAACACAATTGTATTCTATAACATTAATAGATCAAAGAGCAGTGTAAACTGTAATGTATGTTCAAACATTCCCTTGAATAGTTAAGGAAAATATATTGTCCCTGATCCTTTATCAGCTGTGTGATTGTACATCAATTAATAAAGCTTTTATCTGCTTAAAGATGAGTTAATTCTGAAACACAGTATGTGTCTGTAGCTTCTATTATAGAAACATGGTTTAAAGCAGATAAATGGTTAAGCACCACGCATTCTCTCACTTACTTTCCCTGCAGCTGGACAGGCAGAAGAGAATTGGAAGAGCAATTTATAGAACCAATGAGTCAAGATAGATGGTTAATTGATAGGGGAGTGGAAGGGAGGGGAGGGGAGGGAAATAATAGCAAATAAAATGTTAAAATCTGTTTATTTTGTAGGCTTCCTGTTTCAGGGGAAGCCTTGTATCTCAGAGAGGATGATTAGCTTTCCAGCATGTCCTCTATCAGGCTAAGATGAAAGGACAGGATAATGCATGTTTAAACTAATGGAGAAATTCAGATTTAATTCTTGGACAATGGGGAAACTGCAATTTCCAATAGCAAGGTGCATTTATATCAATACATATTAATATATGACACATATAGAGTGTATGGACATGAATAATCAATATATGCTAATACTCTGGAATTTGTACTTTTTGGTTAGTCCTGGTGGAAAACAGAAAAAAAGTGATGTTATCTCTCAAATGTCCGTGTTTTTCTACAAAGCTGTATGGGAGAACGAATCTAGTTCAGCAAATGAAAATGCATATAAAAACCAGAATTGTACTTTCTTCGTTCGATATGCAGGTTGGGTTACAAGTTAACACTAGGCTAACACTCATATTTCCTGTCAATGTGATAATCTCTTAAAATGTAACTTCACGAATAAATAATAGAGGATGTTAAGTTCTAGACATTCTTCAGGCACTTATTTAATTTTAACCTCTGATATTTTGCTCTTGCACCTTGACTAGTTCTAAGTACAAAAACTAAAATTTAAATCTAGAAATGCATGTTTTTCACTCTTCAAAATGTACATGGACTTTCTGCCAGCATGTGACAGTTCATTATTTTGATCAAATTCTTCACTACTTACATGGACCTTTATTGTAACCCGTTTTACATTCATTAAGCATTATGTAGTATGTTCAGATATCAATGAAAAGTTTGGAAACGAGTCATAACTATTATCTCTTAACATCTCATATGGATTTCTGTAATGAGAGTAGCACTATTTACAATCTGTTCTTGCTGTGCTGCTCTGTTATAATGTCTTGTCATTCACACAGTTTGCTTACCATTATCCTCTATATGAGCTCAAATTCCATTCACATCTAACTAAAATGGCATACGCAGCATTTCTGAGGAATGACATACTTCAATCTGTCTAATTTCCCATTACTAGAAAATCAGCTCTAGGTTATTCTAATTCAAAACAATTTGCAAGAACTCCTGAATGCCAACATAAAAGCTTTACAAAAGAAGAGTTGAAATGACTGGCAATGTAACACTAACATTTACAAAGAAACTAATGCCATTACAAGCTGTCTTCTGAAAGTGAAACATCATTAGATATATGTTTGAAGAATAATAAATTTGGGTTTTAGGGTATGCCAAAAAATCCACATAAACTTTGGAAAATTAAAAGTGTTTCTTGCAGTTTGAGAGAGGAAATTAAATAATATTAATGAACTGGAAAAAGAAGAAACATGCTGTTCACCAGTTAAGGAATTTGTATCTTTTTAGACAAGCATATTCATGAAAGTCCTTTTGCATAAAGCTGTAGCTGTAATCCATGTTACTGAATCAGTAATCAGTCTTTGTGGCTTTTTTTCTTCATCTTTTCCCTTTTTCTATACTTCTCAGTCTCTTCTTCTGCTTAGTCTTTTACTAATTCTGTTATTTGATTTGTTTCAATTAACACCAGAAGAGACTAGCAGGATTGTCTAGTCTGACCTCCTGCACAGCAGAAGACATTACACTTTTTGGATTTATCCCTGCACTGATTCAAATAATTTGAACATGACAAAAAAGTCTCCAATAAATTTCTATAATGTGTATTTACATGATAGTCTATGTGAGTTTCAAAGAATATTCTGCCACATTCTTCAGTTCAGCAGAGCACCTGCCAATCTGTTAATTCCATAACGGAAACATGATTGAGTCATTTCTCCTCTCACAGCCAGTTCAACCATGAGCAAATTCATTGATATGTAAGATTATCCATTTCGTGTATTTGAGACACCCTTCATTGCTTGGAGATTCATAGAAATTATTTTATTTTTTATTGATTTTATTTTTAATCTTTGATTTTATCCAATTCTTCTGCATTTCTATTCAAAGTCCATTATTGAATGATTTCATACAGTTTTGTAACAATTTCATGAACATTCATTTCACGAAATAAAAGAAAGAATGAATTACACTTCTACATGTCTATTTTTACCCCATTTCAAAAACTTTTTTAGATGTCCTGTACAGTCATTAAAAAAAAAAAGAGGAGAGGAGAGCATTAATTTATTGTCTAATTAACTTGTTCTAAAACATATTCTTTCTAACAGCAGGACAGCGTCACTCTGGATGAGACTAATCTTTATTTTATATTATTTTTTTTTTAATTTATTTCTAACTGTCACGTTACATACTGTCATAACAAAAAAATTAGCTCAAAAATTTATCCCATTTCTTTCTCTTGAGAAGCATGACAGTATTCGGTAGAAAGATATATAGAAAATCCAAAACCTTCAGACAATGACCTCCAGTCAAGACATTGCAAAAAGTAATACTGGTGGTGACCTTTAAAAATATTAGCAACTATTGATAGCAAACATTGAAATTTCAACTATATTCTCCTTTAAATGTGTGAATATATAGTCATTTCCTAATTTCTGAGGTATAAAAATGTCCAGTAATTGCTAAAACTAATAACTACAAATTCCATAAAATTTTTCATGTCATGCATAGATGATTTAAAAATATTGCTTTCACGTACACTTACTAAGACGGAAGAAAATATTAATCTAAGAATCATTGTTAGTTTTGTGTGTCAGATTACCTATCAATTTTGACCCGGCTATTAGTATCTGCTGGAAAGCATCTGTTATTTCCTGTGTAAATCACCTTCATGAATATAGATGCTCTTTACATATGTTTATCTGAATGAATATAAATTAATTTTTAAAAGCTGATGGTGGAAACTGTCTATGAAACCCTGATTTCTCACTCTGTAATGCACTGAAATTGGTTAAAAAAAAAAAAAAGTTTTTTATTCAAGCCTAGAAAACATATAGCAAGTAATTGCATACCTTTAAGTTCTTATTTCTCTGATTTTTCAAGATGTTAAGTATTGCTTATTTTTACTGATAAAATTGAAAATTAAAATTTCACTGTGCGGTGTAGTTCATCTGTTCATTCAGATATACATTTTCTCTTTTAATAAATAATGAAACTATTTTCACACTTACATAATGTAACGAAGTCAGAAAAATGTGACATTTATCCTCAAACTATTTCAATAAGCACTGTCCGTAGTCATAGTGTGAAAATGCTTTAAGTGGAATAATATGGTAATTCCTGAATAAAGAAAAGTTTTGAAGCATAGCCTCTTTCTTTTACAGTTTTTTTCTTTTTTACATAGAAATAATAGGGACAATTTAGATCAAACTTTAGTCTTCAGAGGTGTCAGTATCTTAGCTATTCAGACAACTGATATCTTAATGCCTTTGGCTTATTATCTTTAATTTCAGGAATACTCATTTTCTCACTGTATAGTGAGATTTCCCTCTGCATTTACACTGAATCAAACTAGCCCTCTATGAATCTAAAGATAAACTTTTAGGTGACTAAAACATGATACAGAAAGCATTATGATATGAAGGGTATCAAAAATCATTTCATATATTTTTAAACAGAAATAATGAACTCATGAGCTACTTTAGAGCATGAATGTTACTATTTGAAATGCATTTTTGTGCCCCTTCTGTCATAAAAACAAAATTGCTTTAGACTGTGAAAAATGTTATGGCACTAAATCAAAATGCCATGTCAGATAATTATGAGCAAGTAAGTACTTGTTCCTAAGTACTTCCACCTGCAAGACAATAAAGACACATGGAAAGATTGGATGTGGTGAGAGGCAGAAGGTGAGTAAGTGTGCTTATTTGATTACAGTCTATGCCACTCTCTTAAAACCCACTTAATCAGGAAAAATGATTCTTTATTCTTAAAAGCATTTCTGACATGAAATGTATCTATTTTATATACCTATACAAGATATAAATGAAAGTTACTTAATGTAATTTTGTTTGCAGCAGCTGGATTCTAAGAAAATAGATTTTTATTTTTTGTTATCTTAAGTACATGACACATCACGCCAATTGACTAACAAAATTTGTAGATTTCCTGATAAGAAGGATATTCCTAAAAGATAAAAGTAGCTGAGAAACTGTATTAAAGACAAGATTACTGGCTCAGTTTTGAAGTGGAAAAGTTAAAAACGTGTCAGCATGAAAAAAGAAGATGCTTATCAAAATATGATTAGCCATTTATATTCTTCTGTTTTCACCTTTGTGTGTAGCTAGAAGTCCAAACAGAGCAACTTGGAATAAACTGTGATAGAAACTGCTTACCTACAAAGAAAATGTCTTTCTCACTGCAAATAAATTTTTGTTTATATTTTGTTTAATATTTTAATTACAGTCTTAGATTCACCATTATCCTGAACAAGTAACATTTGTATGTCACATAGAAAAACCTTCTTTTTCTAAAATAACTGTTTAACTGAAGGACTTTTTTTCATTATGCAAAGCATGAATTCATGTTTCTGGTTTGCCCTTTGTACTCATTACACTTTTATGGCCATTCTTCTTATCTGGATTATAACAATCCTGACATTTTTTATATTTGAACAGCTTGGAAGGCTTCAGATCTATTAATATAACAAAAAAAATTACCTAACAGGAATATAATAGCTCTATCTGATGATATCATTAAATAGTATTATTTTCTTATGCATACAATGTTTATTTTTTGTTCTAATTATAGTCTACAGTCGCAGCTAATTCTTTTTTTTAAAAGAACTATATATACCAACCATATGAGACAATTCAGCAAACTAATCCAAATCAGCACAAATGATAAGTCTAACCCAGTTAAAAGCTTCTGTCAGAAGTGAAGAATGATTGCCTCGAAAAGAGTATAAACAACAATGCTGAATCCTTTTCCAAACAGCCAACTGTGCTACATTTAGAAGAGTGTCTGAGGGCTCGTGTCCAAAAGTTTCTGAAAAAGATCAAAAAGTTAGGCCTCTACACACAGTTAAACACCTAAATAGGTGTCCTGATTTCCAGACTTCCTGTCCAGGACAATAGCTTCTGCTGGAAATAAAATGGGTTTGCCTAGAGCTCTCAATGAGAAAGGAGTAACTTCTGCAATTTCACGATGGAGTACTTCTGCCATGTTTTTTATATACATGCCTTATTAAAGTAACTAATTAATCAGATTCACTATGGTGATTAAGTGATGCATTAAACATGCAGCCTCTGTAGCAGATTACTTAGTTGAAAACAGTCTCTTTATCCTCTTTGAACGAAATATCCAAACGGAGAAGGAAAAGAGCGCTTTGAAACATCGATCAGAGAGTTTTGTTTTGTTCTGTTACGTTTCTTCCTGAACCTTCATTATATAATATTTTATTCAACTGTTAATTTTATATATTGAAATATGGCCCATTATGAAGTGCAAGGAATGATCCTGGAACTAGTAAAGGCTTCTTCATCCCTTGGAAGGCTCAGGCAGTTTAGATACAGTAGGAGACAGATTTCTTCATCTGAGAACATTCAAGAAAGAATATATATATATATATATATAACTTGATGACTGCTAAATTTAAAGGAAAAACGTCTTTTTAGAGTTCAAATGTATTTCTAAGTGGCAGTATGAATGCTGCTGCTGCAAAAGGAGTTGCTACTATGGCAAATTCAATGATAGAAGCGTTCTGAACTTTTATTTTGGGGGGACTGTCTTTCAAAAAAGCTTTCATAACTCTTCATATCTTTCTCCTAGCATGCAACAAGTGCTTCTAGTTTTCTTTCACTATTCACATTTTGCAGTATATTCTATTAATTTTTCTTTTCAAAAAAACCGTATGGATATAATATCAGAATTGCAGTATTTCTGACAATTGCTGTCTACAAGACTATACACAGTCCAAAAACTGTTGATTTATAATGCCCCCATGCAAGTAGATTTTTTTTTTTTTTATCTTTTCTCTCTCTTTCTTCTTAAAAAATAATCTTGTACAGGTGGACATGAAAATTTGATTCATATCTGGTTTTATTCGCTTCTTAGCACACAAAAAACAGATGAACCTCTTGGTATAAATATATACTTTAAGAAGTGGCTTTTTTTGTAGTGATGGGTGCAATACAGTCTTTGTGTTCTGCTATAATAATTGGGTGAGAAATTACATAATTCTTTTACCACACATTTCATGTAATAAACCTTAACTTCAAGCAAGTGTAAGCTATAAAATTCAATTGATGAACTTGCCAGATGTTGCCGGTTGTAGTGTTTTAATAGATACCTTTCTTCTTTCAATATACTTTTTTTTTTTTACTCTTTGACATATATCTTGAACAGAAGTACCTGTCAAGTGATCAGCAGGGTACAGATGATAAACCCTGATGTATCATTTTACTACACCTTAGATGCAATAAACTCTATACAGAGATACATACAGCACTTACTATATATAATAATGTATCAGGGTACTGCTGACAGACACAGATAAATAGTAGTACATTTTTTCTCAGTACAAAGGTCAGCAGATTAATGTACTGTATGTTTGTATTCTGTAGTTGGTATGTGTTTGCAGCTTGACTATTCTTACTTAGAGCTGGTAAATGACACCAAGGTTCACAATATAATGCAAAGATATGAGAAACTGAGTTGATGGAGGTGAGAGATTGTCATTTTGACTAATAATTTTTGTTTTAATAGAATGAAAGAAATTATTGAAAGAAACAAAAAACAAAAACAAGAACACTCAGGCACCACAACATGCAGTGACCTCACACACACCCAAATGTGGAAATCTTCCCAATTGCCTACCTATCAACTCCTAAGAAAGGAAATGGAAATATTGAACGCATTACTACTAAGACAGAAGTTCTGTGGCACTTTTGATGAAATATTTAGAAAGTGACACAAATAAAGGATGCCAGCTCTGCGTACCTAGTCTCACATTAAAGGGAAAGTTGTAAGTTACCAATGAACATTTTTTTCTTCTTAATAAAAGCTTGTGTTCAGGTAAGCTTCCCTCACAAAAGTTACGATTAAGCCTGTCTGTGTTTAAACTTAATTAATTCTATATGTTAAAGTATGTGATTAAGAATAAACAGAATACCTTTTTGCTGAAAAAAGTTACAACTAAGAAATTATTATGTTCCAGACTGAACAGCAAAGAGACTCCCAGAAGAACTGCCAACAGGTCTTTCCTGGGAGACTTCTGGTAACTGTCTTTGAATCAAATCCAGAATTGCTTTCAATAATCACAGCTTGTTACATCTTCTACCTCTTCTTTTGAACGTTTCTGCTAGATTAGTTTTCTGCCTGTATTTAAGTCTACAGGCTACTTACACTTTTCCTAACCTTTTCCTCATAAAAATCATTGTAAAATGTCGGGATCTCAGTTTGGTTTTAATTGTATCCTCATACAGGATATTTCTGTATTGAGATAATCATCTTCAGATCTCAAAACTCTCATAATCCACAAATTTGAATACATGTGGAGGCTGTGGAGAACAATCATAACCAATCAGATAACATGTACATAGAAGTGGAGGCTTTAAAAGAAAAATAAAAATGACGAATTAAACATTATAAATAAACAAGCAATAAAACTTCTATCCCAAAACAACTGAAGCTTGAATGAAAGTTTTGAACTTTGAAGCTGAAAAAATGATCTTAACTGTAAAAGAATAAGTTTTGTAGATCCCATCAAAGTTCACCACATATAGCTAGTCACTAATACCATTTAGTAATTGAAAGCAGAAATGAGATCTTTGTGTTACTCGCATTAATATGAATAACCAGATTTTTCAAAGTTATTTAACTTCTACCTTTCCTACTAGAATGTGTTAGGGCTGTGAGTGTTGTGTCACTATGAGAGACATTCTTAGAAGAGAAATCAGAACAGTATCAAGATACTATACCTTGAGCTAAATATTTATATTATTATTACAATTTTATACTAGGAATTTACAGACACATCACACCAGATGGAGTGTTTCCCCTCTTCTGCTATCCATGTATATGGTATACACATCTCTGTCTACAGCATGGGTGTCCAACATTCAGGTTTCTTGGGCCACACTGAGTAAAGAGAAATTGTCTTCAGCCGCATATTTTAGATGAAATATCGCACTTTCTATAGTTTATCTTTGCAAACAACTGTTCACAAATTTCTGTACAGCCAAAAAGCAATGATGTAAATAAGGGATGATTGTGACACAAGAAATACCTTTCTCTGGTAAGATAGGTCTTGTAAAAGTCTAATAGAGAGACATGATCAAATTTTTCTTTGACTTGACTATCTGATTGCAAGTCTATACATTCCGTTTGAAAATTCACAGGTAATGTGTTTCTGTTGACTGAAAATGGAGATGTAAATGTACCTCAAAATTGATGATTTTTCAGCTATCTTGAAATTTATTTTCAAATTCCTTTATCAAAACAGAAAGCAATGCTGCATGTTTTTCACTGTCCACAGGATTGTGAACTGTGCTTTGACAATGTATCAAAATGCATAAAATTATTCGCCATAATTTGGGTTAACACTGCACTACCCCCTCTCCATGTCCTGGCTTCAGCTCAGACAGTGCAAATTGCTGAGTGGAGTGCGGGCCCAGAGCTAGGCCAGAGCCATGATGGCTCGGCAGCAAGGGCAGGTGACATAAGAGCTGTGCTGGGCCACGTGCAGACCGTGGGCTGCAGGTTGGACATGGCTGATGTAGTTCATCTGGCCTTTCTTCTCTCCTGTAAGTCTGTTTCTTTCCATTTAACAAAATGCCAACTGTGCTGCAAGGGCATTGTGTGAAAAAGTGTACTGGTGTACTGAGTGCAGTACCAGCCTAAAGTAAGAAGCAGTCCACATTCTTGTTGCCTATCGTCTTTCCTTTACCGATTTGCACAGTAAATGCATTTTTTTTTTTTTTTAACAGTGAATGGGCTTAGCCATACACATCCTTTGCAGGTCATGAGATTGGCTTGCATGCATTTGAGGATAACCACAGGGTAGGTTTCTCCCTACCAGGGTCTCCCTCTCTTTTGAGGAGGCACACAATTCTTACACGAGATTTAGTTCTGCTTTGGAAGAAATTCCCCATTCCTCCATCCCTCCAGCTGACAGGGGCTGAGTGCTGGGCAAGGTTCTCCTCTGGGTGACGGAAAGAACAATGTATGCCCATTTCTTTCTGCATATGCACGCTGGCCCCACCTTAGCCTTGTAGTGCTCCTCACGGAGGTGCCCCAGCTGCTCCTGCCTCCAGCCCCACACTGCAGGGTGTCCTTGGGGTGTGTCCCTGCTTCCCCAGCAAACCCTCTGTGAGGTCACAGTGGCTGGGTGCCTTGGTCCCTCCTGCTGTGAGGGCGAGTGGCTCAGTGCCTTTTGGCAATTGCAGGAGGAGGACCTGGGGAGAGCATTCTGCGCATCCAGGAGAATCCTGCTGTGATGGGGAGGTTGAGAGCCTTTCTCGGTGAGGAGGAGAGTAAGACTGGGGGCTGCATCCCCTCGAGTTCCGTTTCCACCACTGCCAGGGACAAGGATCCCAGCCTGGCCCTCTCCCCACTGGCTGCCTCACGCCAGCCCAGACCATGCCATCACTGCTGGGAAGGATTTCTCCCCAGGCTGGGAGGACATCAGCTTCTACCTGATGCAAGTGCCTGCAACCAGCCAAACCGATACAAACCATTTGATTCTTTCCTTCCAGCTTTCATTGCTTGCTTAGGGTGCAGATCTGCACCGGAGGATGATGAGGACAGTGGCAGGGAGACCATCTCCACCTTTGCAGTCCTCGTCACTTCCCTCTTAGCACAGCTACAAGACAAGGAGGTGAGCTGGGGGCATCCTGTCATGCCATGGTGGTTTGAGGGCTGCCTTTGGCCCCCACATGCTGTGGAGAGGTCTCACCCAATGGCTCCTCTGCCGTCCTGCAGAGGAGACGGGGTGGCAGCTCACAGCTCCTCAGGAACAGGGCCAACGTGTGTGGTTTTGTGGTCTGCCCACAGGGTGAGCGAGCGGACACTTACTGCTTGCTTGAGTGTCTCCTCTGGGACCACGATGACCGTCTACCGAGAGGCTTCGTGAACCGAGTCCTTGCAGAGGTCTCTCGGGATGTGAGGGCAGCCCAGGTGAGCTCGTTCTCTTGGAGACCAATGGGAGTAGTGTTCCTCCCCACCTTCTTCAGTGAAATGCGGAGCGGAGCAGAGATGGTCGTGCCATGTGCCTGGAAGGGAGATGGGACGTGCAGTCCCCCAGTTCCTGCCTTGCGCAAGGCTTGCTTATGGGAGAGGCTCTGGGGATGTGTCACAGCATGGGCACAGCTGTCCCAGGGTTTTGCTACCGACATGGCGAGCTGATGCCCTGCGGCCAGCTCTGGCCAGCTGAGCCTGACTGGCTGCCTCAGCCTTTCTCCTGGGCAGTGTTTGACCCACGGCTTTCTTTCAGGGGGCAATGAATGACGTGACAGCTGCTGCCGGTGATGTCCTTGTGGTTCTGGCAAAGTCCCATTTTGAGTTTGTCATATCCGAGCTCCAGGGCCACCTCAAGAGGGGAGAATGTGAGGAGTTTGCACTCCTTACTTTGGGAAAACTCGCCAGCAGCTACGGTATGGCCCCTTTGACCTCCTGCTCTGGGTCCATGGGGCCAGGAGCAGGGATCTCACTCCTCCCTGAGAGCGCTCTGGCATCTCTCCCATCCCTCTGGCCGTCCCCCAGCCCTCTCGTCCACGCTGCTGCTCTGGCTGAGGCTGACTGAGGCCACTCTCCATCCTTCTGCCCTCGCCCTCTCTCCACAGCCCTGAAGTGCATCCCCTTTGCGGGAATGATGCTGCCCACCCTGCATGCTGTTCTGAGCCGGGCGCGGAGCGGCCGAATGCTGCGCATCATCTGTGACAGTGAGTCAAAAAGGAATGACCCTTGGTGCCTTGTCCCCATCTCAGCCATCCCTGAGGGCCATGAGTGCGTGGGAGCAGTGGGTGAAGGCCGGGTGGAGCCTGCGGGTGCCGGGAGAAGGGCCGTGAGGTGCTCCCGTCTCCCTGGCAGCCTGCTCCCGCGCCGACGTCCCTGCTCCAAGTGGGCTGGGGTGAGGGTGCGGGGCACGCGCCCGCTGCAGATGTTGATGAGCTCCTTTCTTCCGGTGCAGCGCTGGAGGAGTGGGCGAATGCCATCGCCACGTACTTCGACGTCTGGTCTATANCTTGTGCCTCCCCAAGGGGAGGGTGAGCAGGACGCCCTGTGCAGGAGTTTTGGGCTTCTTCCTGGCAGCTGTGGTCAGGGGCTGCCCATGGCCCAGGCATGCTGGGTTCCTTCCTTCCCATGTGGCTTGAGGTGGCTTTTGCCCACTCATCCTCTCCCTTCTCTTGCAGAGCCTCTGTTACTTCCTGGACACCTTGCAGGAATTTGAGACCCTCATCCCGGAGGACAAGCTCCATGTTGTCACTGCTGCTGTGCGCCACCAGGTAAAGGCAGCCTGTGCCTGCGCCGCTGGCCCAGGGCCTGCAGGGCTGATTGCCACACAAGGAAAGAGATGGCAGGGCAGGGCGCAGGGCAGGGCACAGGGCAGGTTGTCCTTCCGCCAGGACCATCCTGAAGGTGACTCTAGGCTATGGACACCCTGATGCTGGCTGTCTTGTGAAGGCCCGAGGTCCAGCCCAGTTCCTGCTGCTGGTTCCCTCTCAGGCACATTGTGGGAGCACTCTGGAGTGCTGCAGTCTGAAGGGCAACCACTGGTCACTGCTCAGCCTCTGTTCCCAGGCAGCCTTGGCTGCTACAAACCCTGTGTGTGCCCAGGGCTGCCGTGGGGTGGGCTGCTTTTTGGCTCTGGGTCCCGTTGTTGAAGAGTAACTCTTAAAATCCGAGCTAACGTTGTGCTAAGTATCAGAATAAACATTCAGTATCCGTTAGCCTGGAACATCCCAGAGCCAGCAGGCCTTGAGGTGGATGTTAATCAGGGTTCTTGGAGGATGTTGCCAACTTGGCAAGAAAACTCAAGCTCCACGTCTCCTTAGCTGAACTGCCTTCATTATAGTACTAAAAATTGCACCCGCAGGTCAAAAAGACCCCTGCCCAACTGTAGAGCCCTCCCCTGAGCGTGTGTAGTAGTGGGAGTACAGAGTCAGCGGGGTGATGACTAACTGTGTGTGAGTGACTAACCATTCATCATGAGGAGGACAGACTGGAAAAATTACTAACTCCGTAACTTTTGCGTAGACATATAGCGCGGATATTTCAGTTTGGGGTGCTGCATTTGTGGGAAACCGTCAAGCCTCCAGGCTTATAGAAACCTGAAAGAAAGAAGCAATGTCTTTCCTGAGTGTGTGATTATTGACCCATAGCACACCGGGCGATAAACCTGCTTTTCAGATCACAGTGTGGCTGGAGAGCCTTGGGAGAGGAGGGCTGAGAGCACAGTTTATTTTCAGTCCCTCTCCAAGCTGACACAACTTTCTCTCAAATGGACCTTCTTCCCACAGCTCACAGCTGAGACCAAGACTGAGCAGCACAGCCCGGCAGCGTATGAAGAAGAGCTGCCCCAGCACATCGTGCTGCAGGGTAAGGGAGAGAATGTCCATGGTGTCCTGGCAGTTGTCTCGTGGGCCTCAGCCATGAGGCTTCGCTGACTGCTCACACAATTCATGGTTGTGTTCATTTTTTGCCTGCAGCCCAAGTCTGCTTGGAGGACACCATGGCACTCATGCTGCCACAGCTGAGCAGTGGGTTCGAGGCCACACGTGAAGCAGTACCATGTCTGCTGGGAGCCACAGCCCACTCTCATGGTCAATACCATGGGCCAGGGTGGGAAGCCAGGGCTGGGGATGCCGGGAGGGCTGCAACTGCTGTGCCTGAGCCCCAAAGGAGCCACAGAGAGAGGATCTCCCAGGCACTTAGATGTGGTGGCACAGCAGGGATGATTCTCAGAGTTCAGTAACATGGATGGCTTGGTGCAGAAGCTGCTTCTACCCACACCGTTTCTCTAGGGCTCTGTGTTATCAGAGCTTACGGTCCCTATAATGCAGTGGTACCTGCAGAAACAGCATTCCTCTGGGACGTCGGGGCTTCCCCAAAGTCAGTCAGGCCCCGCTGTGCTGTGCCACCTGCGTGTGAACAGCCTGGGAGCTTTGAGGGACCTTTCTGCAGCCTGGGCTCTGCCTGAATGCTCACCTTTCTGTGTCTCTTGCAGAATCCACAGTGGGAGAGAAGCTGCCTGTGATGGTGGAGGCCGTGCAGCCCCTGTGCACTGTTGTGATTTAAGCTGGCAGACGCTGAACAGCCTTTTGCTCACTCCCCCTCCTCCCAGCTGGGATGGGGGAGAGAATCGGAAAAAAAATGTGGAAGTCGTGGATTGAGACAGAAACTATTTACTTAGACAGAAAAGAAAAATGGAATAAAAATACAGTAATGATAATTATATACAAAACAAGTGATGTACAAGGCAATTGCTCACCATCACTGACCAATGCCCAGCCAGTCCCTGAGCAGCGGCCCCTCAGTTTTATAGTTCACATGATGTCATACAGAATAGAATACCCCTTTGGTCAGTTTAGGTCAGTTGCCCTGATCCTGTCTCCTCCCAGCTCCTGGTGCCCCCCACAACTCCTTTGCTGGCAGGGCAGTACCAGAAGGTGAGAAATTGAAATGTCCTTGACTCTGTACAGCACTGTCCAGCAAGAAGTGTAAACACCGGTGCTTATCAGTTTTGTTTTCCTTCTCGAACCAAAACATAGCCTCATACCAGACAGTATGAGAAAGACAACTTTGGGCCCCGCAAGAAACTGAGACAGTGTCCACCCCTTATTCCATACCATTTACATCATGCTCAGGTCTCACAATTTCCATACACACTGAGTAGTCCATCACCTATCTTTATTTTTCTTTTTTAATGCATAAACACATATAACATGTAATTTTTAAGGATAGGTTATCAAGCTGCTGAATGAATTTGAAGATGAATTATTTTCCTTATACAACCACATTAAATGACAGAAATTGGAGGTGATAAAATAAGATTTTAACAGTATTGAGATAGTTAATCAAGGTAAACACTTACGTACATTTACAGTTTTAAGCTTGCTCCAAATAAAAGCAAATAGGAAACACATGTTCTATTGTACTCTATAGCATTAATTAAACAGACAACTCATCATTTGTAATGGTTTGAAGTCCCTGGGCACTTCTTGAGAAAGCTAGCTGAGAGCTTTTCTTACTGAAACTGTAACACACATGGTTTCTTCCGTGGACTAAGGCCAATACAGGCTATGGCTGCTTTCAGTTTCCTTTGACCTTCCACTGAAGGCCAGAATTTTCATACTGTAATTATTCCTAACAATATTTTCAAATATAAGAGAGAAGATATCTAAGATGTGCTTCACTGAACATACGGGTCATCTAGCACTACCTCTCAGGATTTTAGAACATACATAAATAGGTACTTTACACACGGAGCACTACCAGGTGAGTTGGAGATCATTCAGTGGGTTTAAGGACACAAAAAGACAACTGGCAAGAGACACGAGAGCATACTGAGTTCCAGTTTCTTGCATTTTAGTGATATGTATTCACTGAGTCAAAATTCTTCTGAGCCCATCTAAAGGAAAATGTGGAAATTTTCAATTATTTGAATTGGATAAATATTTCTTTGCCTTTAGTTTCCCTAAAATGCAGATAAATCCAGCTTAATCTCTAGTTTTATTTCTTTCTCTGGTGCAACAGACTTTGTCACACACAAAGTATATATTTGGCTCAAGTAGGAACTAAACTGTTTAGGCAGCAGATATTGAATCAGCGGGAGACACTGATTGCACATTCAGAAGACATTAAGTCATTTATGATTCATGCTCATGAACATATTTGTACAACATTTGTCATCTAAAATGTTGTACAACATTGATCTGGTCTGTATACAATGAACATTTTTAAACAGATATATGTGCATATGGAGGAATATCTTTCTGTCTTCGCAGGCATTATGACTTGGTAGCCTTGGAGAAAGAGATCAGTGATTATTCACAGCTCTTCCAATAATATTTTTATTATTCTTTTTTCAAACTTTTAGCTCTTGTCAACACATTATAGCTTTTAATTGGTGTATCTAGAATTGGGAATTCAAATATCTAGAGAAGACTTGGAAAAAAATGTGGTACCTGCAGTCACAATATATATTTGTTTGAAGAGACTGAAAAGGCTGGAAGAATTTTAGTTTTTAATTTTGGCTTATAAAGGAAGTAGTTATGCAGTAATACAAAAGAATTCCGAAAGATGATGAAAGATACACACATAAAGCCTATTGTTTTCTGTATCATAATTTTTCTGCTTCACAAGAAAATATCTGTATCACAAGAGGACTATTTACTGAAATTCTGAGGAAGTACATGCCATGTCAAAGGACGCTCTTGGAAGTTCGTTACCATGTGATTTCAGAAAGAAGAAACTTATTAAAATGTTAAGAATTAAGGGTGAAATGGATAAAAAATGCCAAATCATAAAATCTTGATTTGAAATATCTTAAGACTTCTATTTGTTTATTAATTATTTTGAATTTTCAAAGTTACTTGCTTAGTCTAGGTACTGAGAAACGATTAATTTTGATCCTATTTGCCTCATCTTTTACATTCATTCCTATTGAGTATGTCATTTCATGTAATGTGATGGGTGGAAATATTAAAGTTTTAATAACTTGGTGCCTTGGATTTGTCCTTAGTTGTGCAAAATCTAGCACATTTGGTTATGATAATGCATTATAATCTTGTGTAAAACAGCAAGTATGTTTCCACTACATAAAATTTTAGTCTTGCTACTATCAGGCTCCCTTCCAGTTGCCTTTTAGACTTAACCGTAACAGATAAGATTGTATGACATAACCACCTTATGGTAAAGTGGTTCTTCAAAGAACAGTGCATAAGCAAAACGGAAAAAAATTAAGTGATTTGACTTTGACACATCCCTGTCAGCAGAGGACTCTGGGGACAGCAGGAGATGTGTGAATGTCAGGGAAATGTAGAGCAGAGGAGAAAATTGTTAAAAGGAGAGAGAAGGATTGCTGAAAAAAGACGTGACTGTCTTTACAGACCTCACAGCACAGAAAGGGGCA
Source organism: Penelope pileata (assembly GCA_013396635.1). Taxonomy (NCBI): domain Eukaryota; kingdom Metazoa; phylum Chordata; class Aves; order Galliformes; family Cracidae; genus Penelope; species Penelope pileata. The sequence goes on along the minus strand of WBMW01003674.1, from coordinate 21,010 downwards.
AGGCTTTCTCAGTTTCCTGTTAATTGCTATCACTGACTAAGGAAAGGGTATAAAGTGAGGGAGAACAGCACAAGATGTCCTCTCTATTATTCCCAAAAGCTACATGAATTCAAGACTTAGAAAAGGAGTCTTACTGGTGGTGAAATAAGAGAATTGAAAATATTGTTAATATGTAGTAGAAGAAAACAGAAACCAGTGATTGAATCATTTTTGGAGGATAGCAACATCATTTAATGAAAAATGGTTAGGATTAATTCATGTGTCAAGGCATGAGAGAAAATTATTGGGAAAATGTGAAAGTATGAAAATATTTAAGTCCCATTGTATGTGAAAAGAAAGTGCATGCAATGCCAGCCCAAGAGAGGTTCAGAGCAAAGATTACACTTTTCTGTTTGTTTGTATAATCCCTAGCAAAGAGTATAACAATTTTGTAGTGAACTTTTATGAGTTGCTACAGCATGAATAATGATTTTAGATTAAAAAATGCTCTAACTTCCTATCATTAATGTGTGAAAATTACTGAAACAATGACAAAGACTTTGTGTATCATTTAACTAAGAGAACACCTGTGTTATGCTTGATTTTCTTCTGCACCATCAAATTTGCTTCCATTATAAAATAAATCCACCTAGTTTATAAGTTTAAGTGAGCAGGATAGCATCAAACAAGTTTTTTGTCAATGAAAATCTGTTCCAGAGACTTTCAGAATGCAAGATTCAAGAGACACACTAATGTATGTCCTCCACACAAAAGAGAAGGTAGCCCTTATGAATAGTAAATTGAAAGTCTTTTATCTCTCATGTCAACTTAATAACTTAAATGTTTCATCTTATTGCAAGAAATCCAACTCAGTATAATCCTATAACATGCTATGAAACAAAGCCCAGTCTTTTTTTTGAAGATGCAAGCGTTTTTGATGTGAACAAGGGATTTGAAGAGGGTAAATATGAATCGTGACCTGACATCAGCAAGTGCTTTTATTCATTTAAAACTAATGTTAAGCTTCACTTAACCATCATATTAAAGGCGTTCTTGTCATAGTAGGACACTTCTACTCTTCGTGAACATAATTAAGTGCTCTTATCTTTGAAGCACATCAAAGCATTTCTGAATGAGAATGAAAGAAAGTCTTTGCAGTGTTTTCTTCTGCTATGGAAATGTAGAATTTTAAGGCAGCATATAACATTATCCTGTGTGGATGTTCAGACTGAATGGACAGATTGATCAATGGTGAAGATGGAGTGATCCTTCATTTTCAAAATTCTGTGTTAATAAGCAAAAAAGTATAATGTATCATCTGGTTACATCGTGACCTAAATAACAGTTTCAATTTAAGTGGCTCCTCTGAAAGCTCAGTCAGTTTGCACTTAAAAAATGTGAGAGAATTTTCTCGGAACTCATGAATGTGAAATATTCATAGTGAGGCAATAATACAGTTGTAAGAGCCTTTGCCCTCAATTGGATTGGCTTCTGCTTCTATTCTATTGACATCTGTAATCATTAAATGAATGTTTTTTCTTTCCCTTGGTCCAGCTGAACAGGACTCTAGACCAGTACTAGTATTTTCATGAAATTGATTGTTACCCTTTGGCCATGGTCTTGAGGACACCAATGGGCCTTAATTGGTCTGATCAGCCTTTCAAGGGATCCCTCTCCCAGACTATGGATCCAGAATCCTTCTCCAGTCTGACCCACTTCACCACCTTCATTGCTGTAGATATGAGAAGCACTCAGGGTACATCAACATATGATGGTTCCTGATGGGCCAGCTCAGGCACATAGGCATCCCCTGTCATACCTACCTGCCCCTTCCCTGCCATCTCAGGCTACCTTGGCTCGGGAAGCACAGTCACTGTCACGTGCAGTCCTTGTGCCTCTCTGTGGGAAGAGGGCTGAATGCCTGAATGAGCCCGAGGGCAAAAGCAAGCCCTGGGATACTTGGGGGGGTGTTTCTCCCACCACAGTACCCAAAGTGCCTGTCACAGCTTAGATTTAAACTACGTAAAGAATCATTGCCAAAAGTAGAAGAGAAAATGATATGAGGTTTTTTAAGGGGTCTCTCATCCTCAAGGAGTATCCTTGAGAGGTGTCTCAAGTCAAACAGAGACCACTGCTGTGCAACCAGCTGCTTCAGCAGGGAGTTTTATCAAGAAAAGCTTACTCAGGCTGTCATACTTATGGAATAAACTGGTTGGTTTGTAGTCAGATTATATACGAGGGAGAAGATAAGCATAAGACTCCCTGTACCCACAACTGTTTTGTTTCTTGATAATTAGACTTGGAAGAACCTCCTGTTATTCATGTCTTAACTGCAGGATTGATGTTCTGGTTTCCACGCTTAGAAACATCAAAGCATACCATGCAACCTGGTCCTGTGCAGGTTCTGAATAACAGTTTGGGGTTTAAGAAGTTCATGGTCTAGTCAGGGTAAGGGTCTTTACTTCCTCTGGAGCCTGAACCAAACTGCAGCTAGTTTGGTCAAGGAGTTGAGTGCATCTGTCACAGTGCCACCATGCATTGTCCCTTATGAACAGCGAGCTGGCTGTGCCAACACCCAGACTGTATCTGCTGGCAAGAACCCTACTGAGTGTAGCTGCCGTCCTTCACCCTGAGGATTCCAAGTCAGAAATATAATTACACAATAACCACACCAAATGTAACATCTCCTGGTTGTGCCATGTCCTTACCTCAGCACAGCTCCGCCCCTGATATTCTTCAGTTCTGCCCAGCCCCGCAGTCTGCAGCTCTGAGTTACCCTAGACAACAACTCTCTCCTTAGTCAACGCTCTCAGATGAGCACAGTAACTTTGCTGATGTCTTCAAGAAAGGGAAAGACATGCTGTCCCAGTGTCTCCATACCTGCTTATTGCTCTAATTCCCTGAGAGAAGGTACCCTTCAGGCACATATGTGCCTCATTGCATCCTAAATTAGAAACATTGGAGAAGTACCTAAAGGACAGTCTGGCACAGGGGCTGATGTGCCCCTCTGCCTCTCCTGTTGTGACTCCTATATTTTTCATCAAAAAAGGTGGATGGAAGGGGATCTCAGCCTGGGAGAAGTCTGCAGACATGCTGATGAAGAACCAGTGTCCCTTGCCTTTCCCTTGGAGCTCCTTGAATGTCTTCAGGGCTCAACAATTTATCAAGCTAGTCACGTGAAGGGCTTATAGATTGCTCCAAATCTGGCAACAAAATGAGTGAAAATGTTTTCTGTACCAGGCACAGATAATACAAGTATCATGTGGTACCATTTGTTCTCCTCAATGCTCTATCCATCCTACACAACTTTTTGATTACACAGCTGAGCTGCTGCCCTTAAGGTGAAATGCAACATCATGACTGTGGACCTGTTTACCAGGACAGTTCATTTAATCTCTTTCAGGAAGCATCCATGGCCCTACAGGCTGCTTAACTTGTTCTACAATGTGTTCCGACGCCATGGTCTTCCACAAAGCATTACTCTGTTCACAGTCACATGTCGAAAGGAGTTCATAGTCTGTCAGTACATGCAAGACAGCTTAAGCTCAAGTCCTTAGACTGGCTTGCAGACAGATAGACTCAGATTCTGAGATTATATCTGTGATATTACAGTAATTTTTCTTCAAGATGCCTGGAGAAAATCATTCTTTTCCCACTGGCAACCTTTGCTTGTAATAATCACATGCATCCACACAGCAGACTAATTCCCAGTCCTGAAGTCATCCAATTGCTTCACATAGCTACTGGCAACTATTGATATAATTCAGCAGGTCAAAATACTCCCTGTAATCCAAGTGAACAATGCTCAAACCACCTTTAATAGGTCATCAGTCAGTGTATACCAAACATCAGTGACCAAGATTGCTTTTCCAGCAAACAAAATATAAAACTCCAGAAAACTGAAACTCGATGTAGTCATGAAGGCCTTTCACCACTGCCCACCCTCTTAGCTACTGCCTGAAGCTCCCACAAACCCTGAAGATTCATCAAGTATTCCTCATCTACCTTGTGAGGCCATATCACCTAGAATCTTTCTCCAGCCAGACCTCCCCTTGGTGCAGGGACAGACAGAGTGAATTTGTTTCACTTGATCATCCAAAGGATCAAAAGAAGCAAATTCTGAACACTAAACTCATTCAGGGGAAGATTTACCATGTGATTTCTTGGAAGGACTGTGGATCCATAAGCTCTGTAGGGAGCCGGCAAACTGTGGATTCTCCATCTGAGACCAGGGCATTTCACAGTGAATATCTCCCAAACCCAGCGCCTGTAAGGTGTGAGCACATGCCTGGCTGACAAGAGAGGCTGTTTTCAGGGTGCCGACAGAACCAACAGATCTTACTGTCCTTGTCCAGCCCCACCTTGGGCACTTCTGTTTGTGGTCCACATCTCAGCACAGGCTAGGGCTGGGTGTACTTGGAAGAGTGAGGAATAAAAAGTTTCAACAGAATAATGCATATGTAACAGCTTTGTGTTTGCCATAGTTACTGTACAGTGATGGCTAAAGTTTCCAGTCTCTCTTCCTTTTCCTGAACGTGTGAGATACTTGTAATGGAAATAAAGGAAGAGTGTCTCTTCTCTGCCTGTTTTATGAAGATTCAGTCTCAGAAAATATGATTTTAACAACTTTAACGATTTAATAAGCTATTATTGAAAGTGGATGGAACAAGTAAAAAATATGATGAAAAGAATGCATGGATTTTTAATATTAATTTCCAGGATCTCATTTAACAATTTTTGTCTTTGAAGATCTTTTTATGCTGGAAAATACTATTCACTACAATAATGCTACACCATAAAAAATGAGATTAAAGATCTTGTAAACACGTGTTGCTTGCAATAAAGTCAGTACTAGATAATATCAAACTAAAAAAAAAGTTCTCAATTTGCAGAAACAAAAATACTGGCAATAAACTATAAACCACAGAAAATGTCCCTCATATTACATTTCCCCCTTAAGTACAAATTTTAAGCTGTTTTTGCAGGATTTAATATCTTTATGTCTTCCATCTACAGCATTTCTAATTGTTTGCAGTTGAAGATAACTTATAGCAGAACGAATAGTAATAAAGTGCATACTTCACCGCTGCTCTCAATTTTATGAGATCCCTTTATTTTCTGAAATATTTGTGGTGGAGGAAGGAGCAAAAGGAAGCTAGAGAGATATTCAGCACAGGCCTCTGGTGTTTGCCAAATAAATGTATAATGAGCTAGACTGTGTCTTCTCAATATTTTCAGCCTGGGACAACATAGAGCAGGACTGTCTCCCTGCAGAGAAATTGCTATAGAGAGATCGTAGAAATTGCTTTCAGGCAGCTTCAGGAGCTGCAGCTTGTTGCACAGGGTAGACCTGTCTTGTTTTGTTGAACACTGTAGAAAGTGAGGTGAATTCTGTCCTTATATATTCAGGTGGAGTCAGCCCTTGACAGAGTCCTGTCTATAGGGTGTTGCCTAATGGCTGTTCCTGATGGCAAAGTAGTGTTGTGCAAAGAAGGACCACAGGATACTGAGATTCAAAAGGGTTATAAAATTCAAATTCCAATTCAAACAAGTCATTCAAACCAGTCATCCTTACACCAACTGAAGGAAAGCAATGCAGAGCACAGCTACACTGAGGTCAGGTCATATTAGTGAAGTGTATGGGAGTTTATTAGTTCAGGTATGGGAGAAAAAGAACGAATAAATCAGAAGGAAACAGATTGCATGATTTCAGCAGATTTCAGCCAACTCCCAACAGGTTTCAAATGATTTTAATTAATATCTGTTTGCCTGTGCACTGCCATCCATTAAGCACATACCTTCCTAAAGCAGTTGTGACCCAGAAGGAAGATGTGTTACAATGAAGGACCGTGAAGGAAGGTGAATGCTGCCTGAGACACCTATCTTTAGTGAGAAGCCATAGCTGAAGAAAAAAGCAGTATTTCAAAAAACACTATTCCGTATTCCTTCAGCCTGACACAGTGGTCTTAACCAGCATCTGTGCAATACAGTTAAGCTATAGACTGTGAGATACTGTCTTATTATTCAGGCTTTCATAAATCATATCAATTTCTTCTATTTTCCATTATTTTGTGAATTACAATGATATGATCACAAGCTGAAAGTGCTTGTATTGTAGCAAGGCTTTCAATAAAAACGAAATCGTCTTCTAAATAACAACTTTACCATAATAGGGTTTCATTGTCTGCCTTGAAGGAAAAGATGCAGCAACTAGCCTTGCTCCAACATTTAAGGGAAGTACAACTTGAAGCATGTATATTCTGTAGCTCTTTATTCTTTATTCTTTAGCATTCAAAAGCAAGGAAATATTTCACTTCCTTCGTATGCAGGGACTCGTAGTTAAGCCCTCCAAACCAAAAAATCTTGGGATTTGCACTCTCCACATCTGCTTTGGTTAAAATACATGTAGTGTTTTGCTGTCATGGTGACTAACGTGTCCATTCTGATTTCACTCTTGAGAGCATGGAGGATGAAAAAGCATTAAGTTACTATAGCTATAAGACAACAAGTGTCACAAAGAGGATAAAAAAATTATCCATTGTTTGGAATTACAGATCTTTTCTCAAGAAGAATGTACATTTAATTTACAAATTGTTTGCAGGCGGTTGCAGTCAATGCCTTAGGAGAATATCAAATTCCAAACAATTTGAAGAAAAAAATAGGAGTAAGTGTCTGCTCAATTGTTGGTTTTTACATATTTTTACTCACTAGAGAATGATTTTGGGGATTGGGATGGGAATAAGTTCCTTTTCATCTTGCATAAAAAGTAGAAATTCAGCTGGAAAACATTGACAGAAAATGAAAACAATAGCTTAAAGCATTCCATTTGTAGATTAACATATATGTTTTTCGCTATTCAGATTTTCTGCTAATTCTAGAAATTAGAAAACAAAATACAAGGTGAAGGAAAAAATGTGGTGAGAAAGTGATTTATTTTCATTTGCAATGGATGCTCTGAAAGTAATGTCTCCTATTTTGCCATATTGGCCCATGACCTCAGAAGCTGATATTGGGGGTATAGCAGTAGAGGCTGAATCTTCTCACTAATATTCCATTTAATTTTTTTTGCCATGCAACAGATGACAGCAGAGGGACAGCCTGATAAAATGGTGTCTGACATAGAAGCATGTGGGAAGCAAAAATGTGGAACTGAATTCCTCCACACAGAAAAAATTGCACCCATTGACATTCATCAGTGCTTGCTGAATGTTGATGGAGACCAAACTGCATGTGAGCACAGTGACGTGGTGGGTGACGCATTTCAGCAGCAGTGACAACAATGGGTCACCTCTGCTGGTGTAGATTTTTACGAGCATGGCGTGCAGGCTCTTGTTCATTGCTGGTGAAAATGTATAGCTAATGGTGGTGACTATGTTGAAAAATAGTTTTTTGTGCACACAGAAATAAATAGAAGGCGTTACTTTCAGAGCAACCTACATATTATTGGGGAAAGGGGTTTCTGTGTGAGATGGAATTTCATTTTTCCAAGTAAATTTTGAAATACTAATTTTTGCAGATCTGGAAAACCCTTAAAACATTGGTTCAATCGTAATTTAAGGAGAGTGAGATCTACTTGCTAAGTATCTGATGTGTTCAAAATACCTTGATCAAACATCAAAAATTCCTGTCTAAACCAGCCGAGCATTTTATTGGCCTAGATAGAAATCTAGACTGAGAAATCCACTAGGAGCAAGACACCATTTAATACCAATAGAATGGTGCATTATTCATATGTAGGGTATCAAGACTTAATAAAGAATTAAAATATTTCCCAAATATTTCTTACTGCTTGTAACATCAGTAACTGAAGAAAAATAGTGCTGCTCGCTATGTGTAAACACAAATTTAAGTCTATAATAAACAATGGGTTTTTTTTGTCATACACTGTTAGTTGATTTTTTCTCACTACCATATTTCTTGTACACTTGGCAATGCAGGGGCTTTTAGCTGCAATTTTATGATGTGTAGTACTATAGATCATTTCATGACTTGTCCTTGTTGCAGCCTCTGCCTCGCTAAGATTCCTCTTTAGTCCTTATACTTGAAGGAAGTGAAGATTTCACTGGAAATGCTGACAGCTATATGTCCATCAAGAGACAGGAGCATCTGCAGGTGCAGAATGTCGTTTTTTCTCTGTCAAGGGATTCATTTTATGTTGGCAGTTACTCCAGATGTCCTTGAAAATTAGCTGGGATCAACATCAAGATTGACTCTAGCTGACAGGAAAGACCTTACCCAGCTCCTTGCTCAGACCCCCACAGTGGGATGGGAGAGGGAATCAGAAGGGCAATAGCAACAAAACAAAAAATAACAATAAAAACAAACAAAAAAACAAACAGCAACAACAACAAAACAACAACTACACACACAACTTCTCATGAATCAGGACAAAGACAGTTTAAGAAGAAAAAGAAACAAGTGATGCAAAAGCTACCAGTAGACTGATGCCCAGCCAGTCTCCAAGCAATAGCTACTTTGGAGAAATTCATCCCTAATTTTTTTGCAGGTCATGATGTTACACAGTGTGAAATATTCCTTTGGTCAGTTTTTGTCATCTGTGCCTGCTACCAACCTTTTGTCCAGCCCCAGTCTATTCACTGAGGAAGCCAAGCGAGAAACAGAAAAGATCTTGACACTGGGCAAGCACTAGCACCTAAAGCACTAGCGTGTCATTTTGGCCACAAATCTGAAACGCTGCCATACAGACCATGATGAAGATGGCTAATTCCATTTCAAACAGACTCAGAGCAGTCAGTTTCTGTGTTTGGGAAGGCTACTTTGAGCTTTAAGGCTAAAATCAAGTCAGACTGACTTCCCTACTACTTTAGAAAATGGAAGCACTTTCTTAGCAGCAAGGAAAATATAGCAAGGAGAGGAGATCAGATGGTCACACAGCCCAAGGCACTGAACCACCTTTTCTGAGGTTTGTTTCCAGTGCCTATTCCTAATCTGATCGTCTTTAGCTATGAACCAATGCAAAAAATATAAATGCAAAGGACTAAAAAATGTGTCCATTTGGTTACTGAAAGAGATCATTTGCACCAATATTGTATAGATAGAAAATGAACTTATTTTCCAGATTTTTCCTTAATGTTCCTCATGTAAACATAAAATTACAGATGAGCCAGGAAACCCACGGTCATAACTAGCATTTTCTTTCCAGATCACACACTCGTACATGGACATACCCAAATCCACAAATAACTCCAGAACACAACTACTTCTCATGAATTGATACCAAGACAAAATTTGTGATGGGATATCTTCTAATCAAAAGATGGAATGTGACTGCTTTGATAATCCCTGGACTGTTTAAAATATTTTATTTTTGCTGATAATCTCAAAATGTTTATTACATAACGAAAGTTTAGTGTAGGATTAATGAAATGAATACAAGTTATTTAAAACAAACGGAAAAAAAAAGCTAAACAGAATGAAATATATCGTAATAGCTCTGGTCATGTTTGGACTTAGGGAAATCAGAGTTTACAGAAAGACAAATGTGACCAGAATTTGACCTTGTATCTCTTTGTCATATCTCATGGATGACAATCTTATGTTCCATATGTAAAATGCGTAACATCAGTTTCTTAAACAGACTAAGCATTTGTTAACCTCATGAAAACTCAGTAATGTATAATGTCAGTGCAGCATCATATAAAACATTTTTCCATATAATGTCTACTTGATTTTAACACTTTTCTCCCAAAAATTACGGTCAAGAGTGCAATTACAGTAACCTAAAACTGACAGAGATTACAATAGTCTTAAGCAATGAGCAGAAAAGTTTTTCTACTGGGAAGACATAAGTGTCAGATACACTAGTTCAGCCGTCAGTATTCTGATACCACACCAAGAAAATAATAAAGGACAAAAACACCTATTCTCAAATGCAAATTTGATTTGTAGAGTAGAAAAAAACAACTGCAAAATTGCAAAACATGAGAAAAAATAAATCCATAGATTGGAGAACACTTTTAATTTATCAGTGACTGTGAAACATTAGCATCATTTTCTTACCGTAGCTCAACCCTATGCTGCATGGGATCTGAACCAGCCATAAACATAATTCTCTACCATTACAACAGTGAAAAAATGGCCATGAGAATGTTTGCATTTCAGAACATAGAAACAGGAATGCCGTTATACATGAGATATTAACAGCCATCAAACACTCCAGACTTTTCGTCATAGTTAGAAAACAGAAATGACTCCTAACTGAAAGATCCTTGACCATCAGCCATGTACAACCTGCGGACTGCATGCCACATATGGTCCAGGACAGCAAGTAATGTGGCCTGCTCCCTGCTGGCATGTCATCACAATGGCAGCTCTTCCATGCTGAGCAGCCTGGCCCAGCCCCAGGCACGCACTCATCATTCAGCAGCAACCAAAGCATCCATGTACTGTTAATGTTGTCTCAGATGAAACCAGGACAAGAGAAGGGCACAGTACAATGCTAATTCCACCTCTCATGCCTGCCACACACACTCAATTGAATTGAAACCTGCGCGTATTACACATTATATGTGATTGTGCCACTTGGTGATTAAAATGCAGTGATTACCGATAATATTTCTACCTATCTAATGTCATAAAAATAATAATAACCTCTTTCTCTGTGACCATGTACGTTCACAGAGCTGATAATTCTTAAAATTAGTTTGCTGTATTTTTCAACCGGGATGAATGATGCATTAGAAACCCCCAAACAGGATATTTTCCATCCTTCATTTAAAAAAAGAAGGAAAATATTCTTCAGCTCAGAGAAAGAGTGATCAAGGGAGAACTTGAATTTTAGACATCTGATTGTTTCCATGTGCTCTTCAGGATGCTCACAAATATTCAAATCAATAATTTAGATCTTAGATTTCAAATATAGATAATTAGGATGAACACAGGAGGCTATCTAGTGAAATCTCTCACTTCAAAGAGTAGTCAACTTTTAATTTATATTAGATTGCCCTGGACCTTGTCCAGTCAGGTATTGAATATCTCCAAGGACTGGGATTCCAAAGCCTCTCTGAGTAGTTTGTTCAAATGTTTGACCACCCTCAGGGTGAGGACTTTCTTCCTTGTATTTGACTGGAATTTTCTTTGCTGAAACATTTGTCTTTTGCTATGCTTTGACTCTATGTTTGGTCTAAACACTCATTGGGCAGTTAATTCAGGAATAAGATCCCTCTGAGCCTTCTCCTGGCCAGGCTGAACAAACACAGTTCTTTCAATATCTCCTCAGATGACATGACAAAAAATTGAAAATTGCAATCTAAGGTACACTTTAAGTGTTTAAATATATAGCATAGCAACGAAGGCCAGACGTTTTGCCATTCTACAGTTATGACTACAATTAAATCAATTTCACTCCTGGAAACATCAGTTCAAAATTAATTACCTTTTAAGTTAAATGTCTAGACTCTGCACCTTTTACAGATTCATTTTACTTTCATTTTCTTCCCTGCCTTCCTGTTGAATTGAACTTTAATTTGTTGTGGTTGACACTATTCCATGTTAAGCATTTATAATACTTCAATTTACTGATTCGTACTAGAGAATTTTATATTACAGTGCATGTAAAGTATCTAATATATTTTGCTGAAATTTCTGAAGATTTAGGTATTTAAAAAACATTGTCTTCATTTGCAATTAGTGGCACTTACCACTTAAGTCATTAAAACTTTTTTCTCTAACATGAATTTTATAGCATTTTTGTTTTGTAACCTTTTTTGCTTACTTTCTGTTTTATTGTATTAATGGTATTTAGCACTATTTTACAAAAACTTATTCTTGATTATACTTACACTTATAATGATAAGACCAAGGATTACTTGTGTCTCCTGAGAATTCTGACCTGTTCGTACCTGAAATACTTATTATATGCATTTATGACAATTTTGAGAAGATTTGATCGTTAAATAAATGCATCAATATTTAACCAAATAAGTTACATTGCTTTAAGAATTTCTAAGTTTTGTTGTTTAAGAATGTCTAAGTTTTATTGTTTAGTACTGTAATTTCCTTCTGCTGTTCTGTTTGCAGTCTATTTGAACTTATTGTGAGATATTAAATTGACCACCCAGATGCAGAAATCTTCTGTCTAAGAAAAAAGATTGTCCAGAAAGAATAACTAGTAGAGTTTCCTGGATGTATTGTTTGTCCTTGCAGACAGAGAGAAAAATATTTCCACAAAACGAATAAAGATTATTTCCAAGAGAAACATAGAAAAGGAAAACTAAGCTCCTCACATTCTGTTTATTATCCACACCCCACCGCACCTCCCCTCCCCCCAGCCAAAAAAAAAAAAAAAAATTGGCTGATTATGACTCAGGTAATGGAGGGATACAGACTCACAGAGAGCCCACAACAATTCACTGAAGATACTAAAAAAAACTGGTGAAGAAACCCATACCTAAATGTAAAGACTGAGGCAGACATAAAGCACTGAATAGCACAAAGTAAGCATAGCCATTCAAGAAAAAATATCTACATCTTACTAAGTTCAGAGCATTGGTATAAAGCTGAGGAAACAAATTGAATGGAGGATGAAGTGATGTTAGTGTGACTATGTACAACTCACTTGCTAAACTCCAGAAAAAATATGATCATGCCCTCCTAAACCCATCCCACCCCACAGAATAAAATCTACCTGACTCCTGTGTCAGTTATGTAAGTTCAGAGACTACCAACTGACTACAAATCTCGTGTAAAAAAATAGTCTCCTGCCTTCCAGATATCTGAAAATTCCAGCGATACAGGGAGGGTAAATGCATCTGTGACACAGGACCTACAATATAACGCATTTATTATTTGTTTTAAGTATACAGCCAGCCACCGCAATATCCTGAGATACTGGAGGTGAACAAAGGTGGGTCACACAGCAAGTGTTTGAGTCTAATTCCTGTCAAAGGTGATAATTACAACTGCAAAGCTAATTGCAATCTCCAGATCACTATTTCCAGTGGAATAACATTGCTGCAGCTGAATAGGAGTGTTTTGTAACAGAGCTTGAGAGGTTATATGCTGAAAGTCCATCTGGTGCACTTTGAGAAAGAAATTGTTTGAACAGGATATGTGACCATAGGCCACAAGAGAGTGTTTTTCAGAGCCTCTGTAAGCTGCCCCCAAATGATTTCCGCACACACGTTGAAACTCCACTGCTAGCCACCAGATGTACACCAGAAAAAAATGAGACAAAGATGCACATCAGGGATTTTTTATTCAGAGTTGCCTTAGAGCATGGAAATAAAACATCTGAATGAGAGCTTGATAGACAGACAGCATGGAGAAGCATAGAAAACACAGACAAAACAGCTATGTGTGGCTGTGAGTTTCTATTTGGACACTTTCAAAAATTATGTTTCTATACGATCACAGCCAGCAAAGAAATCAAAATCCACAGTATACATTGTACTTTTGTCCTGCTTGGACACTATTAATAGCTAGGTGCTGTAGGTATGTGAGGATTTTCCACCAGTTCTGATTGATGATCTCTTTTTACAACTACCATTTCCAAGTCAATGGCAGTTTTTCCGCTTTTAAGGACTTGGTTTATTGCTGTCTGCAGCTGTGAATTGGCGCGAATGCATAGAGAAAAACTCTACCTGGGAATACTGAGTATTATGAGGGTTTGAACCATTTTCCCATTATTTATACCTTCTCTCATTGCACTTACAAGTGTTTCAACTTAATCCACTTTACTTTTCATTGATGACAATCAGTCAAAATGTAAACAGTCGGATGGCTGACAAGCTAATAAAATACTTCCACTCCAAAATAAGAGAAGGGGATAGCTGAACCAGAACATAACCTTATTTTCATCTGAAAGCTGGTAGTTCTCCTGCCTTAGACTACTTCCACAAATAAGTCCACACTGCACACAGCTTTCATTTTGACTAAGCAGTTTTAGACTAAATAGATTTTTATTGTATTTTGTCCCCTAGTTTGCAGCCTCAGTACACTGTTCTATAAGTATGATAGGAAACTTCAACATATACAGTTGGCATACAAAAATGTGGGATGTTTGAGAATGATCTAGGTTTATGCGATCAAAACATATAAAGAAATAAGTAATTTATGTTATTTCATGCAGCAATATTTTTACAGGTTGACGTGTTTTCCCTGTACTTATGTAAATTTTAAAATCTCTCTTTGAAAATGTAAATAGGAGAACTATTGCAATGAAATAATTGTTTGTTCCACTCCCTCCTCTTTCCCTTTTAAAGTTGGACTGAAACAACCTGCACATGCACGTGAATTTTGGGCTGGAACAAAATGGAAGCCTTAAACTTGAGCACAGATCTTATTTCTAACTGAGACATGATCGTTCATCCAGATTCTTTCATCTGCTGTGCCTGTTGAATGCTTTCCTTGTGAATAAATATAACCCTAAGCCTAGTACACCTGTCCCCTCAGGAAGCTTATCAATACTTCAACCAAAAGATGCATGTCTAGTGTATGACTGAGAAAAAGAGTCCAAAGACCTGCTCTGTTGATTGCTGTCTGCCCTGGCAGGGAATCAGGCCTCTACATACTATGGATGTTGTGAACATCTATCAAGTGGATGAATGCATGTAATCTGACTGAAAGCCACTGTTGCACGATCATTGTAAATGATTTATATTCAATATTCCTTACAGCTGAAGAACAAGCTAATATTGAATGAAAGCTTCTTCAAAATTCTTTCAGAAGAATGAAATTATGTCAGAAGTTGCCATAGGGCACATCATGCTACACAAAACATAAATGCGTTTTGTAATGTGCTTCCTCACCAGTGTTTTCAAAAGGCATGGGAACTGTGCAACCTTTAGGGAATGGAGTCTCTGTTTAACAGCTAGAGGAGTAGGCATAATGGAAGACAAAGTGGCACCTAACATTATAATGAGGCTTAAGAAGTTTGCGAAGCTTATCTCATACAGTGTCTTTGATACTAAACATCTGTATTTTATGATTTTTCATGTGGATAATATACATACCATCAGAGAGCTGATATGTTGTCCTTTCAGCAAAATAGCCTGCATAAGAGTGGCCTGGATTTGAAAATAAATCTGTCTGTGTTTGTGGAGAACACTAAGCTCCCTAAGAGCAGATTATCCAATGCAGACAATGCTAAAAAGGAAGATGACCAAAATGACCAACATAAATGTTCTTTTTTTTTTTTTTTCTGATGGTGGGGGGAAGTGGTGAGATGGGAGGGAAATAGAGGTATTAATTGGAAAAGAAGTCTAAAGGAAGTGTAGAAGAATCAGGACAACTTGCAAAAATGGAGAAAGAGAATTGGGAAATCAGGCTTGACACTGCTCGAAGTAGCCTTGACCATTAGCCTCCATTCAGCCCAGGCAGGGCAGTCCCATGGGATGCCTCTATCCGTCCAGGGTCTGAATCTGATGCTGGAATAGCCACATCTCACACCAGGAGATCCCCATGAGGGATTGCTGGTGACCGACATCAGCCTGGAGAGTTTGGGTACACACCTACCTCTCCGCGCACATGTGAATCATAGAATCATAGAATCATAGAATGGTTCAGGTTGGAAGGGACCTTAGAGATCATCTTGCTCCAACCCCCCTGCCATGGGCAAGGACACCTCCCACTAGACCAGGTTGCTCAAAGCCCCATCCAGCCTGGCTTTGAATACTTCCAGGGAGGGGGCATCAACGACTTCTCTGAGCAACCTGTTCCAGTGTCTCACCACCCTCACAGTGAAGAATTTCTTCCTTATATCCAGTCTAAATCTACCCTCTTCCAGTTTATAACCATTACCCCTTGTCCTGTCACTACCTATCCTTGTAAAAAGCCCCTCCCCAGCTTTCCTGTAGGCCCCCTTCAGGTACTGGAAGGCTGCTATCAGGTCCCCCCGCAGCCTTCTCTTCTCCAGGCTGAAGAGTCCCA
>WBMW01003673.1:42360-76317 GCA_013396635.1 Penelope pileata | reverse complement strand
GCTGTGTTGAACCTCACTGGGTTTACATGNCTGTGTTGAACCTCACTGGGTTTACATGGGCCCAACTTTCAAGTTTGTCAAGGTCCCTCTGGACGGTATCCCTTCCTTCTATTATGTCAACTGTACCACTCAGCTTGGTGTCATCAGAAAAGTTGCTGAGGGTGCACTCAATCCCATCATCGATGTCATTTATAAAGATGTTGAAGAGTACCTGTCCCAAGACAGACCCCTGGGGGATGCCTCTCATTACCAGCCTCCACCTGGACATAGAACCATTTACCACAACCCTCTGGCTGTGACCTTCCAGTCAATTCTTTATCCACAGAATAGTCCACCCTCCATCTCTCTCTAGTTTAGAGATAAGGATGTGGAGGGGGACCATGTCAAAGGCCTTGCACGAGTTCAAGTAGATGACGTCAGTCACATTCCCTTTGTCCACCAATGCCATCACTCCATCATAGAAGGACATTAAGTGCCTTGGCTTTCTATCCAGTTTCTGTGGAAAGCTGAACCTAAAAGTGGTGTCCTTAAGCATGTTTCTGCCCAAAGAAATATGGAAGTCTGAGTTAGATATTAATTTGCTAGATTCATTATTTCTTCTTTTTGAGATTTGTTTCCCTTCACTTGAGTTTCACAGCACAGTTTCCCAGTTTGGAGGCAGCCCTGCTCTCAGAGCTAAAGTAGAGATTTTAAAATACATTTTTCTTCACGTATTAAAGCAGCAGTGAGAACATCAACCATGCTTATATTCTGCTTCTGTGAATGAGCAATTGTAAGAAAAGACTGGAAGTCTTTTTGCTTCTTCCTGCTTCCCTGCACAAAACCACAAAGCATGTAGAGAAAACAAAACACTTTTTTTTCATCCATGATCAGATTTCTTTTCTCAGTTTGTATGGTGTAAATTTTAAGGGACTAGGGATATTTCTAACTGTGTATTTCTGCAGAAATTTGGCGCAGTGAGGATCCATTTCGGTTATAACCTGTGTCACTGTAATGCAAAAAGATCAAAGTGGCCTTCATTTTTCCATGGTGTTTATTAACTTATATAAACAGAAATCACATCTTGGGTCTGATATTTTAGTATTATAGAGTCAGTCATCTAATACAGAAATAAAGATACAGTCTGTTATTTTCTTAGTAGACATATGAGAGGACTCTTATATCATTACATTCTTAGTATTCTTCCTGCCCTAAGTAATATTTAGACAATGCCCTCAAATGTTGGAAACACAAAACTTTTAGTGTTCACTCCTTTAAAAGTGTAGTTATTAGATACACTTTTTAAATATCTTTAGAGCATCTTTGTCTTCAAAAGTATACATGGATCAAATGTAGTATTATTAAGAGAAACTAAAATGAATGCAGTTCTTTTTCTAGGAGCACACTTGTTTGTGAATTCTGTCTACTTTCCACACAAATACTAGAGAAGGTTGAATGGACATCATCACAGATTAATCAGCATCTTTCCTTTTGGTTTTGTTCTCTTCCTTCTTCCTCAGTTTTAATCTCCTTTTTTCTGTCTGTGGCAGATGGCACTATGCTAATGAAGAAAAAGGAATTCTGGTCTCAACAGCTTGTGCCAGAAGACCAGCAGAGTCTTTCCTTGCAAAACTTTTTTTACATAGAGAAAGGAATGGAAGACTATGATTATTTTTTAAAGAGAAAAGAACCCAAATTTTATCAGTAAAACATGCTCATGGAGGATACAGGTACTGAGGAAATACTGCTATGCCCTTTTGAACTCTTCCATGAGGTGACCCACGTATGCATTGCTGAGTGGGACATATTATATACTCTAGCTGTAGTGCATTGTGGGAGAGTTATTCTTATGAAATATTCGAGACCGGAGCTTTTAAATTCTCAATGAAATCATGAAATTCTGGGGGAAATAGATGCCTAACACAAATGATTAACCATATTACTGAGTCAGAAGCATAGCTTTACATAAATAAGAATGTTAATATAAAAAAAAAACATAAAAAACCAAGATTTTACTTAGATTTAATAGTAAACTAAGGAGCTTGTTGTTTACTATTTGTTTGCAGTAGTAAACAAATGAGATATTTGTGCAGGAGTCTGCTGTTAGCCAACGTTATTATCTTGATACATATTTTTCATCAGAAGACTAACAGCTTTCATATTCAATTCTAAACAGCTGATTTTGAAAAAACATTTTTGTTGTCAATTTTAAGATTTAACTTAAAAATAGTTTAAGCAATAATAACCATTGATATTGAAGATTTAATTTTTGCTCATGTGTTGAGCATTTTTCAGAAAAAAACTCATTTTTATATGATCAAAGCACTTAGTTTTCAGGACATTTGTTCTATCTGCAGACAATTGTTACTTAAAAATAATGAAATAATTATATACAATAAAATATGATCACTAATTATTTTGTTTTGTTTGCTTGAATTATCATTTTCAACCTATAGTAAGCAAAGCACAGGGAGAAAAAAATGTGTTACGTTTATACCAAAATGTCATATTTGTTTAGCTTATTTTATTACAAGGGATTCTCATCTATTTAAAAATATAAACCCAATAACAACACTAGATTTTCAAGAGAAAAACCTGGAAATTCTGATGCTGAATACACATCAGGAATTTTGGAAGAAAAGAAGTTTCTAAACTGGGCTTGACACAATATAATCTACTAGCTAGTGTTTATGTTCTATTGACTTCCAGTGGATGAAGTGTCCGGCACCCAAATGCCGTCTGATAACTCTCCAGTAGAGACGACTGTAAATTTTGAGAGTGCTTCAGCTAACAAAAGATTTTCTCTGTTTTAAATGGAAGAGCTTGTGAATTCTAGTGGAAGATTCTGAGAGATGCAGCTATGGTATTTTGATGTAGCTGTGTATTTTGCTATGCAAAACGTGACTGATTTATACAGCTCCCTAGCTGATTCCCTGTTTTGTGGAAACAAAAAAACAAACCCCCAAACCACCAAAAATCAATGTAGCCATGTCCCAGGATCTTTACTCATCTCAGATGGTCAGGATTTAAGTTTTACATCTCACCCGAAAGATTGATAATGCTCTTGAAACATTCACATGCCAGAAGTGTATCGATTGAATGTCTACTGCTTTCAGTAGTTAATAAATCCCTGGCTAACATTTACTGCCTTACAAAAGAGAGCCACAATAACATTGCACATATTAATTGTGATTTTGAAATTAAATGTTGTTAGCATATCTAAAAGGTGGAACTATTTTCATTAATGCCTCAGGTTGACAGCAAGTTATGTCAACAAAGTTCAGGAAAATGTCTTCCGTATCCCTGGGATGTTCATAAAAATAAATTAGCCTATGAAGACATACCATGTTTAGGGAAATTCATACGCATGTAATTTTACTGGAATGCAAAGCTAGCCAACAGTTTAGCTGAAATGATTAAGATAACTAGATATCGAATAACCACAAACTGTTTTACGTAGCAATAATTTGTTGTCTTTTTTGGTTTTTAGATAGACCACAACTTACAGAGATGCCAGTACAGAGAGGAGAGTGCTTATTTAACCTTAGTTTTCTTTTGTGTGAAAAAGTGCTCACAGGCATTGAATAAATGAAAAGAGAAGAGACTGTTTAGTACTTCTCAATGAACCACTCTGTAGAGTATTTTACTCTATGCCTTGATGTTAGGAGTCAGACTGAGAATAGAAATTGCATTAATTAACAAGACAAATCTTCAAAAAAATTTGTCTCTATCGAAGAATGAGGAAAAATACTTTTGAGAGGAAATCTACAGATCATTTGCTAAGCTGAAATCTCACTTGAAGATGACAGCTCTGAATCTCAGCCAGCAAGGCTGGAGTTAGCAATATAAAAGTCAAGCATCCAGTGTAGGTGATTAGTGAGGCTCTTCCTATAGACAAATCAGATGTCTTGGGACAATTATTCATCCCCTTCTAAAACAGGAGCAGAAGAAGGACAGTTTTATATTGGACATCGGCTTAGATCCTGAAGAAGAAGACAAAATTATTGTTCTCTTCAAAGAAAATAAAAATTGTCTTCTGCAAAATTACATGGAGGCAGATCACCAACCACAGTTAAGACAATTAACAGCTTTGTTACCCTTTTCCCCTTACCGCAAAAAGAACAAAAAGTCCAGGTAGAAAGGTTTTATTTATTTATTTATTTATTCAATGTGTGAGAGATTAAATTAGCTTAATTTCTCTCCATTCAGCATCTTTGAAGAGATTTTAGCAACATAATTGCATAATGCCAATTCATAATATCATAACTTGGTAGAAAAAATTGCTTGCTGAATGTAGCTCTCCTCTTCAGCTGGCTAAAATTAGTTGCCCAGTTTCAAAAACCTGAAATAAGGTGGGATAAATCACATCATAAAAAGAATGCAGTGAAAAATAATTCATGAGAAAGGGTATGCTTTGTGGGAAAAAAAAGTGCTTACCATCATGCATTTGGTGTAATTATACTTTTCAAACTACAATGAACTGTAGTTCATATAAGTAGTAGGTTAACAACATGACTAATTTAGTTATTGTTATTGCCTTTGGCATTCATTTTGATATATGTATTGTCAAAATCTTGGTGTATCAACTTCATTGTGTTTGCATCTTTCGTTAGTTGGCTACTTAGCTTCCAGCACTTAATGCATTTGGAGATATTCATGCTTGGATTCATTCAGTGCAGAAGAACTTCTAATTTTCTGGCAGTTTTGTCCTTGCTCCTGCTTCTTTAGTAACCAAAATCACAGAAAGAAGTACGAGGGAGGCAAAAACTCCTCTGTGAGAGGATACCAAAATGGGGTAATGTGGGAGTATGGAGCAGCAGCAGCATGCAGCTGCTTTGTTTATTATTCCTACAGCTGGGGAAAAAGCCAAGAAATAAGCTCAGGTGGGCTGTTCAGGGAAGGTTGGCTTTCAGGGATAGAAGGCTTTTAAATATTTTGCAGTTGAAGTATTTAATACAAAACATGCACAAAATGGTATAAAAACTGAAAGACTTATTTTAATTTTTGCTTAGGATAAGGACATTCCCTGAGCTGGGGCTGGAACAAAAAGAAACTCCCTGACTGGATGACATCTAGTATGTGCTTGTGGGAGAAGGCTTGGTGTTGGGCTTGGGGGGTGTGAATGACTAAGACAGGATGTGACAAGAGGGGATGGATGGGAAGAGGACAGTAGGATAACAGCTTTGTGAAGTTGTTGTGTGTCATGAAAGCTTGCTAAAATTTGGGTACTAATCAACAATATATCTTAGTGACACATGAATCAATGTGTAAAAAATACTGAGGACTGGAAGTCTTGTAGTGTCATACTGCGTAGCTGGAAAGGCTTCTCTTTCATCTTTTGCACTTCCTGAGATTCTAGCCTTAAATAGCTATAAAATTCTTGTTTCCCTTTCTGGAATTCCCATGGCTCAACTACTTCTTTTTGCTACCCTTTGTAGTAGTTTGCTGGATTATGTTCATACCAAGACTACTTTTTTGTCTATCAAGTATTGGAGATATCTGCAAGGTAGCTTTGAACTAGTTATATTCTGCTGCTGTTAGAGAGAGAGTCACGGCAACACAAAGCTTGCAGTAGACTTTAAAGTATGGATATCCAAACTTTTGGCTTGCCTAGGCTGCATTGTGTGAAGAGGAATTATCTTGAGCTGCATATAAAATATGTAGTATAGTTAATGTAAGTAACAACACTTTAAAAAATATATATTAATTCTAATATTTTGAAATATATACTGTTTTTCCTTGTACTTTATCTGTGTTTTAGATTTTATCATAAAATGTTTAACTTATTATGTTAATTTCATGTGAAAAAAGTGGCCATTAAATATATAATTTGGTGAATTTACAAATTCTGAGAAAAAGTGAATAAATGTAGATATAATGTGCATCCTCCCTAAACCCACCTTTAGCATGCTTGCATTAGCAAATTGACAAACAAATAAATTGTGTTTGTTTAGGCAATTTTTACTTGTATATTGCCCCCACGTGGTCAGAATACCAGAAACACTAATCAAATATATATTGCAAAACTAATTAAATACATCTTGCAAATTATTTTATACTTGTGAGCTTTTTGAGATTTTGAAAATAACAAAATTTGTCAGCACTGCACGAGTATTCTGGATATTTCTTCTACAGTGAATATGTTATTAAATTATTTTACAAAATAATACAAGCCCAACTGTAATAATTAAGAAGAAAACTTACACGTCTCCTTAATAACATAAACCACGTTTTCACTGGCACACACACATGTAAGTAGGTTGAAATATTAGCGATAATCACTGTGTCTTACTTGCCAAGCAGCAGAAGCATATGTAACGTGTAATACACATAAGTTTCTATTCAACTGAGTGTGTGAGGCCCAAGAGGCAGAGTTAGAACTACACTGCACCCTCTCCTCCACAGCACTTTATTGCCACCTGTACAGTCCATGTTCGAGCTAGGAGCAATTGACTCACAAAAAATATCACTAAAAATCACATAATAATGTTAAAAGTTTACAATCCTGTTGGGCTACATTACTAGCTGTCTGTGGCCACAAGCAGCCCATGGGCCAAGGGTTGGAGATGTCTTCTTTAAAGTATGCTTTTGAATTGAGAAGGAAGACAAGGTAATTAATTTTGATTCCTTTCATATTTGGGTCAAAATAGATGCTAATTTACCTGCTTATTCATTTTCAGTCTGCTTGAGCCATTTGTAATCCCTGTTTACAGATCCGAGTTGGAATGAGGTGAAGACTTTACCCCTTGAACTAAAAGTTTCCTAAACTTAACTTGTCAGCAATGGAGTAGATACCACCAACTATCTTCTGCCATGCATACCCGCATGAAATCTCAGTCTTATCTCTCATGTGTCTTAGACTCATCTATATAAGCTAAATAATACCAAATACTTCAAAGAGATTTTTCTCTCCTTCCTTACTCATCTAGTAGTTTATCAGTTGTTTCTGTCTCACCAAAGAGTACCTTGATCATATTTTGGGAATATATTTGGTGAGTACATTGTATTTCTTTTCCTATACCTCAACATTCTTTTCTTTTCTTTTTTTTTCCCTGATTGCTTTAGACTCCCTCTTTACTTTTTAGGGTAAAATAGAGTTAAACTAAAATCCCTCTTCTGTGATAAAGAAGGAAATAATTCTAGATGTTAAAATAGGTTGTCAAAAACGTTGACAAGTGTAGATAGAATGTGATTTATGGACCTTTAACTTTTTAAATTAAAATCTTATATCCTTAGGTAATACAGTAGTGCTGGTGTGCATTGAATTCTTGCACTGCATTCCAAATTATCTATAGCACATTAATTTACCATAGATCTGTTTCAGTTGTTTGAGTAAAATAGACAAGATAAATTGAATTAGTCTGAAGTATGAGATGGCGGGGAAAATGAAAGTCCATGAAGACTGTCAGATGTAAGAATTAACTGTTACCACTTTAAATGTTACTTGTAAAACAGAGAATCTTTGAGACATATGTGAATTTGGATCTTTGCTATCTGATACTGTGGATATCCTGTTCAGAAAAGCAGCTAAGTCTCAAGTTAGAACTTAAAAGAAACTATATGAGCTTGGGAAAATAGCCTTGTAGTCCTGGGTCTTGTCATCCTCATTATAGACTTTAGAACTGTAGGTCAGAAACCTCAGAAAATTCTAATTACTCAATAACCTAACTTCAAGGAAATTTCTTCCTTACCAGCATTAATTATGAGCTTCCATATATCCTGAGTAATGACAAATCATCTGCTTTCCAAAAATCTTAATTCTTTTAAATCCTTAACATCTTTAAATTTGAATGTAAGATTTCTTAATTCTATTTTCAAATGTTCTGTCCTCATGGAGTCGGGGCTTGGGTATGGCAAAATTATTTAAGATAATTTTCTTGCTGTTTTGTCATGTGATGTAAAAACATGCACTAAAAAACTAAAAAACACACCTCTCTTTTTCTGGTTGTTCTTTTCTCTAAAATTTCGGACCTGATCTTCCATTATTTATGGAGTTAGGAAANGAGAAAGGAAAGGGTTAAACGGTGATGTTACAGAGACATTTGAAGTCATAAGTACTGTGTTTATTATTTGCCATGCATTACTAGTCACCTAAAAAAAATGCTGGTCCCTTAGGCTGTCTTTACAGGGGCACTTACAAAAACATTTCACAACATAGATGTATGAATGGCTTTCCAGAAGTACTTATCTGTTTACATGTCTACAGAAGGAATTCAGGTAATTAGTCTTCCAACTTAGACATCACCAATGCAAAAGTTTTGAGAAATGAGGTTGCTCACCTGAACCTATCTACTGCACTGATTGGTATGATCTTCTCCACCTCTTTTTTTTGGAAAAATTACAATGTGAGTTTCATCAGGCACAGAACACTAGTATTATACACTTTGCTTTCTTGAAAGACAGATGAAAAATAAAGATGCTTTTTTCTGTTATTTCTGTATCATGGTAGGAAGAAACCAGAACATCACTGCTAAAAGAACCCCAAATAATTCAGAAAAAAAGGCATATCTAGCATTTAATATTTTTGACAGCTCTTTTTGAAGGCAAATAGAAATCTTTTCGTTGTGAATGTGTCATATTTGTTCAATCCTAGACGTACTAGAGATCAGGATAGAGATAGATGATAAATAAAAGAATTACTGTAGTAGTAAGTTCAGGAGCTACTGATCTGTGTAAGATCAAGTAACATTCTTCTGTGATATCTGAATCCCATGACAAGTGCAGGTCAGCATCATTTTCTAAGGAAGCGCTTTGCTATGTCAGTGCTTGTATCCTTGGTGTGGTTATAGGGCAACAGAGGGTGAAATGTTTATAGTTTGGTCCAGTTTAGTCTAGCTCCAGAGGCTGACACTTCTGGATATCAACAAGCTAATTTCTTTAAGTCTAGTATCTAGTTCATTTATGAGGTAATAGTTTGGTAAATACATCTCTCTG
Source organism: Penelope pileata (assembly GCA_013396635.1). Lineage (NCBI taxonomy): Eukaryota > Metazoa > Chordata > Aves > Galliformes > Cracidae > Penelope > Penelope pileata. The sequence continues at coordinate 67,404 of WBMW01003673.1, read as the reverse complement.
CATCTTCATCTGCTTTGTTGGAGTTAAATGGAGAAAATTGTGTCTTCTGGAGTGAGACTTTTATAAAGATCCTAAACATGTACATATATTTGTCTTGATTGTTTTGAGTGCAGACATAGGTGCAAAAAGAGCTTTCTGTTTTTCAATCAGTCACCTTCACTTAAGTTCATCCAAGAGCTGGATTCTACCACTCATGAACTTTCCATGACTGAAGGGCTGGGGAAATTGTGAGACAGCATGAAAACTGAAATACAGACTCTGATCTAAGATTTCTTTTTGGATTCTTAGCTGAAATGATAAATGTACATAATTAAATAAACAAAGAGAAAAAGCCTGATGTGCATAACAACAATAAAATATGAAAGTCTATAGGAGGAATATTGCTAGGCTTGTTGTATAAACATTTTGTTTAAGTTTAAATTCAAATTCGGGCAAACGGGCTCTTCCTCTGTGGTTTTCAAAGGCATTTACTTTCTCCTCTGACTTTCTCAAGTATATAGCTTTTAGGGATAGTGACTTACTAGGGACCTAAAATGTAGGTATAAATCTAAAATAAATGAACTATCCTCTACCAACTACCAAAGACCTAACTATATATAGATTTCTGAAAAATCTAGATCAAGCACCTAACTTTTCTTCAAAAACGACATAAACAGACACGCAAGAATTGCCTGTTATATGTATTTTCTCATGTTCCCCATATCTCATTTCATTTGCTTATAACAGAAAAAAATTAAAGCATTATCTACTTCAGAAATCTCCTCCTAAACTTACGCTGTTCTATCTCCTTTTCACCCTCACCTTCCCTCATGTGTGAACCTGCATTTCTTATGCTGAAAAGAAGAGAAAACTTGGGCTTGGAAGTTGTATTGGGATATATTTCTTTCTGCAGCAGATGAGTTCTCTCTCTTTGAGAGCTGGTTAACAAAACCTAATTGCAGGTGCCAAGGTTGTTTAGATGGAGAGAACAAGCAATAGGTACAGGGGAACTCTGCTTTGCTATGCTTGCCTTCCTTTTGCAAACTAGCACTTTCCAGTATACAGGAAGGCATTTATTAGTGTAGAGTGCACCATGTCATCCCTCTCTCAGCAATTGTATTTCTCTCTGGCTGTTTACATTCAGTATCTGTTCCTCTTACATGGTCTGCATTGCACAAAACCAACCAGATTTCAATAGAAAATTTGACTGCTTGTCTGCTTAGGTACCTCAAGTCTATGCGTATGTTCAGAATTTTAATATTTATTATCAGCTAGGGCTAGGTGCATTTTTCTCTTCATCAAAACTTAAAAATGCTGAAAACATCTTGAGAAATGTTTTGCTATTTTACTTTTGGTTTGGAAATTATGCATTGCTTGGATTTGTGTACTGAGATAATGAGGGAACATCACACAATATCTGATAACAATAACACTGAAGTAATGTGAGAAAGTAATTTATCTTTCTGTTTCCACTCTGCCTGTGAGAATCTGAAAACCACTACCATTCCAATTTGAATAAATACTTTGGTGTGAGATATTCATTTGAATATAAAGGACTGAAGACTTCAGCTATTGGCAATGGAAGTTAGATGGAGAAGGAAGAAAGAGATCAAGTACTGCTACTTATCAGCAACATAAGCTGCATCTTTTGAAATAGAACTTCAGTCTCATAGACATTTATAAGTTTACTGCTAAGAAATGGTATCTCTTATTTTCCATCTCTTTCTCTTTTTCTTCTCTTACTTCTAAATTGCTTAGCAGCTTGGAGGAATGAGTCAAAAATTTCATTAAAGTTTCAATATTTGCCTGTACAGGTACAACTAATTAAGTTTAAAAGAATTATTTGAAAAGTGTATTTTTCTTTTACTTTTCCTAGTGTTTATATAAGAATTAATAGTAACTGATTAAAATCTGTTCCCCAATTACACTGAAAATTTCAAACTCCAGTATATCATGTCTCCAGCACTTAAAAGATGTGCTAATGGTAAAGTATCTTTGGATCCCTTGTGAAAGACCACGTGTCATAGAAAAATTAACGAGGATTAAAATCTCACTGAATGCTTCTGTGGATGTTCATATTGTATAGGGAGGGGAAGGAGAATAAATCTGGGGGTCTTATCTTACATCTGGGGTTCCTTGATAGTCTGCAACCTCTGTCCCCAGAAAAGTACTCAACTTCTGAACAACTCTCTTGAACTGTCTCTAAGAACCAGGGTGTTATCTGGAGCCAACAATTTGCTCTTTCTACTGCTACATGTTCAGTGCAGACAAGGGGTTCTCTTCCAGTTAAGTGAAACATTTGACTTGACCTTAATCTAAATAATGTTCATTTCTAGTTCTGGAATAAACAAATGAAAAAAAAAGGATGCTCAACTTCATCTTCTATCCTACTCTAGCATCATTGCAGTTTCCTCCTTCTTTGCTAACAATTTATAATCTTGGAGGTGAAACATGCTTGATATGGGGCAGTAAGGGGGAAACTAAAAAATAGTAAAAGTGTTGGTTTGTGGATTGAGAAGAGCTATTGCAGGACTGTATTCAACCAGATGACTCACATTTGATAGCGTAGGTCACTTGACTGTAATACAGTTCTTTCCTGTCCATGATTTCATAGGGTAAACATGTATAGTTGAGATCATATTTGACAAGACAAATTTTGCTGTAGTTATGTGGTTCCATCATTAGAATCCATGATACAGTTTTGTCTGATCTGACTTCATATGGGTAGTGCCACCAATTTGCTGTGGCAAGGAAGTACAGCAAAGAAAAAATGTGGTGGTTGGCAATTCTTCCCAGACACCACAATTCTGCTAATAGGATTTTGGCCTATTAAATTCAAGTTTGCCCTTTGAAGTTTTCATTGAGTTTCTAGTCTCAAATAGAAAATATAGAGACATGAGCAGCTAGACTTTTTTTTCTTTTTTTCCCCAGCAGTTCCCAATTTGCTTCAGACTGAGCTCCTTCCTGTACATGATTCTCCATGATTCTTCTGATCTCTAGGGACACCTTATATCAGCAATGGGAGACAAAATCACTCTGGCATGTACCTTACTTAGTTCATGTATCACTTAACAAGTGCAGATACACAAACAAAATCATATCCTTACCTAACTTGCTTTGCAATGGTAGCTGAAGCCCAAGACAGTTGTAGATAGACATAAATAAATATTGAAAAACACTGACTTTACTCTTACTTTAGGGAAGCATGACATTTTATTTTCTTTCATACATTCTAACTGCCAAAACAGCCATTCACTTGTACAAAAAATTTTCCTGGGAGGAGCAAAAAAGATTCAAAAATGAACACAGTTCTTCCCAAACAAACTGACAAATAAAAATGCTTCTTATAGTTCTCATGGCGGTGTTGGTATTCAGCTTAGAATCATAGAATCATAGCTTCCTTTACATGTGAATCTTGACCCTTTTGCTTTGAAATACTTCTCATGAGAGAGTAAAGAAGATGCTGGATTGGGACAAAATAAATAAATGAAGTGGTGCCGGCGGTTCATTGGTTAACACTTTCTTTACTAAATCAGAACTCTTAGCTAAGCATGAAGTACTATGTTTTAGATGAAAGGTGAAATAGAAGTCCCAGATCATTTTGTTTCATTAAACATCCATTGGTACTTTTAACCAGAGCAGAGGATGTTAATTTCAATGTTCTTACAAAATTCCTAGTTGGGTAATTACATTCAGCTCCGCTAAGCTCTCCCTAGAGAAAATTTAATTAAAATGAGTTGATCTCTTTGGCACAGCATAGACAGGTATCCGTATCACAAAAGCCACCAGCACAATTGACATAAATTGGTGCTCTTCTGTGACAGGGAAAGAAAGGATAGAAGAATTATTTTCTCCTCACCAGAAATAGACATCCCACTTCAGTCTCTGGGTAAATCCACATTATGCTGATGAAAAAAAGTACTAACATTTTTTGCTATCAGTCCTAACTTCTATTAAGCAATGGAAACTGAATTCGTAGCTCACAGCTCTTTAAGCTGTTAGCTAGGTTATTAGTAGGTTTTATTAATTTTTTAAGTAGTGATTAAATAGATATACACAGGAGAGAAGAAAGGGGAAGGCGCTTCTAAGGTGCAACTGGGAAGCTGCTACATAGTGCATAAATCTTTTCTATTAGTAATCACAGAATTACAGAATCACTGAGGCTATAAGCCACCTGTGGAGACCACACAGTCCAACCTCTGCTCAGAGCAGGCTCAGATAGAGCAGGTTGCCCAGGACAGTATCCAATCAGGTCTGAGTATCTCCAAGAGCAGAAACTGTACAACCTCTTTGGGAAGCCTGTTAGAGTATTTGATCACCTTCATAGTAAAAAACAACAACAGTAACAACAGTAACAAAAAAAAAGTTTTACATATTTATAAACAGAATTCCTTGTGTTTGGCTTGTGCTCACAGCCTCTTGTCATTTCAGCAGGTACCACTGAGCTTTTCTCCATCTTCTTTACTCTCTTGCCTCCCCCTACAGGTATTTATCTACATTGATAGGGTCACCCTTGAGCCTTCTTCTCTCAAGACTGTAGAGTACCAGCTTTCTCAGCCTCTCCTTTTGCAACAGATGCCCTAAACCCTTATCTATTGTTGTTGTCCTTTAACAGACTTGCTCCAGTATGTGTATGTCTCTCTTGTACTTTTGAGTTCATAACTGGACCCAGATCTCCAGATGGGTCTCACCAGCGTTAAGTAGAAGGTGACTGAAGTATCAATCTTCTATCAATTTTCTAATCAGTCCATCTAGCCTAGATGGCTAAATGATGATCCCCTGTGTTCTAAATCCTTTAGCATCAGGTTATAGCAGGTGGTTGCTAGGCTAATAGTTTCTTTTTGGGGGAAAAAATTGAGAAACTCAGGGATCAATTAGGCATATTCTCTAGACCTCATATTTCTCACAAATATTTTGTCTAAGATCCACTTCAGTATGACTGTCATTCTTTTCCAGTTCTTAGCAGTAGCTTAGTCTTATAAGGCTATAATTAAACTGTCTCACTAATGGACAGATAATGATTTAAAAGGAAACAATCCACCAATGTCATGTCCCTCCATTATACAGTGCATATTTTAATAGTTTGTACTGAATTGGTTGCTTATTAAGGCCTTGAATATCTGAACAATCGTACTATATTTTCTCAAAATAACATAACATGATACAATGTTCTTAAAGTAGAGTGACAGCAAGAGCTGTGGCTTGAATGTAAATGCTGCATTGTACCATGGCAAAAAAATAACGTTCCACAAATCTAGTGAGTCAGATGTAGCCTTGAGTTTGGATGATATTCAGCATAATGACATGGCTCAGAACTAATTTCCAAACAGTCCCTCATCACTCATAGATCCTACTTAGTTGTCTAGAGCCTGTGCAAGAAAAACTCCCAGTGATTCCAACAAAGTAATGCCCTAAAAATGAATGCAGCGTAATTCAGGGGAAAAGATAAAGTCAAAGTCAAATGGAAGAACAAACACTCTACAAAGTGTACAACTTCAAACATCATAATAAGGCACTTTATAATCTCTCTTTACAATACTATTAAAGTATTGTCAAAGTAAGGATTTTATGGGTAGGTATCTGATTTGTCCAAGGTCATGTGAGAGATCTGGCAAAGAACAATAGCACAATCCACCCTAGGAGAAAAAAACATTATCTCAGTATAGGGAAGCTTCCACTTGTGACTGTGTGGTACTGACAAGGGTGTGCTAATAGGCCAGATGTTGACATTCAGACTCATTTTCTTATTTTATCCTGAGATAAAAAATTTCCTTCTCATTCTTTTCTTTTCCGTTTAAAGACAATAGTTGATTCAATTGATCCTATAGTTTCTCTGAAAATGTTTGCGCAAGATTAACTCAATGAATAGCCAGAACCACTCTTCCAACCCAAAAGTTATCAGTAGATGATCACAGATTGAAGATAGTTTTATGTACTAGTGAATAACATGGAAGATGACTTAGGCTACATCCAAAGCTGTACCAGAGCCTATTCTGAGACAGTGTGTTGTAGGTTAACCCAGGCCAGCAGCTAGGCACCACACAGTCCACTTGCTTGCTGTCTACATCCTGCAGCCTGTAGCTGGACAGGGGAGGCAATAGGAAGACCAAAAGCAGAAAACCTCATAGATTAGTATATAGATAGTTCAACGAGCTAAGGAAAGAGAAAGGAGAAAGAAGAAACAAACAAACAAAACCCAAAACAACAAAACAAGTGATACAAAGGCATCTCGCTGTGTCTAATAAGTAAAACGTTGATCAAGCCAAGTGATAAGCAATGGATACCTTTCCCCAGTAAAGAAAAAGAAAATCCTCTACAGTTTTTTTTTTTTTTTTTTTGCTTAGCACAATTTTAGAGGTTTCTCAAATAGTTTGGCAGTATGGATGATCAAGCTCCTGGACCTATGCTCTGCTTTATGTTCAACATCTCAGTGTATGAGCCTGTAAGTCACATATGTGCTTTTTCAAAGGAAAATGAATGTGACCTAGCGAACAACAAACAATCTCCTCATTGGAAGACCTTTGTTTTTATTTTTCTCTCTTTTTACGTATGCTAACATATATATCTTACAGAACTTTTTGTCTATCCATTAAGTGTTTTTATTTTTTGCAAGGGAATATATTTATTTGTCCACATCTTTGTTTTCTCTTAAATTGAGAGACCAGAACATTCATTATTTAATATTTTCATTTTGATGATTTTAAATTAAAAGAAGTCAGTTACTTAGATCTTGCCAAAATATAACAATATTTCCTACAAACTGCTGGGATTTAATTTGACATCTTTCTGCTATAATAGGTTTTAAGTTTTGTCACAGTGTTCAATTCACTTTTCAATTCAGTGTTGCTGGAAAGGGACTTTTACTACAGGACAGTCACACCTCTTACTTTGTAAACAAATTGACTTTCTTCCTTTTTTCCATTTTGTTTGGCGCAGTAATTGTCTGTTGCTGTCTTGCTGTAGTTCTTCTGGTTGCAAAGCCTTGTTTCACTATTTTAAATAAAATCGGTGGACTGACCTTTTTGTCCAGGCCCACGGCTTTATTTCCTTTTAAATTGAGAGTGAACTCTTACATAGGTAATAGTAATCAAGGAGCAGAGTTTTATTTATTAGCATTGATTCTACAAATCATCTGGTGCAGCAAACAAACTCTACAGGCAACACAATAATTTAACAGTTCTCTTGAATTGTAGAGTCTGTCTTCTGACGCTTGTCGGTGGTACAAGGAAAAGTGACACAAAACAATGAGCAGCAATCACTTTTCTTCACCCCTTTGCTCCTTTATGGCTCACCACACAATAATGTAATTTGCCTCAAGCAGGGAGATCCTCAGGGAACCCTTCACAGAACAGGTTAAGTCCCTATGCTTTTACCTTTTCTAAGAGTCCTTTTGATGTTTTTGTTGTTGTTGTTGCTGTTTTTTTTTTTTTAATGGAAAAAAACCATTGTTTTGTTGTATTTTCCATACTCTCCCCCTCCATACACACCAAAATAACAGGTTAGCACCATAATTAGAGCACTACTCTCACTTCATAGATTGTGAAGTTAATTATAACAGAAGCATTGGAAATCTGGTATCAGGCCCATTACAGTTTAAGATTGGTTCAAATCCTCATTTGTTGCTTCCCAGTACACTGATCTGTTGGTTTCTATGCTGGGCCTCCTTCTGTATAACTGGAAACTGGTCTCCTTAAATGTGTCCTTAGTCAGTGGAGAAAGATGAAATTATCTCAGAAATTATTCAAGGTTCAAAAAAGGACTGTGATGAGGTGTGCCTGGATGGGACAAGAAGTACATACAAATTTAAAACTATTACAGAAACACACCTCATCTGAACCCTTCAGACAGAGGGGGAAAAATAAAACATGACACTAAAAGTGTAGAAATTGTAGAAATATTTCTTAACAGGTGGGATATAAAAGGCACCTGATACACTTAAGTGAGAAAAGGAGATGTAAGGAAAAATAGTCCCAAACACAAAAACTCAATTAAAAAATAAAATAAAATTCAGTGCTTGCAGCTCTAAATATCATTGAAGAGAGATAGACCATAAAGTCAATCCAGCTGATGTTTGTGGTAGAACTGGAAAGAAATCTGGAGGGTATCAGAAAAGCTTTCCTTCTTAGATGGTAGCACCAAAAAGCAGCATTATGGTGCAATGTTTCTGGCCATTTCACTATGAGATAGACATCATATTGGATATCTATCTGCCATCCTTACTTTGATGAGTTTCACATGAATTCTTGGTGGCAAGATATATTTAGGATGTCTTATATTACACTCAGTCTCAAAAGGCTGAACTGGATTAAAACAGCTACTTTAACACTCTCATTGGAAAGAAGCGCTTCAAGAAAATGCTGCTAGGTACTTCCTGTACAAAAGAGATATTCCAGATTATGGGGCAAGAAAAGTTGAATGCAGCCTTAGCAAGTGTGCTGACCATACTAAACCACAAAGTGATGTTGACTCTCTGGAGGGACAGGAGGCCCAGATGGATCTGGATATATTGGAGTATCAGACAAACAACAACAGCTTGAAATTCAACATAGGCAAATGCTAGGTTCTGCACCTGAAATGGAGTAATGCTGGACACAGGTATAGATTGTGAGAAAAGTGGCTAAAGAGCAGCCTGCAGCAGGGAATCTGGTGGTGCTGGTCAACAGCAGGCACAGTATGAGCCAGCCATATGCCCTGGTAGCCAGGAGGGCAAGCGGTGTTTCGGGTGCATTAAACATAGCATAGCTAGCCAGTCATAGGAAGTGATTCTCCCACTAAACTTGGTGTTGATATGACCTCACCTTGAATATTCTGTGCAGTTCTGGGCTCCAAAATATAACAAGGATGTTAAGGTCCTTGAATGCATCCAGAGAAGGACAATAAAGCTGATAAAGGAGCTGGAATGCATATCCTGTGAGGAGAGTCTGAGGCACTTGAGTAGTCCAGTCTGGTGAAAAGGAGGCCAAGAGGCAACCTCAGTGCTCTGAGAAGGGGAACCAGAGGAAGGTGACAGGCTCTGCTCCTGGGAACTGATGGTAGGATGCACAGAAACATTACTAAAGCTGTTGGCAACCCTGTATATGGCAGGAGGGTTGGAACTAGATGATCTTTAATGTTCCCTCCAACCCAGGCCATTTTTTGATTCAATGAAGCGTGCACCAGGAAATGTTTTGATTGGACATATGCAGCCCAGAAAGCTAACCACATCCTGGGCTGCATCAAAAGAAACGTGGCCAGCAGGGCAGGGGAGGTGATCCTGTCCCTCTACCCTGTGCTGAGAAGACCTCACATGGAGCACTGTGTCCAGATGTGGAGCCCTCAGCACAGGAGAGACATGGACCTGTTGGAGCATATTCAGAGGAGGACCACGAAAATGATCCAAGGGATGGAATACCTCCCCTATGAGGAAAGGCTGAGAGAGCTGGAGCTGTTCAGTCTGGAGAAGAGAAGGCTCTGAGGTGACCTGATAGCGGCCTTTCAGTACCTAAAGGGGAGCTATAAGAAAGAAGGGAGCAGACTCTTTAGCAGGGTCTGGGGTGATAGGACAAGGGGAAAGGATTTCAAACTAAGAGAGGAGAATTATATTGGTTATAAGGAAAAAGTTTCTTACAATAAGGGTAGTGAAGCACTGGAACATGTTGCCCAGAGATGTGGTGAAAGCCTTGTTCCCGGAGACATTCAAGGTCAGGTTGAACTGGGCTCTGAGCAACCTGATCTAGCTGTAGATGTCCCAGTTCATTGCAGGGGAGTTGGACTAGAAGACCTTTTAGATGATTCTATTAGAAGTAAAAATTTGATATGAGAAATAAATTTTTCATCTTTTTTTTCTTTTTGACAAGGCTGTGAAACAAATTTCCCGGAGAGACTGTGAAGTCTACATACGTGTTAATTTTCATTATAAAGCAATGAGCAATCTGCTCTAACATTATATCTGATACTTTTAGAGCTGGAAGCTGAACTCCTTGAGGTGTCTTTACTGCTGACTTATCCTGTGATTCCCTGATTCTAGGACTGTGGTATATCTTAGTGCAGAAGCACTAATGATGTCATATATACATATATATATATATTTACTGAAATAAAGTATTGGATTAATTCATAGTTCTTTATATATGTTTGTGAGTATGCACTCAGCTGAGGTACAGAAAACATGATGCTTCTGGAAAGTTTTGCTAATTAAAGCCAATTCTAAGTATGGTTTCCTTTACTAGGAACAGTCTAAGCCAAAAGAGGTAGTTTAAAAGGTAGTTTAAATCACCATGACCTGCTCAAAACTAGCAAATCAGTGGATAGCAGTGTTTTGATTCCAATGGATTTGCTGACGTTAAATCAGTCATATCCTCTACCATGTTCTGAATAGAATCAGAATCATCAAGGTTGGAAAAGACCTCCAAGATCATCTAGTCCAACCGTCCACCTGCCACAAATATTGCCCTCTAAACCATGGACCAAGGGAACTCAGTGCCACACATCCACCTTTCCTGAACACCTCCAGGGACGATGACTCAAACACCTCCCTGGGCAGCCTGTTCCAGAGCCTGACCACTCTTTTGGAGAAGAAGTTTCTCCTAATATCCAACCAGATCCTCCCCTGGAATGGTCATGCCACAATGAACATAGTAAATCGGAGGAAAACGTAATGAGGGGTTCTTTGACAAAGCTTAGCAGAGATGCTATGTCATGATTACACTCACTGTATTCTAAAATCACAGCTGTAATATCATCTGAATTAGATGAAGAAAAATTTTGCCTATTCAGAAACATCTTTCAGACTTGGTGGCATAGCTTATTCCCTCTTCTATTTGCTAAGTTAACAGAAATATAGTTGGGGAAAGAGGCATTATTCCGGACAATCTGTAGTTCTGGGAACACCAGGCTTGTGCGAGCTGCAATACCTGGCCAAAAATAAGGATATAAAATGTAACAAAATAGCAGAAAGACAAGTTTTATCAGCGGCAACGAAGAAATAAAGACAAAAAAAGAAAGAGTAGAAAGGGTGATCATAAGGATCTCATGGGACATAAAGAAATAGGAAACATTAGTTAAAAGGAGGGAAGGAGGGAGAATGTACTGTTAGTGATAAGGCTAAGTCTCCCCAGATAAATAAGAAATTACGAAATTCTGAAGAGATTCACAGAGCTTCCACTATTGAATATGTGCAGAAAACGAGTATAGCAGCAGGTATTTCTACTCTATATAATTACTGGTTTAAGCCTAGAGCATTATTATACAAAAGGGAGAAGTTAAAAAATGCTCAAGCTTGCATTTTAGGCAACTTTCTTCAAGACACATTTCTAAGCAGTGCCACTAACCTGAGGGCAAGCTAAGTTATGCCAGACCAAAGTTGGCTTTTAATTCACTGCTGACTAAAATCTGGTAAAATAGTGTACTGAAGGCAGTCTAAAATATGGCCAGCCACAAACATGGGTTAAATTAATCTGGTTCAGTTAAAATGTAGTGTATGAAATAAGAGCCAGTATAGTCAGTGTATAAAATATATTATAAACTTTTATGACTTAAAATTACTGGACCTGAGCACAACCCAAATGAGGAACCTCCAGAAGATGTTTTCTGCCCTGAGAAAAGTGACGGAAGTATAATGCTTGGGCTTTGGCTGCATTCTTCCTCCTGTTATTTTTAAAACTTTCACTCTCAGTTGTTACTTCTTGACAGACAGTGAAGAAGATAGGTGAGGTATTCATTCTCTTCTCCCAGCATCATTTATATTAATGTGTTGTAAGAGCCACAGATCCCTCAGAACAGGGATCTTCTATACTGTGTTGCAAAGTGCTCCACACAGCGCTGGTCCATGTCTGTGATATATGGAACAGCTAAAATGCATGCAAATACACTGCTACTGCCAGTGAGCATGGCTGACACATGCTTTAATCATGGAGAAGTTTCAAACAAGGCCAGAAAGCCTTGGTCATCCCTGGCTGCTCCAAAACCACAGCTGCAGTTCTTACATAAAACTGCCCATCCTTGAAGCATGATATAAGGAAATTTTGCAGTTATGGAATACTGTGTATTCCAACAAACAAAATGTCAGGAAGCAATTCTTCATCTAGTTTCTATACTCAGGATATTAATGGGAAGCAGAACTTTAGCAAAAACTCTGGTTGGAAACTTTGTCGCTGAAGGCTTCTTAAGCAACTAAAGATTAATCATCCTTCTAATCAGAAGAAGATTGAGGGCTAAGGACTTATCACCAAATAACTTACTTGGGTAAATTACTCAAAGAACCTAATTACATTGACATACTAGTTTACCAGGATGTGAACATTTAAGTCTGAAACCCTGTAAACAGCACAAAGGTGTTTATTCATTATTCACGATTCATTTCTTTACTGGTAGAATGGATAACAATAACTCTGATGACACCATAAAAATGACTTTAAATAGTGTTAAAATAAAGACCTTTTTCTTACACCCTTCACATCATAAATTACTAGATAAGACACAGGGATTTTTATTAGATATGAAACAGTAAACTAACTGCAATATTTACAGCATTGTGTGTTTTCTAAAAAACATGCCCCAAGGCTTTTGAAGCTCTGTAATGCCATTATTATTGTTTAAGAAGTAATTGCTTCTGCTTCAAAGTTTGCTCAGTTCTATTAAAAAAAAAAAAAAGTAGAACGTGGTTAAGGCCTTAGATCTGTATTCTTCTCATGTAACTTTATTTTCTTCACTGAGCTCCCTCTGTAGGATGTCTATGATGGCTTTCTGCTCTGCTAACGGGGAGTGTCTGGTTCCAGACTGCTCTTAACACTACTGAACAGGACTTAGGATTGACTTTCAGGCCTTGCAGTGAGCATGGAAATTCAGGTCAGGCATTTGATTATATTCTTTCTTGACATTCAGTTTAGGGAATCTTAGGTCAGATAATGAGAATAATAATTTTCCCCATATTTCTTTAAGAAGGAGAGATACTACATTACTATACAGACAAAGCAGATGTCTGGAACACATAGAAATTGTAAGTGCACTAATCAGGGTATAATCAATATTAGTTTGCTTTGAAATTTAAGATAAATTTACTAAAATTGTGTAACCAAAACCAGTATATAATTATTTTATAGCGTTGTGATGGCATAGACAGACAAAATATACACACATTTAATGTAGTTATTTAAGCAACATGCCAACTAAAAGGGCAAAGGAAGATGAATGCAGCTGTTGTCTCTGGTAGGAGACATCCAAATGATGAAAATTTATTAGACGAAGGACAAGAAAGTGCTCAAGTAATTGCAAATGGAACATTCTGTTGAATATAGGGAAGATAACTGGTACAAGATAAACAGTATCAGGAGCAGATGAGGTAGATGAGACTGTCCCTTTTGGGAGGAGGACAGTAACATAAAACATCGGGAGAAGAAAGCAGATAAGCCTGACTCATTTCTGCCTTCTGTCATCAGTGATCTCTGAATCTTGATCGCAGCTACAAAGACCATCAGGGGCCATAGCCATCAATATGAACGGTGGCTGTGGTATTGTGTAATCATCTCTAACTCAGGATATAAGTGCTAAAGATGGATATTTTTGTATGTATAGTGTTAATGGTTAATAATGTGAGTACTGTTAATGAATGAATAAATTCAGCAAAGCTTTGATTTAAACTGGACTGATTTATCAAATTTCTAAGCAATCCCATCACAATAATCTCTGATTCTCTGGCTGATACATATTTATACATGTTTATATACAGTCACCACAACACACTCTTTCCTTGGCTTTCCTTATTGTGTCTCTATCCCTTGTGAATAGCAGGAGAAAATTTTGCTTTTTCTATCTGAGCATACAATCCAAACACTGTCAGAGCTACATTAGTTTTCATTGCCACCCTATGCAGTCAATGATATGACGACACTGCTTGTGAACTATTACTCATTGTGTTGGTGTTACACAAAAAATAAAAAGCAGCAGCTCTTTATTTTCCATACTTAGCCAATCAGAGATAAATGGTTCGTATCTGCAACCAGACAAGCATAACTGCAGTGTGAGAATTTCAGACATAGAATATCAGTGAAGAAAAAACTTATGCGTATATCTAGGTTGCTCTGAAAGTAATGCTGCTTACTTCTTTTCATGGCAACCGCAACCGATAAAATGAGCACAATATCACTATCTGAACAAGCAAATTCTCAGCTACAAAACACTATTTTTTGACACAGTCACCACCGTTAGCATTTTACCAACAGTGAACAAGAGCCTGCATGCCATGCTCATAAAAATCTGCATGGCTGTCTAGAGCGTGGCTTGTCTTTCACATTGCTGTTGCCACTGCTGAAACACATCACCCACCACCTCACTGTGCTCACATTCACTTTTTGGTCTCCACAAATGTTCTACAAGTGTTGATGAATGCCACTGTGTGCCATTTTTTCCTCATGCAAGAATTCAATTCCACATCTTTGCTTTATATACACTTAGATGTTAGACACCATTGTGTCAAACTGTCCCTCTGCTGCCAACTGTCACACAGCAACAAAATGTAATGGAATATTGGCAAGAATGTTCAACCTTTACTGCCATACCACCAACATCTGCCTCTGACATCATGGGACAACATAACAAAATATGAGACATGTAATGAATAAGTATACATATTTCCCATTAAGCGAAAGAGAAACAACAAGATTTTCCTGTCTGTGATGTATCCTGGGCTGATATTACATCCCCTAGAAGAAATTATACATCATCAATGTTTTTTACAACTGGATTGGAAAATACATTGGACATAAACCAGAAAATGTTTGTCTTGAGAGAAAGGATAAGTAGATCTATTCTATTCCTAACTTATAAAATATTGGATTAGAACAAAACACGGTGATTTTATTTTGGTTTATTTAATTCCATAGAATTCAATTCCATTGAATTTGTAGTTTTGCAGATTGAAAAAGTGTGATGTTTAGTTACAAAATGGCTTCTAATGTTGATGGATCATTGTATAAACCTCCACTTAGGTTAAACTAACATGAAACAGGCAAACAAGTACATTCTACATAATTTATGATTTACTAATATCGTGTGAGAGAGAGCAATATTTATCATGCTTTACTTCATTGAAGGAGGAGAAGGACACATAGGCCTGTTGACAAATCTTTTTTTTTTTCCACAGAGAGTCAAATAGCTATGATTGTAAATGGAATCAGGATCATTGTTTGGCAGATTGCGCGTATGAGTTCTTCCATCTCTGTGCATGATTTCTTTTTCTTTCTTTGGAGATAAAACATGAAAGGAAATTGAAGGAAAATTTTGAGTGAGTACACAGACAAGGAAAGAGCAAGAGATCTCTGGAAGTACATTTACTTCAGAATAGGGAAGACAAAAATAAATTCCAAAAAGTACAGTTTTAGCCTCCAGTCTGGTAGATCAGTACCTCTCTGGATAACTATTTCATGAAAAAAGTGGAGTCTGCAATAGTTCCATACTGTTCAGTTTGTGACCTTGCAATCTTATATCTAATTGTCATCATTATGTCTCAAATCAAACTCAAAGACCCAGTTCATGACTTGACTGCAGGATAGCCAGGAAAACAAATAAGAGTCAGAAAACCTTAGAAAGAGAGGACCAGACTCTGTTGTTGTGGAGTTTTGGGGGGGCATTACTTTAGGATCAACTGCATTATTTTCCTTCCAGGAAAATAAAAGTCTGTATGATTTAAACAAATTTAATTTACAGTTAGCTTACTAGAGATGGAAAATGATGAAAGTTGCGTAAAATGTACCTGTAATTATGGTCAAAACTGATCTACTTTTCAAGTTTTCCACTTAATAGTAGGAAAGTCATTGAGTTTGTATAAAATGATATAATTAATGAAACTCTGCTAATGTAAATAAGATCATATCTGAGTAGGGAGGTAATTGCATTCCTCAGTCCACACTGATGTTCCATAACTGAACAGACACACACACACACACAAACCACAAAAAGGTCTCAACTTTGATTACAGTATTTCAGGGTACAAGAGAATAGACAGTACAGCTAAGAAAGAAAAAAAATGTTTAGCTTTTTAAAAACACTTGTAAATTACATTGAATAATTCTAATGTTATATAAGAGTTTGAATAAGTTTTCTCACATTTGAAAATATATTGGAAAGCAGACACATCTGAGCTTCAGTGAGAGTCTCTTTCCTGGTCTTGCTTGAAAATGGAAACCTTTGTATATAGATCAATGAAAGAAGATGGTAAAAAGAAAAAAATAGGCCAGTTTATCATTTATTTTTTTCAACATAATGACTGTAGATTCTTTGTCCACCAAAAAAATAACGGAGCCTGTTTATTTTTATTTTTGATGAACTGTTACCCAAAAAAAACAAAGTGGCATTCTGTTGACACCATATGGTGGCTGAAAAATGGATTCTGTATGATTCTGTTTGTTAGAATGTCTTCTGAGTTTTTGTATCTATAATTTATGTTGGGGCCTTCTCTTATTGCCAAAATATTCAAACAGTTTCCTCTTTGCAGGGTAGCCTGCATGGGGGGAAGAAGGTTTTCGAAACAGCAGGACCCAAACAATCTCCTACTGCTCAGAGGAGAAATCATTTCCAAGCTTCTGTCCTTCTGGCTGCTTTCATTGTAATAATAATTTACATCTTGTGCAAAGAGGCTGTTTACATTCAGAAGAAATCTAAAATAATAAATAAAAAGGAAGGGTAAAAAAAAAAAAAAGCTTATGTTCCTGCATGCTAATACAAGAATTAAGCATCAATTAAAAGTTACATTGACTACTAAGCTCTGACGTAAGTAGATAACTTAGACTTTCATATCTTAATGGGAAGTGATATGCAGAGGTTATTGAACAGTGCAGTTTCCAAGTGATTGCCTCTGCATCTGGTTTTCATAGAAAAATCCAGGGCAGTTATGGATGAGCTAAAGTAATTAAAGCATATTTCTCCTGGTATCTACTTTGTTATTACTCACTTTTTAAGAGGCTATATTTTAGGCAAAGATTTAAGTGTGACTGTGTGATTTACAAACAGACATTTTATATGTTCTTAATACGGTATATGAGACGACTTGCAGTATGTAGCAGGACAGGTCTGTTATAAGCAACAAGAGTCCTGGAATCACATTAAACCACTGAGCCAGAGGGACAACATCCTTCCTAGTGACCTCCTGTTCCCCTCCAATCTATCACAGCTTAGTGCTTGCTGCTGTTTGACCAGTTCTGTTTTCCTCTTGCGTCTGGGTTGTTGGCAGTATCACACAGGATGATGAATGATCACCTGAATGCTGGGGGAACTAAGACCAGCTGCAGCTGGGTTGTTAATACTTAGCAGAATAGGATTGTATGAACAGAAGCCCACCTATTGTGAGGATCTTCTTTAGAATTAGGGACATCCTGGTCTCAGAACCCTTTTTGTCCCCAGGAATAAAATGAAGATATTCAGAAGTTCTATTATCATTTCTCATCTTTTGGAAGCATTCCTTCTTGACCCTCCGATCATTCTGGGCAGACAGCTGAGTTACTGCAGCTGTGATCTGTAAATGTGATTTAGCTAGTAGCAAACTTGGATCCCAATAAATTGTATTTTTTTAAAGAAACAAAATGGAAGACAGATATTTTTCCAGTGCATCTGACAAAACACTGCTGATAACTTTGCTTATTCTGAAGATGTGCAGTTACTGATGTGAATACGTATTTCTTATATTAATCTCGTTAATGTTATGCTCTTGAAAGTTCAGTCAGTGTTTAAATCTTACATATTCTCTTCCAATACAGAAAAGAGAACTGCTATCTCATTTATGATATGAAAATAGAAAACCTGTGACCAAATTAACATATTGCATTTTTGCAACTGATACAAAAGCATTATATTTTTGGGAAATCTTGAAATTCTAAAAGTAACCATATTTAGTCAAAGAAAAAATAAAAGTAGTCTAAGAAAATTTCATTAAACTATTATTGGAATTATTTTTACATGTGACATGTAGTACTAATAGTTCTTAAAAAGAACAAAAAAGATTTATTGAAGTTGCAACAGTAACAACGTATCTACATATTTACAAATTATTTTGTGGCTTCTGTGAGCTATAACTCTACAAATATTTATTCTACCTCACAGAGCAGTTGTCCCCATGTTGTGGTTTGACCTAGCAGATAGCTAAGTACCACACAGTCGTTCGCTCGCTCCCTCCCTCCCCCACAAGTGGGATGGAAGAATTAGGAGAAAATACAGTAGAGATAAAAAGTATTTATTATTTACTAATTATTCACTGTCTCTGACCAGCAGCAACTCCCCTGACTAACTCTCCTCCCTTTTTAGTTCACATGATGTCATATGATATGGAGTATCCCTTTGGTCAGTTGAGGTCAACAGCTCTGGTTTTGTCTCCTCCCAGCTCCTCGTGATCCCTCAGCCCCCTTGCTGGCAGGGGGAGAAGCTGGGAAACTGAAATGTCCTTGGCTCTATACAGTGCTGCCCAACAGCAATCAGAAAACATCAGTGCACTATCTGTATTGTTTTTCTCCTAAAACCAAAACATAGCGTCATACCAGACACTATGAGAAAAAACAGCTTCTGTCCCAGCTGAAACTAAGACACCCCAAAACCTGAATTAAGAGTATTAAATTTTTTCTCTCATTAGCTGCTTCATTAAAGTAATTTTTGCTAGGAAATTGAATCTGTAATAATACACACTAATGACATTCCTAAATGCATTTAGTTTATTAAGGTTCAATTGCCTTTTATTTTGTGTCACAATTAGTAGACTACATGATTACTAACTACTGGTCTACACTTGTGTTTTTTGATAGAATTGCAATTGTGGTTACAGCAAGCTTATTCTCTATGTATGGTTATAACTGTTGTTGAAGAGAAGCATGAGAAGACACTCTCAAACTCTTTGTAGACCAAGAGTTGTTGTTACCACTTCTTATCAATTATTGGCAGTACATTATTCTTAGGCCTTTATCAAGCACCTTTATGAAAATTACTGAACTACCTCTTCGTTCTTTATTTCTTTTCTGACTTTGTTTTCATTTTTGCCTAAGGTTCTTGCAGAAGGAAACAGTAGATCACTCCCTCTCTGAACTACCATTCTCTTCTTTCTGTTTCCTGTGTGTGGGTAGAAGGTGTCTCAATTTCTTCTAACTCGGGAAGATCAACATGGGGATTCATTACGGGCCGTCTCTGTTTTGTTATGAGTTCCCAAAAAGGAAGCATAGTTTAAATAAGCTGTCTCTCAGTGGTTATATTATGTGTTGTTTTGTAAGACAAAATGCTAATGCACTTGCTTAGATAATGATAGTAAATGGAAATATGTTTTATCATCAAATTATTCCAGGTACTATTTGTGTCTTCCCAATGGAACT
The DNA here is from genome assembly GCA_013396635.1 of Penelope pileata. Classification (NCBI taxonomy): domain Eukaryota; kingdom Metazoa; phylum Chordata; class Aves; order Galliformes; family Cracidae; genus Penelope; species Penelope pileata. The sequence continues at coordinate 48,106 of WBMW01003673.1, read as the reverse complement.
TTCAAAACTTTTCTCATCTACAATAATGAAGCTTTTGTTCCTTGGCAAAAGCTTCAGTAATTTTTTTAGTAAAGATATTTTAATTTTGTTTCTTCTTGCTTTCTGCTTTCTCTTTTTTCTTTTTACATCTGTTTCATGCTGCAGTGAGAACAGGTGATGAAATGTCCTGCAACTCCCTTGCAAAAATTTTTTTTCTTTTACATAGACTTTCCTTTTTTTTTCCCCCAGAGCAGAACTATGCTCTCTATCTGTAACCTTCTTCCTCCTTTGGTATCCATAGCTTTCAAGGTCCTGTCCTTATGTATTTCAGTGTCACTGAAAGTGTTACATGTTTGAGACAGATCTGTTCCTCTGCTGTCCTGAACATTTCAGATGTTAATGGACTAAGGAATTTAAGCATTCTTGATTAGGGATTGTAAAGATGGAAATAGCAGTACCCGTGCAGCCTAACAATCCATTGGGATGTTAGTATATTGATAGGGGAAGACTTCTATGACCGAATTCAACAGCTGCATATGAGAATGCTCGTGTTATAATTTGAATATAGCTTAAGACTCTGGAGTGATGAATGGAGATGTCTTTCTAACTACTTTTTCTTACAGCCAAGCTGTGAAACATAGGAAGTTTTAATTGATAGAACATAGAAGTTTTAATTGATTCATGTTTGTACAGTGCTTTGAAAACAAAATACTTCTATTAGATTTACTTATATACATGTGGGGAAAAGACCTTTTGGCTACAAAGGCTTTTGTCCATTTAGCTCAGGGAATCTCATAGGCTGCATTTCCCTTGGTCTGAATATGTATGCAACACCAGGCCCTGAGTTTTCTATTCCTTTGTCATCCACATCTGTTAGCTGAGTTAACTATGGCATCTGCCTTTCCAGCACAACCCTTTCCAGAAACATAAATATGAGAAGCTGTAAACGGTGATACATGTTTTGACTTTCTTTCTGAATATAGTGATGGCAATGCCTAGACCTGAGTAGCGATGGAGTTAACATGTTGCCCAAGGAACTCTAATTCACAACATCAAAAGCATTCTTTCCAGCCACAAAGATTTTATATCAGAGATGATCTCACACCCTACAAAACTTGATTTGATTATGTCTGTAGACCATGATATCCAAAACAGCACAATGCTAGAAAATATGAAACATCCATAAGTGCTACATTTTATTCTTGCTGGCAGATGACAACAAACAGAGTTTTATTCAGGGCAAATGGCACTGCTTTAAAAAAAAAAGGCATTGAGAGGATTATGAGGGCATTCAAAAACTAAACCCTGAGCAAAACTAAAGAGGATGCCTATCATCAGGGGGGTCACTGATAAAGCTGCAGTATAATTAAAGTTCTGGGATTTCTTTTTCAAAGGGTTTGATTCTGCATTTCACAACAGTATTTTAATACCAAGGTACTTGTCTTTAATCCAGTGAAGATACACCAACTTAATGAAGAACGATTTCTAATATTATTAATTTCTCTTATCTATTCCTGTTTGCCATCTGGGAAGATTAGTAAACAAAATGATAATTAATTTATAATCAAGTTGATCCTGTTTATAAAGATTTGTCTCCAATCCGTTTTGTTACGTATTTTGAAGACAACCAGTTTAAGACATTATTAGGAACACTAATTTGTATGTAAAAAAAACCCAACCATTACTTGTGAAATCCTGCCCCCTGACAGCAAAATTGTCATTTACTTCAGCAGAAGCATAGTTTCTAGCATTGTCTTAACTTTAAAATAGCTTTGCTTCATTATTAAAAAAGGAAGAAAATCCATTCAGGAAGGATCTACAGCAAACTCCTTAGCTATGGAGAACACATGCTAAGCCCACATTCTCGTTCTATTGAGGCAGAATTAATTTTACAGAATTAAGGATACTTGAAGTTGGCCTAATATTTTATGTTTTTATCCCATTTCAGGATAATGCTGGATACAGTATGAAACACTTATCCACAGCATAGTCTTCTCCAGAGTAATCATAGAATCATAAAGGTTGGAAAAGAGCTCCAAGATCATCTAGTCCAATTGTACACCTACCACCAATGTTACCCACTAAACCACGTCCCTCAGTTGCACATCCAGACACCTTGAACACCTCCGGGGACTGTGACTCAACCCCCTCCCTGGGAAGCCTGTTCCAGTATCTGACCATTCTCTTGGAGAAGAAGTTCTTCCTGATATCTAACCTGAACCTGCCCTGGCACAGCTTGAGGGCATTCCCTCTTGTCCTATCACTAGTTAACTGGGAGAAGAGGGCGACCCCCACCTCACTACAATCTCCTTTCAGGGAGTTGTAGAGAGCAGACTAGACAATCCCGGTTCCCTCAGTTGCTTCTCAGAAGACTTGTGCTCCAGACCCCTCACCAGCTTTGTTGCCCTCCTCTGAACATGCTCCAGGGCCTCAATATCTTACTGTAGTGAGAGGCCCAAAACTGAACACACTACTCAAGGTGCGGCCCCACCAGAGCTCAGTACAGGGGACGATCACTTCCCTGGTCCTACTGGCCACACTATTTCTGATGTTATAGACCTTTCACCAAAACCTTTAGCTTGAGATGACTGCAGCTTTCACTGCTCTCTGTGTCATTCATACTGGATTGAGTGCAGAAAATACTGGAAGTACTGCAAGAGAACATGTTTATAAAACATTTCTAGCCAAATGTTTTCATTAAAAAAAAAAATCATTCTTTGGATGAAATTCAAATACATGTCCAAGCTTTAGGTAAGTATCCAAACTGCCAAACTCATCTGTCACTTTGGCAAGCAATTATGGTTTCAAAAATAGCAGAGTGCTATACACACTAGATCTGACAGCATGTCTAGTATATTTTTCTTTGTAAAAAAAGGTAAATATTACTATCTGCCATTACACAGAGACCAGAACAATACCAATGACTTATTAATAGAAATGCTATTTTTCATTCATAAACACATGCTGATGTGCAGCTATAAACATAAACTGGGTCCATCTACTTTTCCAAATGGAAGGGGAAGTATTAACTGTGTGAATAAATACTTGGTTTTCTTCACCATCATAAGTATTAGTCCTTCCTTTTTCAAAACTAATGCTACAGTCCTTTAGTTTGTGAATGTAAGATTAACGTGCATACCAACAGCTAGACTAATAAAAATTTAGGACTGTTTGTTATTCAAGTGCCTAACATCAAATCTTAAATACACTAGTCATTTCCAGTATTCGATGGAGAGATGTACAAAAGGTGGCAATTTCACTTATCTAAGATCTATTCCAATCAATAGGAAAAAAAATGACATAGGAAGTGATGCAAAAAGAGACAGGAAATAATTAACGCTGATGTGTTGGGAAAAATCTTAACAGCTTTCTGAATTTATGTGAGTGAATCTGAACTGAGAAGTGGAACATCACTCAAAAATACCTCACTCAATTGATCTCCACTAGAGGACAGATTTATCCAACTGTTCTCTTTCACTACTTCACATACAGTCTATTGCTTCTACCTTCAGTGTCTCAGCCAAACATTTCTATGTCAGAGGGTTGAAAGAGGGTGGGAGGTGGGGAGAATATAACCTCTGTTAATAATTTACCTTATTGCCAATGATTTTGTGGTATTGTTACTTTTTCCTTACCTGGTTTTCACATATTTCCTTCATTGATATTCCTGCATCATTCTCAGTTGTTCTTCTTTTACATATTTTTAAGAAATTCTTTAAAGCCACTGATTTCTTTAATCATGTTAGCAATATCTCCTGAAACCATAAAGGTCAGAAGCCATATTCTCTTCCTTGTTTATTTTGGTTCTTATTGCACTGTTCTTCATATTTTGCACACACATGTAGCTTCTTTAAGTATTGTGAAGTATTCCATACCTCTGACACTAAGTATGAATGGTGCAGAACTGAATGGCAGTACTACATACAGAAATGAGGGACAAGATTCTCGATAATAAAAGCAGCATTCTTACATAAAAAGTAAAAAAAAAAAAAAAAGAAAAAGAAATTGAAGGGGGCACTTCTTCAGCTGGTTAATATAACATCCTATAATGCAACAGAACCACTTGGGGCCAGTGAGCAGTGAGGTACTAAAATCTATGTGATCCCACCACAGTTCCAAAATAACGCATGTTGAAGAAAGAGTCGCATAGATTGTGAGACTGCAGCATCTTTCTGAGTGAAAATACCAGTTTTTGCACACAGAGTGTCATTGATGCTATTTCTCTAGTAACAGAAACAACAGGGGAATCAGAAAAAATGCCCTGCTAGTTTCAGATCTGTGATCCAAGGGTAGGATTTAAACCCGATTGCTGAGGCCCTAAATACATAAGCAAGTATCATGATCATGATTGCTATGACTAGAAGCCCATCAATATGAAAACAGATGCTGTGGTTTTATTTCCAATAAGAATAGATTCTCATTTGCTTCCTGGTTTGGTTTAAGTCAGGACCTTACAGACACAAGCTGTCATCTGTGTTTCACTTTCCTTTAGTCTGCTGGTCATGATGAATTTGTTTTCTACCTCTTCATTCTATCTTGAGAGCAGTATCAGATAATTTAAAGACAAAAGCAATCTATTTAAAAGAAGTTTATACTACATAAGTATAGAAATAATGCAATTTGGGAATAGAAATATATATTACAAATGTTGATCCTAATCATAACAGAAGACTAATCAAAATATATTTTCTGAATCAAAAGTTAGTATATATATATATATTGAAATACCTTTCTGCAATACCATATATTTTGAACATGTGATAACGGACAGTAAAACCGGGTAATAACCCGTACCCCAATAGATGGTCAAAACTTCATGTTACTGAGTGGCTTTGGAAGACTATTTTTTAATGATGTATTTAAGCTCTAGAATAAACACAATTTTATTCCTTTTAATCACCATGCAATGTCTGGCATTGATTGTCAGTATAAAGATATGTCAGGCCTCAGGCCATCCTTGCATATCAGTCACCATGCATTCTGCTGAAGACATCAGCCATGAAACATTAACTTCTTAAGGCAAAAATCAAACTTCACAGGCATCACAGCAGATGTGTGAACAAAGAAAACCAACAGTTAGGTTTGTTAAGTGAAAGCTGTATGAATACATACAGAGACTGCCTCGTTCTTCCTTTCCTTTTACCATCCTTCTCCTCCCTATCCTCAGTATCCCATTCTCCTCAATATTCCCTTTGGTTAAGAACCTTAGAAGTTTTGCACACTCTAACCATTTTTAGGTAAGAGAGGAAAAGCTGCTTTTCACTGAAAGAAGTGCTATAGTTTCTAATTGCCATAAAATGAAATGCATTGTATTCCATTATTATTTAGCTGGGAGGAATACAAAGAGGTGGTCCGAGCAGCCAGGGACCAGGTTAGGAAAGCTAAAGCCCAGGTAGAATTAAATCTAGCTAGGGACATAAAGGGGAACAAGAAGAATTTCTATAGGTATATAAATGACAAAAGGAAGACTAGGGAGGATGTGGGCCCTCTCCGGAAGGAAACTGGAGACCTGGTCACGAGGGATGTGGAGAAGGCTGAGGTGCTCAATGACTTCTTTGCCTCAGTCTTCACTGGCAAAGGCTCTAGACACACCATCCAAACTGCAGAAAGAGAAGGTAAGAACTGGGAGAAGGAAGAACCGCCCACTGTAAGTGAAGATCAGGTTCGAGACCACCTGAAGAACCTGAAGGTATACAAGTCCATGGGGCCTGATGAGATTCATCCACGGGTCCTGAAGGAACTGGCGGATGAGGTTGCCAAGCCACTA
>WBMW01003673.1:1450-41738 GCA_013396635.1 Penelope pileata | reverse complement strand
GGGCTGGAGCACCTCCCCTACGAGGACAGGCTGAGAGAGTTGGGACTCTTCAACCTGGAGAAGAGAAGGCTGCGGGGGGACCTCATAGCAGCCTTCCAGTACCTGAAGGGGGCCTACAGGAAAGCTAGGGAGGGGCTTTTTACAAGGATAGATAATGACAGGACAAGGGGTAATGGTTATAAACTGGAAGAGGGTAGATTTAGACTAGATATAAGGAAGAAATTCTTCACTGTGAGGGTGGTGAGACACTGGAACAGGTTGCCCAGGGAAGTCGTTGATGCTCCCTCCCTGGAAGTATTCAAAGCCAGGCTGGATGGGGCTTTGGGCAACCTGGTCTAGTGGGAGGTGTCCTTGCCCATGGCAGGGGGGTTGGAACAAGATGATCTCTAAGGTCCCTTCCAACCTGAACCATTCTATGATTCTATGATTCTATGATTATATCAGACTCAAGGGAAGACTGCAGTCTCCCCTGCCTGTGACTCCAATGAGAGTGTGAAACAGTTAGACATTTCAGGTTCAAACAGTGAATTTCTCATATTTGGAAGATCATTCCATCTCAGATTATCCACTAAAAGTTGCATGTGTTCTCTGGAGATCCACACAGAAAGTAAAGTCACTGTTCTTTGCTAGAGTCACCCCCCTACACACAAGAGAAATGTTCCCCCTGGCTTTCCAGCTTCCAGACACAAATAATACCTGTGTTAGTATGCAGTGTCACTGTAGGTGATCTGTCTAAATCTTGGTCTGGATTAAAGAAGTAAGGAGTAGATTGATGACTCTACTACTATCCTATTGATTTCAGCTGAAGTTGGTTGAGCTTGTTGCAATTCAGTATCAGCCATGAAGAGTATACCAAAGCCTTTCAAATATACTTTCAGTGTTTGTATACTTGTCTTACTTCAGGAGCTGTATAATAAAAATAAATCTCAAGTATGTTTTAGTTCAGGTATCCACCAGCTTTATACCTAAAGATTTAGATGTCTGTCTGAAGTTTTTCAGTACTTAAATTGCTCTGGGAGTCTAGAGCTGTCTGGAGGTGTTAAGAGATTCCCAGCACAGATGTTTTTAATGTTGGAAGAAGAATATTTCTGGTATATTTGGTGGCATGCCTACAATAAAAAAGACAAATGTTTTTTACAAAAAACGTAAATGTTATGTGGATATTTTGACAAACCCTATAAACATCCATTTGAATTCTATTCCAGTATTGGACAGAGATTCCTACTACCTTTAATGGACAGTATGGAAACAATGGGCTAAAGGAGCAATATTCAGACATTTAGAGGGGGAATATTTTCTTTCTTCTATTTGCAGGTCATACTCTGTGTGCCTTTTGGAACAGACTTTGAAAATATGATGTTTAATCAACACAGATGCTATCTGTTCATTTTCTAAAGGGTTTTTATTTCCAAACAAAGAGAGCCTGAAAAGTGGATTTAGAGGTTGGTCTTATAGACAAACAGAATAAGTAAGTGATGATCAGAAATGGCTGGAATAACGAAATGTCCTATATCTACCTGGCTTGCAGTTTCTCCCTTTCCATCTTCTCATTTTACACGTAACTATTTGTCATACTTGTTTGTTTTCGTGCATGCTACAGACTTAGCAAGATGTTTTAATTGCAAAACTCCAAATGAAATCAGGAAATAGTGATAATAACATGGGTTGAATCTGGATTTGTTGTTCTCTTATTTTACATATGAGGTAGGATTAAAAGTGAAACTAAACAGCCAACTGCTCAGAGAATTTTACATGCCATAAACTGAAACATCTCCAAATTATCTCTCTTTTCGGCAGTTGAATCACAAAAATAATGAAGTCTTTTATCACTTCACTTTCTGTGGCTGGCATTTCATTTTCGTTTTATAGACTTTCCAATGGTAGCTGCATGTCCAGTCAATGTGTCTCATACTGTTGTAAATAGGTAATAACATAATAGTTCATCTCTTTACTGGAGCTGCATCAAGAAACAGCACAACCGAGGCTCCTGAAGAACTGTTTAGTAAAGTTCCAGTTCTTATCCTAAAAAGACAACTACCCAACCTGTGATATTTGGCCAGTGGCTGGAGCAAATGCATGAGTAAGTATGAGATGGAGAAGACAGTGTAAGACAACTTGTAGATGGTATATTACTCTGAACAAATTTAACTACACCGTAATAAATATAATAATTACATAACGGTTGAACTTCTTAATGGTTGATAACTAAGAGAGTATAATATCTCTGTAGAGGAGGATCAAGACAGAGCACATTTATACAAGCTGAACATGCCATACATAAGTACATGGGACCTGAGAAGATGCACCTGTGAGTGCTGAGGAAGCTGAGTTGTCATTGTGGGATTACTCTTGAAAGATTATAGTAATCAGGAGAGATACCTGAGGACTACAAGAAAGCCTATGTGACTCTTATCTTCAAGAAGAGCAAGAAGGAGGATGTAGGCTGTAGGCTAGTCATCCTCACCTCAATCTCCAGGAAGGTGGTGGAGCAAATTATCCAGAAAATCATTTCCAAACACATGAAAGAACAGGAAGTGGCTGGGAGTAATCAGCAAAAATTTATGAAGGGGAATTCATGCCTGACCAACCTTTTAGTCTTCTATGATGACATGACTGATTTGGTTGTAGGGAGCAGTTGATTTTTTACCTTAGTAAGGCTTTTGATACTATCTCCTGTAACATTCTCGTGCACAGGCTAATGAAGTACAGTCTAGATAACGCACAGTAAGATGGACTGAAAACTGGCCGAATTTCAAGACCCAGAGGACTGTGATCTGCAACAAAAAGTGCACTTGAAGACCAACCAATAGTGATGTGCTCTGAGGTTGATACGCTGCCCATCCTGTTCACTCCCTTCATTAGTGACCTGAGTGGTGGTGCAGCGTGCACACTCAGTGAGTTGAGATGATAAACAATTGGAAGAAATTGCTGTTAGACCAGATGCATGCACCGTCATTTAAAAGGACCTTGACAGGCTGGAGAAATGGGCCAGTACTTTTCATGGAGCTCGACAAAGAGAAGTATAATAGTTTTAGATTTTCTTTAAAGTTAGTCTTGTTGATCTAAATCTGATGATTTTATTACAGTTAAAAATATTTTAGGGAATAATTATATGTAAGTTTTCATATGATGAATAAACAAGGAAAATTGCTATTTGATTGAATGAAAATTGTTCAACAGTATTATTGTATTTTTGTTTACTTGATTTTCCTTTGACTTCTGAATTTAACCTAGCCTACCGATATTATTTTATGAAATCTTGTCTACTCACTGCAGAATTCAGTAGCTAGTAAACACCTGAAATACTAAAAATAACAAAAATGTCACAAAAATGTAAAAAATGATAGTCATAAATGCATAGCCGAAGTTGTGGGAGTAAGATGCAGATATTTGATACAGAATATCCCTTTTTCTTCTAATCTTTTCACATTTTCTGAATCATTAATAATTTCTAGTGAAGTTTCTGTATAAACAGAAAATGGAGCCTGAGGGAACTTTGATTTCATAAATGTCTTTGCAGTACAGAAACTGGCTCAGTCAAACTATCTCTACATGTAAATGTTGAGTTCTTTACGCATGTGTTTTAGGAGAACTATTGAAATGTTTCTTACCTCAAAATTTGTCTGTATTTCAGGGACCAAAGAGATTGTAACTGTGGCATATTTTATGGTGTTTACAAATGTTTAAGCAATATAAACCAAATCAAAACAGTAAGTCAATATTTGAACTGTGATTAAACTCCTCATTCAAGGGAAAATAATTAAATTAATAAGTCTTGTCCTAGATAATAGGCAGTCAGACCTCAGATTCATTACTTTTCTGGATTTGTAAAGGGTGTTAGTTGGAGAATCAACGCTGCGGTTAACTTCTGGTTTGTTAACAACAAACTCAGCATGAGCCAGAGAAGATCTCTGATCTAATGTTGTCCTTTTCTTGCTGTTTTGGTGGTGTTCATAGTTTAAGTAGGTTAGAAATGAAGTTATCTACTGGGCTATCTTCTGTTTTATAACTACAGTTCTACAGGTCCATTTGCATTTTCCGTGACAACATTTTGCTGTACCTGTGTTGAGTATATCCACACTTCCTGGTTCAAAAGCTGGTAACTTTACACCTTTCTCAAGATTTTAATATAATAAGGGAAATCTGCACAATTGACAGTTGTGGACTTTTTTTTTTTTAACTGTAACGGTTTCCAACTCAAATCTCTGGGAAATGGTAGTGAACTTGTATCAACTATCACCCTCCAGAATGAAGGCTGAACATTTGAACATTTAGCATTTGTATTCTGGGTAAAGAATTTCCCCTACCATGTTAAATGATTAAAAACTGAGAAACAGGAAGATTATCTCCGCAGCATCAATGCTGAGGCATTTTTTCATTATGGTTATTAGTATAGTGGTGTTTTCATCACTACTGATCCCAAGGTTTCATCTTTAAAATCTTTAGCATGCTTCAAATATTTCTTAAGGGATTAACAAATACATTTTTAATTGATTCTGTCTTTTCAGGAATACAAAACATAAGAAAACTTCTCACAAAACACAAAAGTTTTCAGCATGTAACACTATAGAAAGCTCTGTATCCATAAGAACATTCAGGTTTTAACAGTTTCAGATTGGGGAATATTTTTGTTTTGTTCTTCTTCTACAAAGCTTAGCACAGTATGGGGCTGGTCTATGATGTGAGATGTGGAGAATGTACTACTATCTGAATATGAACTATATAGTAATGAAAAAAAGTGACAATTAGAAAGACTAATGGAATATCTGTATCGGAAGAATCTGTTGTGTGTCCTGCAAGAGAGAAGCCCTAGGTAAGAATTTTCACTTATTTTTTCCCCCTATTTCTCTTTTAATAAACCATTCTTTCATATTTAAGGTCGAATCAGACCTGAATTTCATACTTTTTTTTTTTTTAAATCTAGGATAATTGTTTTGTTTTCCATTTTGAATAGAACAGAAAAAGATAACAATGCAAGGGAATCATCTGAATTTAAGCAAACAAAATGTGCTAGTAAGACAGGCAGATATTGGCCATATTCATGCAAGTGTTCAAGCACTAGCTTGTTTTCTTCCAGCTGAATCAGCTGATCTAAGAAAAGATATTACTTGTCTTACATCCTTAAATGTAAGGCATATTTAAGTCATCTAGTGTTACACCCTTAGTAGCCTCACTGAAACACTGCATGAAAGACATGCTACTAACTTAGCTGAATCTGTCACAGTATCAGATCAGCAGCAGGAAAACAGAGTACCAAAATCCTTGGTTAACAACTTGACAGTGAGGCAATTAATAAAACAAGATGGACAAGGATATGTGACAATGCGCTTTGCAAACTGGATTGTAAATGGAAATACAATTACCTTGTAGAATAGTGAAAAAAAGTTCGTTAGACGTAGCTGTTTGTACGCTGCCAGTAAGTTTTGGTCTAAGTGGTTTATGTCTTCCTCGTCGGTTATTTTATTATTATTCAAAGAACCATATTTTTTAAATAATATGAATCCAAATATTTACAAGATATTATATGTATAAAAGAGAGGATAGAATCATAGAATCCTTAGAGTTGGAAGGGACCTTTAAAGACCTTCTAGTCCAACTCCTCTACAATGAACAGGGACCCCTATAGCTGTATCAGATTGCTCAGGCCCTGGTCCAGCCCGATCTGGAAAGTCTCAAGGGACGGGACATCTACAGCTCTGGGCAGCCTGTTCCAGTGCTATACCACCCTTACCGTAAAAAATTTTTTAATTGTATCCAACCTAAATATCCCCTCTTTTAGTTTGAGCCCTTTCCCCTTGTCCTCCTCTTTCTTGTAGCCCCCGTTTAGATACTGAAAGGCTGCTATCAGGTCCCCTCGGAGCCTTCTCTTCAAGCCGAACAGCCCCAGCTCTCTCAGCCTGTTCTTGCAGGGAAGGTGTTCCATCCCTTGTATCATTTTTGTGACCCTCCTCTGGACGCACTCCAACAGGTCCAGTTTTCTTTACATTATAAAACTAATCAGAACTAGAGTTCATTAGCTGGCCCTGTGCATGATATTAGATGAGATGAAGAGCAAAGAGCATGGTTGCATCCTCCAGCAGCTCTGGCCCAGCACTGCTCCTGTCCAGCCACTGGGGCACAATCCAGTGCCCAAGAATCCAGGATTTCTGCCTGTGCTGGAGGATATGGCTTCTGCTTTCATCTTTGAAAATTTAACCAGTAGCAAAGTTGAGCATGTATCCCAGAGACACACAGAAAGAGATAGGACACTGACACAACTGGTCATACAGGCTCCTCCAGCCCAGGGCTGTTTCCAGCAACCCTTGCACAGAGGACTAACACAGACACTTGACCTCACAAACAATTGGCACTCAGCACATGAACTGTGACCCACAGCCATGCTCCAGCCACCAGTGTGGAGTCCACACTGGTCTCACTCACACTAGTCTCCCTCCAGTAGCTGTTTTGGAAGCGCACACCTCTCCCACTCCATGTCTGGGAGTAGATGATCTCCACTTGTCTCCCGTAGCTGACACTATAGGCACCATAGGTGCCCCTGGCCTAACTTCAGTAGTTAGCATTCAGTCACTCACATCTGCTCCTTTAATAACAGAGGCTCAATGCTTAAAGGCTACGGGACCTTTTCAGATCCAGAGAGCTATGCTTCCCTCCACAACAACTGGCACCAGGACCCCCACTTGCTCCAGCAGCTGACACGCCAGGCTGCAGGCCTGTACTCCCAGCCTGACTCCAGTAGCTAGTACCAATTCTACTCATAAACATGCAGGTCTCACCGGTATGTGTCACATAGTCCTTGGATTGCACGCTCATTAGAGAGAGAGGGAGAGAGAAGATGAGAGAGAGAGAGAGAGAGTGGGGGGGTAGAGAAAGAGAGGGAGAGACAGATAGAGGGAGAGGGGAACAGAGAGAGAGAGAGAGAGAGAGAGAGAGAATGAGAGAGAACATATGTTCCGCTTACGCAGCCTTACAAATACTACTACAATCTCTTTCTCTCCAAAACAGGATGATTGCATCGGCATCCAAACTGCCTTTGAGACCAATTCCTGGACTGTGCTCATTTCTGAACTATGGCCAGATACTGTTTGAGGAGCAATTTTGGCTGGCAAACCTGGTGACCAGCTTTTTAACAACACAGAAAAATACCTGCAGGCTGATCTGAGCTCTAGCAGGTTTTAGTCTGCTAACTGTGTTGTAAACTGATGTGCTGGATCAGGCTGGGATGGAGTTAATGTTCTTCTTAGCAGCCTGTATTGTACTATGTACTGAATGTGTGAGGAAAACAGTGTTGATGACACACCAGTATTTTGGTTATTGCTGAGAAGCACTTGGAGGTTTTTTCTTTTTCCCACTGTGCCTCACCTCCTCCAGTGAGGAGGTTGGGGATACATGAGAGGTTAGGAGGGGACATAGCCAAGAAAGCTGACCCCAACTGACCAAAGGGATATTCCATACCATATGACATCATGCTCAGCAGTAAAATCTCAGGGAAAAGAGGAGGAAGGGGTTTGGTGGGGGATTGTGATCATAGAGTTGTAGAATCATTAAAGTTGGAAAAGACCTCTAAGATCATCTAGTCCAAACATCCACATAGCACCAGTATTGCCCACTAAACCACTACACCATGTCCCTTACTACCACATCTAGACTATTCTCGAACACCTCCAGGGATGGTGACTCTACCACCTCCCTGGGCAGCTCACTCCAGTGATGCTTGTTTTCCCAAGTAACCATTACACAAATTGAGGCCCTTCTTTCTAGAAAGCATCAGGAAACAGTCAATGAACTCCTTATTTTTGTTTATTTTACTTTACCCAGCCTTGCTTCATTTACTAAACTATCTTTATCCTGACTCACAAGTTTTATCACTTCTGCTCTTCCCATTCTCTCCCCCATCACAATGGATGGAGAGTGAGCAAGCAACTGAATGGAGGCTTAGCTGCCAGGTGGGGTCAACCCACTGCACCCAATGTTCTGAAGACCTATGTCTTAGTTTCTAACTGAAACTTTCTCTCTTGGTGTCTGGTATGATGTTTTGGTTCTAGAAGAACAACAAAGCTGATAACACCCAGCAGCATTGAACAGAGCCAAGCACATTTTCAGTTCTCTCAGCTCTTTGCGTCTTTCTGTCAGTGAAGGCGCTAGTGGGACGGGACACAGGGAGATGGGAGGGGACAAGAACAGGGCAGTTGACCCAAACTGACCAAAGGGATATTCCATACTATATGACACCATGTAATACAAGGAAGGAGAGTTAGCTGGGAGGGGCCGTTTGCTTGGGGATTGGCTAAGCATCGGTCGCGGTTGGCGAGCGATTGCTTTGTACAATCACTTGTTTTCTATATAATTATCATTACTGTTATTTTATTCTATTTTCCTTTTCTGTTAGTAAATAATTTTATCTCAATCCATGAGTTCTACCTTTTTGTTTTAATTCTTGATTCTCTCCCCCATCCCAGCTGAGAGGGGTAGAGGGGGAGGTAAGTGAAAGACTGTGCGGTGTTTTCAGGCCTGTTGGCTCAAACCACAGTAACTTAGTTTCCTCTCATGATGCCTTTCCCTCAAATGGCCTTTAGATATCAAAATTTTCAAGTTTTTCTCTTAAATATAGAAATGTGTAGAGATGATACAAACAATTCTGTTTGAATTGGAGAACCCAGTCACAGGGCTTGATGATTCAGTTACTAAGGGCGTTACGATGATATGACTATTGCTGTGGTGATTGTGATGAGAAGAAATTTCTATGGAAGGGAGATTTCCACCAGAATGAGTGAGGTATGTAGAAATATATATCTGGAGGCCCTTAAGCTTTCTTTCTCTGCAGGCCGCTGTAATGCTAGCTTTGATCTATTATTTGCTTGTAAATAGATCTTGTAGCCAAAGTTCAGAATATGATCAAATTCAAACAATCCAAATGTACAGACTATTTCAAATATATGAATAAAAGTAATATATTTATGAATAAAAAAGATGGAAGGAAGAGATAGTTATGTCTCCAGGGTGTGGGGGAAAAAAGAAAAAAAACAACTACAGAACCAACGAACCAACCAGAAAATCCACACAAAACCAAGTCAAATTTGGATCTTTACTGAGCTCATGGGTGGCTTTCTAACAAGTAAATGTAGTTCCATAAGTCTTTCTCATGGTCTTTTTACTCTGGAAAGCAATATCACTTTCCAAAGTGTTTTTGGTAAGCCATGAACTGAAGAGTTCTTTATGTGCTATTTTGAATTTGTCACTGTATAAGAATTTACTGAATAGTGTAAACCAGCCTTACAATGCCCCAAGAAGTGACTTTGACCCCACTCCTATGCACAGTGCAGAATCTAACTATGCTAAGCATGGTTCTACAGTGTTCAAAGAGGGCCTGATAGAAAACTTGTGAATGTCAATTAAAGTCTTTCATTTGTCCCCAGCAAGATTTTATTAAAGCATCTCTACTGTGAGGCTTCCTGGAGTACACATGCCAATTAACCAAGTGGTTGAAAATAGGAAATAGCTGCTGGGAAAAGAAAATGGTGATTGTGATTTATAAAGTGAATTTTCACTAAAAACAATATGTGATTTTGAAGTGTACTTCAGGCTTGTTTGAGGTGGAAAATCTGTCAAGCTGAAGGCCATTTATTTAATTTTATCTCTCTCTAACTGTCTCTGAGACCTTAGCAATGTTTCTAAATAAGTGAAGCTATTCGCAAAGTGAACCTTGGCACCTGCAGCAAAGTTAGAAAGGGAAGAGATACTTCAGAATTCAATTTAGTTTGTATTAACTTGAGATCTGATACTCATCACCTGCTTTAACTGCTTGTTTTATCTAAAATGCTAGAGTCACATGAACGGGAAAGAAAATTAAGAGATTTCAAATTTGTTGCTCTAAGCAAAATGACTTCCTTATCTAATCTAATAAGAGGCTGGATGAGTTTCCCTGTTTTAATAATCACCGTGTTCCAAATTTCCCTTCCATTAAAAAAATTAACATAAATTGTCTGGAGAATTTATCTTAGTATAATCAAGAAAGTTTTCTTCAATATCACTCTAAAACATAAATGTGATAGCAAGCTGACAAACTTTTGCTAGAGGCTTTTCCTACCACAGTAGAATTTTAATGATGCATTTGAGATTTTAGAACAGAAAATATATTTATGAAAACCAGACGGATATAGACATCTCAATGCCAGTAGCTGATGTGAAGTTGGGTATGATTAGTCTAGTACAAATGCAGGAATCTCTTAAAGAAAGTCTACAGGAAGCAGTGTTGTTGATTTAAAATGTGGCATTTGACTACTAACTAGTTATAGTGTGATGTAGCACTGAGATATAAAAAATGTTTAATGTTCTGGTGCTCCATGTTATGATTTCACATTTACAAGTCTGAATCCAAAGCAATGATATTTGACGTCAGTACTCATTCTAGACTCCCTGAGATTTAAAACTTGGTTGTCATTCCTGCTGAGATTTAATCGGCTGTGGTTTTTAATACTAACAACAGTCTATCATTCACAGAAGAGAACTTGTAAGAAAGATGATTATAGGTAGGAAGGTTGCTTCCCTAGAAGGAGGGGGAAATCATATATCTTATGAACTTCTGGGCTGATTATTTTATTGGTACTGTATTCCTTTTGACCTGGATGTGTGACTGAGGAAGATACAGAAAATTCGTAGAATGACAGAATCATAGAATTATTTGAGTTGAAAGGGACCTTAAAGATTGAGAATCACTTGTAGTTGCTGATCACCATATGGGACTCAAGGTGGAGACCAGAGATGAGTGGTACTCCTCAGAGGTCAGTATGGGGACCAGCACTGTTTAATGTCTTTGTCAGTAACATGGGCAGTGGGATTGAGTGCACCCTCAGAAAGTTTGTGGATCACACCAAGATGTGTATTGCAATTGACATGCTGGAGGGAAGGGATGTCATCCAGAAGGATTGTTGTGGTTTAACCCAGCAAGCATCTAAGCACTGTGCACCCATTCACTCATTCCCACTTCCATGGGATGGATGAGAGAACTGGAAAAAAAGTAAAACTCGTGGTTTGAGATTAAGGTAGTTTAATATGAGAGAAAAGAAAGGGAAAATAGTAATGATAAAAAAATATTCAGAACAAGTGATGCACAATGCAATTGCTCACTACTCTCTGACCAGTGCCCAGCCACACAGTGTCCCACCCCAGCCAACATCTCCAGTTTTATTGTTTCACATGATGCCACATTGCACGGATTGGTCAGTTCGGACCAGCTGTCTTTGTCATGTCCACTGCCAGCTTCTGGTGCACCCCAGCCTCCTCGCTGGGAGGGTAGTATGAGAAACCAAAATGTCCTTGACTTAGTGTAAGCAATGTTCAGCAGCAGTTAAAACATTGGTGAGTTATCATTGGTGAGTAATTCTCATCCTAAACGTAAAACACAGCACCATATCATCTACTACAAGCAAGATTAACTCTATCCCAGCCAAAATCAGGACAAGGACCTTGACAGGCTCAAGAGGTGGCTTGTGCAAGCCTCACGAAGTTCTACAAAGCCATGTGCAAGCTACTGCACCTGTGTCAGGGTAATCAAAAGCACAAATACAGACTTAGTGAAGAATGGATTGAAAGCAGTCTTATGGAGAGCGACATGGGGATACCGGTGGATGAAAAACCGAATTTGAGCTAGCAGCCAAGAAAGCCAGTTGTATCCTGGACTGCATCAAAATGAGTGTGACTATGTGACCAGCAGGTGATGGAGGTGATTCTCTCCCTCTATTCTGCTCTCATGAGCACTTGCAGTGCTGCATTCAGCTCTGGGACACTCCAGCATAAGAAGTGAGTTGGAGTGAGTCCAGAGGAGCGCCTAAAGATGATCAGTGGGATGGATCGTCTCTTCTATGAAGACAAGCTGAGAAAGCTGGGGTTGTTCTGGCTGGAGAAGAGAAGCTTTCCAGTACTTAAAGAGGGCCTACAAGAAAGGTAGAGATGAACTCTTTGTAATGATACCACAAGAGATAATGGCTTTAAAGTGAAAGAGAAGGGTACATTTTTATTAGATATTAGGAAGAAATTTCTTACTCTGAAGGTGGGGAGGCACAGGAACAGGCTGTCCAGGGAAGCTTTGGATGCCCCATTCCTGGACATGTTCAAGGCCAGGTTGGATGGAGCTTTACGCAGTCTGATCTAGTGGAAAGTGTCCCTGCCTGTGGCAGGGAGTTTGGAACTAGATGATCTTTAAGATCCTTTCTAACTCAAACCATTCTAAGACTCTATGGTTATAATATCCTTCGCTTGCTGTCCTGTAGGTCATGCATCTCATACAGTGATCAGCAATTAGAAATGATTTTTGAAATGAGAATCCTGGCTGTGATTTCTGGTTGCACAAAGGCTAGATTATACATCTGTGGCAGTTTAAAGGGATCTGAAAATGAGAATAAAGTGCAGTTGTGCAAACCAAATGGTCTATCATACTGACATGAGATGTAAAATGGTTTTTGTGTAACTGAAAAATAGGCCTCTGCTGATTTTTAGGGATGAAAAATCCAGTATAATTGTAGGATAATGTGTTATTTTAGGAAAGCATACACTGCAGCCACAGTATTGAAAAAATGGAGGTTCAAAACTGATGAGTTAATTTACAAATGTAAGCACACGCAGAGATATATATTAATAAAGTTCCACATACACATACATATTCCAAACCTGTTGAAAGTCACCTACTAATGACATTTTCAAGGTAAACTACAAAATTAAGACTACACAATCCATTGAAGTAAAATACAGAAAGCTATATCATATTATCGTGTGTCCAGAATATGATTAAAGTAATGACTAACAATTGTGAGACTTGTGAGAAAACTGCAATAATTAGCAATGTTGATTCATACTTAAAAGAATGTGAAATCTACACATGAGAACCTTTTGAACACAAAGCAATCCTGAAGAGATGCATCTTGATGTTGTTTAAAGGAAAATATCTTCAGGAGTTGAATATCTCTGTTCAGAAACTGTCTGGATTAGATCTAACTTTGCTTTGAAAATTAAATAAAAATCATCAGAACTACTTCTGAAGTGATAACTGTGGAATAATTTCAATGTCTGCTGGAGATACTTAAGAGAAAGGGCCCAGTACCATCCGGGTTCATTTTTAAAATGGAGCAAAAATCTAATTGATATAACCACCCTAAACCTCTACTATCTTTCATTTTCTCTGGCTTAAGGATTTATGAGCTAATTTTATAGAAGTTTTAATGCTAAAATTCTGTTTTTCTGTGTTCATCTGATCCCAACTCACTAATGTTTGTCTTGTCCAATGGAGGATCACAAAGATGATGAAGGGACTGGAGCACCTCTCTACAGCTGAGAGAGCTGGGACTGTTCAGCCTGGTGAAGAGATCTTATTGATGCCTATATATACCTGAAGGGAGGATGTAAAGAGAATGGAGCCAGGTTCAGTTCAGTGGTGCCCAGTGCCAGGTCAACAATATCAGGAAAAACTTCTTTACTGTGTGGGTGGCTGAACACTGGTCCAGATTGTCCAGAGAGCTTGTGAACACTCCCCCCTCAGAGATCTTCAGTAGCCATCTGGATATGGTCATAGGCAACCTGCTCAAGGTTCAACACAAATTCTTGCTGTCAAAACTGTGTTATGTGCTTATCAGTTCACATTGAGACTCCATCCATTTTCCTTTGAGGTTTGGGGAAGAAGAATGGAATGACCATGGTCTTGTATTTATTAACTGCTGGAAAAAGAACACTGAAAAGAACTCTGTTAAATATTTACCATTTGAGTCCTGAATATGCTATACTTATTATTTTCCAGTAATCCACTTCAGTAAGCAAAAATTATAGATGCCATTAATACTGCTTGAAAGTAAACCCTCCACCAGCAACTCCTAAAAGACCTGATTTAAAGAAATCATACTTATAAAATGAATGATGCACTATTACTAAAAATTGTTCTTTCAGTTTTCACAAGTGAAAGGCAACTTACCTTTACACAATAAAAAGCTGTCTTACAAGCTAGAGCTTTTTCTTAGCCACTTAAAAAGTTATTTCACTGTTGACATCTGCATAACTCTATTTATTCTTCATTGTCAATGAATGAAAATATAAAAACATATTTAGTTTAGATTTTGAACAACTTTACTGGTCTAATTTCTAGCTAAAATAATAATAATAATAATGCCACAAGTTTTTGTAATTTACAAGAAATCTAGTAGTTTAAAGGAATTGGAACATTTTCCAAATAAGAGTAGAGGATACAGAGAAAAAAAATGCTTGAAAGTCCGGTGTTGTCAAGCTATTTCGGCATTCTAGCTCTGTGCTTTATCTTGTGAGCTTTTTGATCACTGTCTGAGTGTGAAGTCTTTTTTTTCCTGAAAAAATTGTCACATAAATATAGATATTACAGATGAAATAAGCCTATTAGAACTTCTCAGCCCTTTCCTTGTCAGGGCCAAGATCATTTCCTCTGGTAAATTATCTAGTGCAGGCCTAGACAAACAAACCAAAAAACAAACAAACAAACAAAACAAAACAAAACAAAACAAAACAACAGTAACAACAAAGCAACCAGAAGTTTCAGCTTTCATTTTCATTCTGAATCAAAAGACCATTTTA
Organism: Penelope pileata; assembly: GCA_013396635.1. NCBI lineage: Eukaryota > Metazoa > Chordata > Aves > Galliformes > Cracidae > Penelope > Penelope pileata. Next base: position 27,155 of record WBMW01003673.1, on the reverse strand, counting down.
AATCCATGAGAGAACTAAAATAGATAGAGACTAACACTAAAAAAATAAAACAAAACAAAACAACAACAACAACAACAACAAAACTCTACCAGTGTGGAAACTCAATGAGAATTTGGAAAATTTGAGTTCCTATTTCTTACACTGCAAAGATTTGAGCTTGCCTTTCCCTCATCCTGGCCGAATAAGAAGACTGTTAAATATTCTGAAAAGCTATGTTTCCCTTAGAAGACTATTCAACATTTGAAAAGAATGTATAGGTTAGGATATTTGACTCATTTCTGGTTTAATTTCACCAATACTAATTTGAAGTGCATTTTCTTTATACTTGGTTATACACTAAGACTACCACAAATAACAACTCTCTATCTTTGATGTTTATAGCCTTCAAATATATTTAGATAGTTAACGTGGCCCTTCTCCTCTCCCCTCTTCTAGTCATTGCTTAGCCAGTTATACATATTTATTTCTTTTAATCTTTCACTGTAAGTCAATCCTTTCAGTCCCTTAATAATTTATGTTGCTTTTCCTTGAATTTTCTCCAATGTGTCAAGATTGTTTCTGATACTATGAGGCCCTGAATGCTTTATTTTAGACATATACTCAACTGTTGACGCAGGGAGAGATAGGAGGAGAGCATCTGTAGCTTATGTTTTCTTATTTCTTTATTTCGCATGCCTGAAGCAAATCTCGTTATTTCTCCACTCATAGCAACTGCACATGCTATATATATGTGCACATACACATAATGGAAATATAAACATGACTTAATGTATTTCCATCTTGAAAGATCACCTGATGTCAAAAGACTGATAAGCAAATCAAAGATGTGAAAACAATTCAGTGAGAAATCTCTGAATTTGCAGATCCCTCCACTCCGTGTTGGTGATCTTAACAATCATTCAAAGAGACCCCCAGGTGAATATATCTTTGTACTTTCCAGTCCAGTAAGTTCGTATGCATACATAGCTGAGATATACCAAATGTAACAAAATGAAGCAGTCTCTATAGTAGTTGAATCCTATATGTGAGAAACTAAAAACCATGCTTAATTTCCCAAGGCAGATTTGCAGGTTGACACCAGTGCTGACATACTACAAGTACAATCACATTTCCTTCGGTGAGTCATTTGTTATCTTGATTTTTTCAGTCTCAAGATTTCTCTTCTTAACTGTTTGGCTTGGCTTGTGTTTGCATATTTATCTAAAGACTAGGTTTCAATGCTTTGTTCCCAGAGTTCAGTGATTATTTTATTTTTCAGCAGTCTGTATCATATAACCATGAGGTGATATTTTCTTTATTTCTTCTCTGCCACTTTCGTGATATTTTCCTTACAGTAAGCTACTGTACTTCAATACTTTGCATTTCTGTTTTTCAAATAGATTCAAAATAGTCTTCCACAACACAAGTTGCTCTGTTTAATGCTATCATTTTTAATTTAATTCTATCACATTTTACTGTATTACTGTCACATATTCTCCTAAGGCACTTTAATAGATCTACAGTGTTTACCATGTGTAAAGGACATAAATATGCCTGATATTGATAGCTGTGATGCTCCACCAGTCAATTCCATCTGTAGCCCAGTTTCCTCCCCCAGTTACGTCTAACCTTGTTCTTTGTCACTCTCTGAATTTCTTAATTTATGCATTTAATCTATTCCTCTAGCAAACTTATTGTCTAGAGAAATTTGTCATTTATGCATGAAAATCTCTTCTTAAGCAATGTATCATACTTATAAAACACTTTCCATTTTCAGAGGTTTTTACAAATATTAACTAATTAATCAAAGACATGGAAAATAAAAGAAAATTTTAGTATATCCATTTTAAAAACAAAAAACTGAACAGAGACATTTAGGTGAGTTGATCAAGAGAACATTGAAAATTAGTAACACAGTCAGAATGAAGATAGTATTTAATGGGTAGCACTTCTGAACTTAAAAATTTGGGATGCATTTTTTTCACTGTACTTCAATCTCAACACCTAGAAGAGCTTTCCTACAATTTGTCACTTGGCTCTAAAACACATACAATGATTTTGCTATTTGTCAAATTATTTTAGCATTGCTGATTGACAGAAATCAAAGTTTTATATTGTTAGGAAAGTAGAATTCACAGATCCCCCCCATATATTGGATGTAAAGTGTTTAACATATATAGCATAAACTAGATTTATTTTCTCCCTTAGGATTCATGTTGTCAATATGGATTCTGAGGATGTGAAAAAATGACTAAAACATTTTTTTAAAACCTTCCAAAAATGTGCCTGATAAATGTGATGCTCTTCAGAACACATGGATGGATTCATGATTTGTAAGCAAGACAAATACATCAATGTGTCAACAATAACATCATTCTACAAGAAGGAAAGAATCACAGAACAGCCCAGGCTTGGAGGGACTTTGAAAGATCATCTGGTCCAACCTTGTGTAGGAAAAGGCAGTCAGGACAAGTTTATCTGGAGCCCTGTCCAACCACTCTTTGAGCTTTCTCTTCCCCAGGGGCAAAAGACTTAACTCCTTCAGTCTTTCCTCACAGTGTAGGTTCTCCAGTCCGTTGACCGTCTTCACGGATCTCCTTTGCACCCTCTCCACTCTGTGTCTTATTTGAATTGTGGGGATCAGAAACGGACACAGTTCTCCATGTGCAGCCTGACAAGGTCTCAGTAGAGAAGGATGATTACATCTCTCTTTCTAATATTAATGTCCCTGTGTATGCTGCTTAGGATGAGGGCTGCCTTTGCTGCTCCAGTGGTGCACTGCTCACTCACATTCAGTTAGTTGTCCACTAAGATCCCTAGGGCCCTTTCATCAAGGCTGCTCCTCAGCCATGAAGATCCAGTCCTGTACTGATCTCCATTTATGTTGTCCCAGACACAAGACCTTGCACTTGTCTCTGTTAAAATTTATACAGTTCTTATAGATAGTAAGTTCCTTCTCTCAGAAACTGCAGCTCCCTGGTGATTACACTCCAGTTAGTGGAACACAAGAACACAGGAAAATGTTGCCTAATCCAATATTCTTTCTCTAGCAGAGGCCAACTGAAAACTTAGGAAAATACATTAGGCTGTTCCCAGAGGTGTTTCATTCTGATAAGATTTCATTGATCTCTCGAGAGTGAGGATTATAACTGCTCTCAAAGCATTTTTAGCATTAACTGTAATAACTGTAGCACCTTCTTTCATCAATACAAGCAAGCAATTCTTTTTCTAAAGCCTAATCTACACTTAAAATTATTTTCAGTGGGGACTGTGACTATCCTAAATCAAAATTCTAAGAAAAATGAATCCCATTAGAACTTGTCTTGTTTGGTGGATTGAGGAAGGCAATGCTTGGATAAAAGTGTTTTCTTGCTGGTGCAAGATGCTTGTTTACTACTGAGCTCAAATATAGTGTTCACGTCAAAGAGCAGAAGTGCAATGGTACTAAAACTGGATACATATAATGGACATCTCTTCCTTGTATGGCTGAGCAGTTTACCTGAGGAGACCCACTAGCATAAACTTTACCCCCTCTCCTTTGTTGATTTACGTCCCAAAGCATGCAGGACATGTAGCACACTCACTTCTCATCCTGATACAGAATTTGCACAAGGTCAAGTCGTGCTCTCATGCTTCTTCCCTTCCAATATGCACACAGGGTTTGGTATCCTGTGGCGATGTATTGCATTCTATTGTTAAAAAGGATGCACATGAGAAGTGAAATGTGTTTAAATTTGCTACCCTTTAAGTGAAGAGCCCTTTTTGTGTTGTGAAAAGGCAAATACCTCAGATGCTTTTTCTACAGTGTTTGAGCTTGTATAAGCTTTATGGAAACCATTTCCAGGCACATGAAAACCACTTCTTCACACTGGGATGATTAAGAGTGAAAATGGTGTCTACAGAAAGGCTGTTTCACCTCTGCTCTTGGAAATTTCAGAAACTGAGTAGACAAGATTCTGTACTCAAAACTAATCCAGACTGAAGATTCACCCATCTTTCACTGGAGGATTGGACTAAATGGGCCTCCTGAGGTATTTTTCAACTTAGTGTTTTCTGTAATTCTACAGCTATCAGCTACAAGAGCGAATTCAAAAATAGTGCCTCCTATTTTATTACATTGGCCTGTGACATCAGAGGCAGATGTTGGTGGTATGGCAGTAAAGCTTGAACCTTCCCACCAACATTCCATTCCATTTTGTTGCTGTGCGGCAGATGGCAGCAGAGGGGCAGTCTGACAAAATGGCGTCTGACATGGAAGTGCATGTGAAGCAAAGATGTGGAATTGAATTCCTTCATGAAGAAAAAATGGCATCCATTGACATTCATTGATGCCTGCTGAGTATTTATGCAGACCAAACAGTGGATGTGAGCACAGTGAGGTGGTGGTAGTGCATTTCAGCAGTAGCAACAGTGACAGTGGGTCATCTCCACTGGTGCAGATAGTTAAGGGTGTGGCATGCAGGCTCTTGTTCATCGCTGATGAAAATGCATAGCTAATGGTGATGACTAGGGTGAAAAATAGTGTTTTGTAGCCAAGAATTTGTTCTATCAAATAGTCTTATTGTGCTGTTTGCATCTGTTGCGGTTTCTGTGGAAATAAATAGAAGACGTTACTGTTGAAGCGACATACATACATTTTGTGTGCCTCTTTCATCTAAGTGTCTGATTTCTAATGCTAACAATCTGTCCTGTGACTCATCCCTGAGTAAAAGGGTAGTGCTTTCTTTGTGGTTTGCCTGAAATACTCCTCTAGTTTAGAAGACTATGTGCAATCCTCAGAAGCATGGACTTGTTCCATCCTTTAATCTGAACTACTTCTCTGTATCTGGAGGATGCTTATCTTTTGTGAAATCAGTCCTACTCTCTCCCTCAAAGCCAACTTTCCCTGTCATTCAAATATCTCTGTGGGACATCATCAGTCAATCTCCTCTATTCATAGTGGTTATGGAAACTGCTTGTTCCACTCTCTAGTATCATCATCAGTGCTCTGCATTGACTACATATATACTGAGTACCAAAAATGTGTTTACTCTTAAAAAGCTTGATGAGGGATTGGAAAAGACTTAACATCTCTTCTCAACTGCAAATGAATCCCACCCTTGTCATAATTAGTCGCCAAGGTGGGCAGCAAGTAACAAATTTCTTCCTTAGAAAAGCCATGAAGCTGGAAAAGAATTGTTCTGTATCCCAGAGCTGCTTCTGAAGCACAGTATTCCTTGAAGCACCCTAATCAAGCCTGTGGAAAAAAGCTATCTGAACAACTTTAAAAGTGTGAAGGAAATCACTATGTGATCTGATACCTCACAATCTCATCATGGAGATATGGCTTTATTAATTAATGCATTATATTTTCATAGAATCATAGAATCATAGAATGGTTCAGGTTGGAAGGGACCTTAGAGATCATCTTGTTCTAACCCCCCTGCCATGGGCAAGGACACCTCCCACTAGACCAGGTTGCTCAAAGCCCCATCCAGCCTGGCTTTGAATACTTCCAGGGAGGGGGCATCCACAACTTCTCTGGGCAACCTGTTCCAGTGTCTCACCACCCTCACAGGGAAGAATTTCTTCCTTATATCTAGTCTAAATCTACCCTCTTCCAGTTTATAACCATTACCCCTTGTTCTGTCATTATCTCTCCTTGTAAAAAGCCCCTCCCCAGCTTTCCTGTAGGCCCCCTTCAGGTACTGGAAGGCTGCTATCAGGTCCCCCCACAGCCTTCTCTTCTCCAGGCTGAAGAGTCCTAACTCTCTCAGCCTGTCCTCGTAGGGGAGGTGCTCCAGCCCTCTGATCATCCTCGTGGCCCTCCTCTGGACCCGCTCCAACAGCTCCACATCTTTCTTGTGTTGGGGGCCCCAGAACTGGACACAATAATTTTTGTCGCACACTGAATGATTTCAGACAATTAACGACTGCAAAAAAAGGAAATTAAAAGTAATTGCCTTATTTTTGTTTGAATGTGATTAGTTGAAAAGACCACATAATGTACAGTATATTAAAAAAAATTCTATGAGTATCTACAAGACATTCTTAATCAACTAAGAATGCATGGAAGTCAATGAACCAGTGTTTTCCTGAAATCTTAGGTACTTCTAGAATAATGTGTTGAAGCAGGCTGAACTATTGAAATGTTCTGTTGGGTCAAATACCACTTCATCATAAAATGCAAAGATCTACATGTGTACAATAGACTGTGAATGGAAAACAAGCTTTACGGTCCACTGATTATATAAAACATATTTGGAAATGCTCTAACCATGAAATCTTTATAGATACCGCAGGCAATAAGAAGTGTCTTATGACCTGGAATATAACACACCTTCACACACACACATGAATCCTAAATACCGAGTCAGTTACTAGATCATCGTATTTTCTAAAAAGCATCTATGACCTGATGGATATTTAGCACTTTTCAATTACATATACCACAGAAAATTTTGGAGACATTACTTGAACATCTCCAAACTGTGAATGTTACCATTGAGATAAATGCATTGTTTCCATCAAGTCACTTGAACTTAGAGCTTAAAAGTCAGCATATTTGAGAAAGTTCAGTGAGAGGAAGGTAAATAAGTGGATGCTGAAGCATCAGATGAGGCTATACACAAGTCAGAGCAATCCTCAGATGTTGAAGTATATTCTAGATTTTAATGGCCGTGATAAATCATTATGTTATGACAATATGGCAAATGTCAGTTTGCTTAGTCTTTGACATTAACATTTAGCACAAGCTGGGAGTTGGTGACTATGATAAACAAAGGTCCAGCCATGGCAATTTTGGATGAGAAAGATTCTCCCACTTTAATACATCTCTGACTCCCTGATTGAGCCAGTATGCAGATATCTTTGAATCACTGAATTAGTTTTTAACATTGGAAAAGTTTTGGCTGAAGTTTAGTTTTATGTACCTTAGTTTCCTCACATTTACTAACAGAAATATGTATATCTTTATAACATTGTTATATAACTTTATGACAGATGGGGTAAAGATTAAGCTTATTAAACTGAGAGATAAGAGTTGCCCCACTAAGTACTTACCTGGAGCAATGATAAAAATTAATGTCTTTCAGTTATGATGTTGATATATATGTATGTATACTTAAATGTGTTTTCATCATAAATACCCTTCAATCCTTCTTTATGACCATGAATTTCTAAACTATATCTCTTTTCCTTTACAGCTAACATTCTTTATAATATATTCTTCGTAAGTGCAGTTTAAGTAAAAGGTTGAGAAAAAGGATTTAAAAAAAAATATTATCCTCTTTTGATGAGTTAAATAAAAAGCAAAGAACTACATGAATAATCAGATTGTATCATCACAAGTGCATAATAATTTTCATTGAATTCAGCTGCGAACATTGAGAATGTATTCAGTTAATACATTAACTCAAAAGTGAACTCTTTCAGATTGCAGTTATATTCTCCTGCACTGAGGTAGACGGTGAAACGTAAAAAAAAATAAGACACGCAAAAAAAGGAAATGAAACAAGAGTCTACATAGAAAATCATATCACTTATAGTACTAGGAGTCATGTGCATTTTTTTCAATTACTGCAGATAATGAAATTGGTGCCTAACACAAGTTACTATAACCCTAATTCTGACTTCCAGAATGACCTTTCCTAATTCTCACTTGCCACAGAATATTTTGTTTCTACTGCACTACTAGTTACAGATATCTCATGAGAAAATTGGTGTATTGGTAGAAATTCTTTGATAAAAGGGTATTTGCAGAAAAAAAAGATTAGGAGATAGTAAAATTCTCATGGGAATTTCAGAATTAGCTTTACGAATTCAGAAATAGAATTAAATTTAATGAGACAGCTGCTGAAAGAGTATGTAGCAATAAAGTGTCATTATCTTTTGGAAAGCTTTCACATGTCATCGAATCAGTAAAAATCAGGGCTGAAAAGGAATTCAAGGGATCACTAGGAAAGAGAAGAACCCAGTAAGTTATTGCTGTTTCTTTTTGATGGATGCTTTCTGGTTTCCTTTAAAAAACACTTAATGATGGAAATGCCACGTATTCCTGAGACAGTTGACATTAATATTAAAACGTTTTTTCCTAATATTCAGTCTGAAGTTTTTTCCAGATATCCAGTCTGAAGTTTTTCTGTACTCCTTATATTAGCCTTTTTGCCTTATCTTCGAGGGATGTAAACCATAGGCTAATAAAGGAATATCCTTTATTTCAATAGCTGACTGTAATATATCTCACAGTCTTCTTTTTGTAGATTAAACAAACATCTTTTTCCCTCATTTTCTTCTTTGTTGTGTTTTCTAGATCTGGCATTGTTTTTCTCTTCAGATAGATCAAGTCACTGAGGTGCAGAAAGCAGGTAGCGATCAGACTGAAGCTATCTCAGTATTTAGTGGGATTTAAGCACTTCTTTCTAGCTCTTGATATATACTAGAGTTATACCGAATTTTCTAATTTCTCATAGAACATCTGTTGCCATAGGAAGTCTGCTCATCAATTCTAAAACTCAGACTCTCAGATGTCATCCGTGAACATAAAAATTCTCCCTTTCTTCTCTTTTTTTAAACTCCAGATTATTTCTGCACTGTAATTATATCTGAAACATATTCAGAGTACCTCTCAGCTTTGTATATTTGCATTCTCAGTAAGCAAGCTTGTTTTTTAATGTCCATGTTGCTAATTCTGGTACTGAACACTACAGCATTTAAGACAAATCCTTGAAAAACCCAGTCAGGACCAATGTTAAGCCTCATACTGCCTAACTTATTTCATTTCTCCTGCATTGCCTCTGAGATAGAGCAAGACCTTGGAATGAAACACGCTGATTTGGGACAACAGTCCTCCTTGAGCTGACTTTACAAATTTCTTTCACAGCATGGTGATGTGGATGGATGCACTCACCAGCTGCTTTCGTTTGTTGATCAAAGTACTCTGCTCTACCACAAACCTCTCCTATTTAATAAACTTCACACTTCCCAGGGCATAATGAACTTAAAGCATGTGTATCTTTTAAAGCAATGAGTAGAATATAATCATTTTTATTTTTACCTTTTTCACACGGACACTTTTTCAGAAAGGTGTTGGAAAGTCTGTAGACATCCCAGTTGTTCAATTTGGACTGATATTTTTGGAAAAAAGGCTGTCTCCTTTTGTAAGGACACAAGATATGTAATATTTTCTTGATAATTGCACATCATTTGTTTAAACAGGGACTGTTCTTATCTTTCATATTAATCCCCTCAATAACATAGACTTTAAAAAATAATATGTTTAATTAAATTTAATATGTGCCCTGCATTGGTTTCTCAGTACTATGTTGTATCTCTAGTCACCATTTCTGTCAGGATCTGTAAAAGTAAGACACAGTCAATTAGGTATATCTTCATGTTGTGGTTTGAGCCAGCAGAGCTGAGCTAAACACCACACAGCCTTTCACCAACTGCCCCTCCTCCCAGCTGGGATGGGAGAGAGAATTGGGAAAAAAAAAAAAAGAAAAGAAAAAAGAAAGAACTCGTGTTGAGAAAAAACTTACTAAAAAATTTACTAAAACAGAAAAGGAAAAATAGAATAAAAATAATAACAAGGATAATTATATACAAAACAAGTGATGCACAATGCAATTGCTCACCACTTGCCCAGCCAGTCCCCAAGAAGCAGCCACTCCCCAGCTAACTTCCCTCAACTTTATAGTTCATATGATGTCATACGGTACAGAATATCCCTTTGGTCAGTTTAGGTCAGCTACCCTGGTCCTGTCCCCTCCCAGCTCCTCACGCCCCCCTCAGCCCTCTTGCTGGCAGGTCAGTACGAGAAGCTGAGAAACTGAAAAGTCCTTGGTTCTGTAGAACAGTGTAAACACCAGTACTTATCAGTTTTTCTGTGAGAAAGACAACTTTGGCCTAAGCTAGAAACTAAGTCACTTCGTCATTATAAAAGATATATACAGAGTGACAGAAAAAAAAATATGATGCTAGTTTTAATTCTGAAGAACTGAATTCCATGCATTTTTTTTAATTACAGTTAAAAATGATGCCATCTAACCATTCTGTTGGCAGTAATGGTGTAAATGTTTATTTTTGGGACATTTTCTTTGGACTGTATTTTTGTTTCTGTTCTCAGAAAGGTATTAACTTAGGTGTTTTTAAAGTTATTTTTCCTTGGGCGTAGAGGTAGATATGTCTGGTCAAAAGTGATACTAAGTTTTAGTTTTGATACGTTTTATTTCCTTTCTTACTAAATACAAGGCCCAGTTAAGATGTCCAGGCTATTCTATTTATTGTAATTCTGGAAGAAGATATTTACTAACACTCAAATATATTGGGAATTAATACATTTTTATTTTCCTTTATTTTCTTCCTAAAGGCGTACAAGTCATTTTCTAATAATTAAGCCACTTATATGAAAATACTGTCACTTTCTCAAAGTCAAATATTTTTATGAAAACATACGATGTTCAATAATAGTTTAAAAGTTACACTGAAAAACAAGTAGAATACAGTTTCTTTCTTAAGACCGAATTTGAATTTTTAGGTTTGGGCTTTTCTTGAATTAAAAAAAAATAGTTTTTAAGAATTAAGTTTACATAACATTCAGCAAACATGAGATTATTTTATGAACATATTTCAGACTTGTCCAGAGAAACTTCCTCAGGAAATGTCCTTCAAACCAATTCATTTGTTAACCTCTTCAGTAAGCTTACAATGAGCAAGACTGTTGTGGTTTTGTGATATAAATATTTAAAACAGTAGGTTGAATAGAGAAAACTTAATTAAAGTTTAGTTCTTGCAGTGTATATGGCACGGAAGAAGTATTTGTGAAAAGCAAAAACTCTGTTGTTACTAATGTGGGCTGGTATTAAAATTGTGAAGGTTCATGGAGGTTGTATTTTCTGTATTTGAATTCCTTAAGTTCCATAATGTTATGAAAACAGTAGTCATCCTAGAGACGGAGAACATAATAGGTCATTTAGATTATCTATTTTTAAATTATGTTGATTGCTCAGGTTGACTGAAAGATAAATGCCTTCTCTTGTATAACAGAGGAGCTGCTAAATCCAGCTGGTTTGTTTAAAATGGATAGTCATTGAAAGGAGTGTTGCTATTAACCACGCAATCATTTCTGCCTGTGGGGCAGGAAATTAGCAGTGGATAAACTGAAACAGATTTTGATAGTGCTGAGGCTGATAAGGAAGTTGTCCTTCAAAGGGGCCTCAAAACTATAAGTAGGAGTGGTTAATTTCAGCTGATAAAAAAGAAGACACAGCTCAAGTGAGAGCTGAAGGACAGGTAATTACAGTGAAGAGACGTAGGAGCTTGAAGAGACAGAGTACATCCACATCAGGAAGAAAAGATGCTATAAGCTGGGAAAATCCTGGTGAAGAAAGAGACCTTTTATATATGCCCAAGAAGGGAATAATGGATAAATCAGCATAGAGGAGGATTCAGATTTCTGACATCTGAAGTAAAATAAATTATTTTGGTTTGTCATACATTTACATTCAACTCCTGTCCATCATTAAACTTCTGACTTCTCATTGAAATATCTGTAACTTCTCCGAACTGTGACTTTACAAAATTTCCCTGACAAGTGGCAACCAGACACTGGTGTGCTGAACTTAAAAGTGACTTTTATAATTGTGAATGAGATAGTGCCAAGGAATGGGACAGGCATTGGAACTTGTTCTTCTACAGTACTAAACAGGTCCTTGAACAATTTCGCTCTGAACAGGATGCCTCTCTCCAGAAAAATTCCTGGGTATGTCTCAGAAGATAGCATGAGCCAAGGGTCATAACAAACATGTAGCTTTTGTGAGCCCTTTCTGTTTTGAAGTGGAAGATAGTTTAACAGTACACAGAGACAATGTTGGGTATTTGGCCCAGGAAGTGGCTCCTGACATAGTTTAACTTACTACCACAGATATAGCTAGAGAGTCTTTAAATTACACCACTCTATGGGTACAGCACTTAATATGCTTCTTCATCTTCTCTATATTCTCTAATAGGATTCTATTACCTATATTCTCTATAGAATTCTGTTCTATTCTCCTCTGATAGGACAAGGGGGAAACGTTTTAAGCTGAAGGAGGGAAGGTTTAGATTGGACGTCAGAGGAAAGTTCTTTACCGAGTGGTGAGGTGCTGGAACAGGGTGCCCAGAGAGGTTGTGGATGCCCCATTCCTGGAGATGTTCAAGGCCAGGTTGGATGGGGTCGTGGGCAACCTGATCTAGTACCTAATCTGGAGGTTGGTGGCCCTGCTCGCGGCAGGGGCGTTGGAACCTGATATCCTTGGGGTCCCTTCCATCCCAGGCCATTCTATGATTCTGTGATTCTAATCTGGAGAAAGGGTATAAGATAGGACTATCAGTTTCCATTATTTATTATTTCAGTAAGACTCCAATAGCAGATGAGAAAAATATAGATATTGTGCTGTGATGTAAAGGTTCAAATAATCATGTGAATAATATATTACTTTCAGAAACCCAGCCAACGATTTTTTTAGGGCCTTGTGCAAGACTTCAGCATAGTCAGGGCTGGCAAGTCTATTGGCAGATTATCAAGAATTTGAGCATCATAATATTTTTTTCCTTGTAATCAAAATTTTTTTAGCCAGGCAACTGAGGAATAGTGCTGAATAAATGGAAGATGATGTGTCTTCTTTGGGTTTTTTTGTGGGGAAAAAAAAAATGGGTTTTGATATTTTTTCATCGTATGAGTGAAAAGTAAAAAGAATATGAGAAAACTTCCAACTTCTTAAGAAGAATTTCAAAGGTGAAGAGTATAAAAATTTATAAAACTCATCTGCTGTTCCAAGACTAACAACTCATTTGGAAGCCTGCTGTTGCATTAGTTTTCCCCCTGTTACTGCTAATCCTACAGAATGGATCTTTGCCTCAATCCACTAGATGTATCAAGTATACTATTACTTCATGCGCTTGACTTCTTAACACTAATTTCAAACCCAGAGGTGCCAGGTTCAGGTGTGATTTCGATTGATTGCATTCTATGAAAATTGCAGACATTGATGTTAAAATCACTAATTTTATACTTTGGGAAGAGCTTTACATGCTGGTATCAGTGTTCAATCTGCATTAACACTTTTTGTTTGTTTCTCTTACCTAAAAACATTCTTTTAATAGAGAGGAATGTAGAACCATGTTATCCCATTATCTTGATTCTGGCATGCTTAATGTTATTTTTATTAAGCTAATTTTTTATTTTTGTAAAGGAAAAGAAATATTTTAATTATCAAAATAATTTTATAGATTCAACAGATAAGGTGTGGCATCTTATTTTAAGTGTGCTGTTAACTATGTTTGGTCAAGGATTCTAAGGTGATATTAGTAAGAAGGCAGGTTTTAACTTCATTGTTTTGTCACAGTTCTAGTTGCTTACATTCACCTGAGCAAAAATTATTTTTGAAGTTACATTTCTGAATCACACGATCACACATTTGTGTTGGAATACTGTTTGCTTCAGGTTGATTGGTGAAAGGGCACGTATGTGGGTCTTACTGTTGCATAGCTAATTACATCATTTCAAGCAGGCTTTAGTTTAGAGTTGGCAGTGAAACCAAATTAACTCAAATACAAAAGGTGATTTTACTGTCTTTCAACAGAAGTCACTAGCAAGTCAGCAAAATAAAGCATTCTGTAGAAAAATTGGTACATTGATTTATTTTCTAAGGTCAAGAATCTTGAAGGTAGTGAGTAATGCAAGTATATACTAAATAGCATGAAAGTAGATGTTTAAAGGAAATAAATTAGACCCTGTATTTGTTAATAAATTAAGACCACTTTAATTTTGAGAATTCTGTTAGCTTTTTGTTTGTTCATTTGTCTATTTCTTTATGTGCTTGCTTGAACAAGAACTACAGGCTCTAGTGTGAAAAAAAAAAAGATTCAGTCTTCCATTAAAGTGTCTTAATTTTTATTCTTTTTTAAAGTGGTATTGGAAGTTAATTAAACCATTTTATTAAGACTGGTGATCTGCACAGCAATTTAGAATAAAACAATTCACGATGTTAGACCAGAGAACCACTGAAAATTAATCAACCATGGAGTGCTGAACTGGAAAACTCTTGGAGTCTCTGTGATCACTAGTCTATTACACCTATATATTGTAATTAAGTTATATTTAAATGCATAATTTATGAACTTTAAATTAGATCAACCATCTATTAGGCTTTATAAAAATGAGAACTTATGAATCAGATTAAAAAACTATAGAAAAAGAAATTAGCCAAAACCAAAATTTATCATCATCCTAAAGAGAGCAACTAGGATTTTAGATTTTAAATATCAGTGGGTTTAGCTGGTATTATCTCCTTTGGTTTTCAGAGTTAGTTGGATGGGTTTGTCCTTTTTTAATTCTTAGATCAAATGGTATAAATCATGTAGAACTCATTTGAATTGCTCCTGTTTTGCACATACAAAAGTGGAAGCTGAAACAGTCATGATAATATTTTCACACAAAATCAGAATAAGAATTCTAACACACATACTTTATAGTGTAAGATAGTGCCACACATAAAAACTGTCAATCCAACTTTTGACTTTTAGGAAGAAAACACTTCTTACTTTTGTCAAGTTAAAATACAACTTTTCTATTTATTTTAGCTTTACTTTTTGAAACACAAAATTGAACTGCCAAGTACTGAAATGTAAAGGTGGATTTAAAGTTATCTGCAAGTCAGAGAATGACTGAGTGAATTTAGCTGATGTATTATGGCTAGACAGAATAGAGAGAGGCACCTAGGTGTCCTTGTGGACAACAGGTTGGCCATGAGCCAGCAGTGTGCCCTGGTGGCCAAGGCCAATGGTATCCTGGGGTGCATTAAAAAGAGTATGGCCAGTGGGTCAAGAGAGGTGATCCTCCCCCTCTACTCTGCCCTGGTGAGGCCACATCTGGAGTACTGTGTCCACTTCTGGGCTCTTTAGTTCAAGAAAGACAGGGACCTACTGGAGAGAGTCCAGCAGAGGGCTACAAAATTGATTAGGGGCCTGGAGCACCTCCCTAATCAGGAAAGTCTGAGAGACCTGGAAGTGTTCAACCTGGAGCAGTGAAGACTGACAGGGGATCTCATCAGTGCTTATTAACATCTGAAGGACATGTATCAAGGGCAGGTGTCTTATGCAGAGTGACTGAGGGAACTGGGATTGTTTAGTCTGGAGAAAAGAAGGCTCAGGGGTGGCTTTATCACTCTCTACAACAACCTGAAAGGAGTATGTAGAGAGGTGGGGGGGTCAGCCTCTTCTCACAGGTGACTAGTGATGAGCCTTAAGCTGCACGAGGGGAGGTTCAGGATGGATATTAGGAAAAATTTCTTCTCAGAAAGAGCGTTAAGGCATTGAAACAGGCTGCCCAGGGAAGTCTCTGGAGGTTTTCAAGCAAAAGGTAGATGTGATATTTAGGGACATGGTTTAGTAGGCAAGGTGGTAATGGGTTGACAGTTGGACTAGATGATCTTAGCGGTCTTTTCCAGCCTTAATGATTCCAGGATTCTCTGATTCTAAGTGGATGGGGCCAGACTTTTTTCAGTGGTGCCCATTGACAGAACAAGGTGCACAAACTGGAACACACGAAGTTTCAGAAGAACATAAGGAAAACCTTTACTTTGAGGGTTACAAAACACTGGAACAAGCTGCCCAGAGATGTTGTGGAGTCTTCTCTGAAGATATTCATAACCCTCCTGGACACTTTCCACTGCAATCTACTCTAGGGAAACTGCATTAGTAAGGAAGCTAGACTACATGATCTCCAGAGGTCCCTTCAAACTCCTATGATTCTGAGATTCTGTGTGATAATTCAATTTGTACATTTCTGCTGATGTTATTTTTTTTTTAATCTTCTTGTGGTTAAGATAGTATTTGTATACTGATCTATTACCTAGGATATCTCAAAATACCTAGCTGACTTACTGTTTTTATCTGTGAATTTCTAAATTTTCTAAACCCCTACTTATCAGCATGGGGAAATTTTTCTTCTACACAAAGGCAATATAACTGTACTCCACTTTCTCAAAACTGTGTCTTATGCTGATCCTTCTCTATGAGGAGAGTTTCTGTTCTAGAAGTGTCCCCTCAAAAATGGAAAGAACAGGAAGAATTGTAGCTCCTGATTGCAACGGCTATGACAGAGCTGGAAAAACACTTTTAGACTTCTGCCAATGACACTACAACAGAGAAAGTGCATTCTCCGATGCCTCATTCAGTTTTGCAGAGGGTCCATCAATACTGTCATCAACAAATACTTTGTTAGGATTAAACATCTAATATTTGACACTTGTACACAGCTAAACCTTCCTGAGGCACAAAATCCTTGACTTAAACATAAGAGCCAGTGAATCCACTGTATAGATTGATACATACTTGTCATGGCAGCCATACTGGTGAATATGCTTTCTAGCTTGTTTGCCCTCTCACTCTCCCTTATCAGAATACAGACTCAACCAGCATTCTTGCATTAATGCAACAAGTGACTGGTGATAGGTGTATTCATGGGAGTGTTTATTTCTTTCTGAATTTATCTGAAAACAGTGCTGACAGGATAGTTCCTTACATGCTTAAAACAGCCGCTGGGTAAACAGCTTTGCTGTCTAAAAGATCACACATGCATATATTGCATGGGTTAGAAGTTGTACATTTAATCTCAAGAGCTCATGTTGTTTTCACCTAAATTTGTCATGTGAATTTGAAATGTAACAATCTATGTCACCTTGGAATTCTTGTATTGGGATGTTATATTGAAGCTCCGTGCTGACAGGGAAAAGATGAGGTATTATCTTATATTCACAGATTTTCAAGCCAGAAGGAATTTTATGATCAGCTACTGTTTCTTTGTGTTTGTAATACAGGATCTACCAGAGTAGCTGTAATTTGAGCAGGATTGCTTATTTGGCATTAGGCTGAACTTGGCAATGATATGATCCTTTTGCAGCCAGACATTTTGCTGGAAATGCTATAAATATACATTGTTCACAATTGAGATGGGCAATATTCAATCACTTTTATAGCTGATAGTGAAAGGAAGTTGCTGTTTAAATGACAGTGTAGACCTGATAATTTAAGTATGTTGGAATCAATATATTTAGGTAATTTTGAGAATTTGATGCTAACCATTATTCTTTTGATTTCTTTATACTTGCTTTATGATTTTTCTAGTAATACGGATTAGTTAATACAATTTCTATGGCAAAAAATCTGTGGCTTCTATGAATTCCTATGCCAAATTAAGAGTTTCGAATGTGACAGATCTCTGAAGTTAGAGGAAATTCTGTGATTCACTGAGGACACACTGAAGTGTCCTAATAGCTATTACTGGATGTTGACCTTTTACGGGACAAGGATTTTGCATTGATCACTTTTTCAAATGACTACTCTGGATATCTGTGGTCAATTTAATGCTTGCAGTTCTTACAACAGAACACTCAACTGCCATACTTTTATCATTCCATATTGTTTATTTGATTACAACTGATTTTAATTTTCCTTCACTTTTCCCCATTTTTTTATAGCAGATCCCACTTCCAGTATAAAGCAGCTGCGCTCTTTTTAAAATATCACAATCTTTATTAATTCCTTATTTTGTACAAAATATCTTTAAAATAGCTGATCTCTAATCACTAGTTCAATTATATCATATGCCATATCAATAGCAACAGAATCAAAAAATGTCTAAACAATACAACTGACTATTTTTAAAGAATGTGTCACATTTGAAAGTTACTTACACATGCACATAAATTCTCCTTCTTCTCCAAATATGTCACATGTTGCCCTGAAAGATTCCTGAGGTTGGTGTACAGCCTCCATCCTAGGAGGTATTTAAGATCCTACTAGATCCTAATTTTCCTACTAGAGAAAGTCCTACTGAACTCCTAAGGTCCCTTCCAATCTGAGTTATTTTCCAAATAATGTCTATGTTCTACCATGGATAAAACAAATGGAAATAAACAAGCATTTCATATTTCCGATCTTCCACACTTTATTTTCTTCCTTTCTTAAAGAGTAGTGAAGCAAGTGCTTGAAAATGTACTTGGTCACATCACCATTTTAGGAATGTATCACATTATTTTCATTACATCCTATATCAATCACGTAGCTTAGAAATTGCTTATGATTAAACTAAACAACTAAAATTAGTTGTCTATTAGGGAAGCTAGCTTTTACCAAAGACCCTGGATATTTTTTACCCAGGAATTAGATAAGGATTAATCTTATTCTAGCTTAATGACTAAAATGTAGATATCTGCTACAAACAAATTATCATAGAATCATAGAATCTCCTGAGTTAGAAGGGACCCACAAAGATCATTGAGTCCAAGTCATGGCTCGACACAGGACCACTCAAAATTCAAACTGTAAGTCTGAAAGTGTTGTCCAAACACTTTGTGAAGTCTGACAGGCTTATAATATTCTAAAATATCATTATACTAGCTCTGCCTAGTAGTGAAATGAAAGGAGCTGGCACCTTCAGATGCCAATTCACCTCATCCTGAGATAAGTATCTATGATAAATGGGGTGTAAAGTACTTTTGAAAGGCCTATGTTTCTCTCTTCTGAGACATTCTGTATGAAACCTCTGAAACTGGAAAAGTTATTTCAAATAAATGACAAATTTTTGTATGGCTAAATATGGTAATGTATTTTATAGATTATTTTACACACTCAGCCCTGCCTCCCTTTTGTTGCTCTTCTCTCTCTCTATTTTTCTCATCTATATTTGCTTCTGCTTCTTTCTGTCTGAAAGCAATTACGAATCAGCTGTGTTTTATTGCTCTGCTTTTTCAAGTTTGTTCTGTCTGCTTAGTGCCTCTGTGCTATATATAATGATGGAATTATTATGATAATATTATTGTACTCACCATTTGTCTTTGTCCCTCTATGTTCTGTTTTTTTTTTCCACTTCTATGCATGTTTCAACTTTCTGTTTCTCTTCTTTGCATGGTTTTCTAATATTATTATGCAACCTCATTATTTGGCATTTTTAAAGATGAATTTTTAAAGTCACAGACTCTTGATATTATGATCATAATGTATCATCTATTCCAAGATAATCCAATTATTTTAGTATTAGAATTATGTATGCTTAAGCTCTGTGTTTTAATTGGCATCTTGGTGATGCCCAAATTGCCATGACATCGCAGTGTTACCATTTAGAGGTTTGATGGTGCTCTTTGATCTCAATTTTAGCTCTTCCACTCTACTCATCTTTCTCTTTTATATTTAATTTTGATAGATCAATCCACATAGACACAACATAATTACTATCACATTTTATAAATTTCCTATATAGATTGTACTGCTAAACTTTTATCTATTTATTTTTTTTAATCACATTACCACAATTCTGGGTATTTGCATACTACTTTCAGATTCTGATACCACTTATCTTCTCTGTTCATCATACCAGTATGTCTATAAAAATAACAATATAAAAGCTCATTATTTTCACATATTGCTAATACTCAGAAAACTGTAGTAAAGCTTTGACAGATACAAATCTTTTTCACTTTTTTCTTCCCGTAACAACTCAGTCATTGGAGATAAGGCCCACGTCCACAGTGTAGAAATCTGTGTTTGAACCAGCCAGTTCAGACTTATTTTATAGTCAAAAAAGAGAACTCCATTCCTTGACAAAGAATATTTTTCAAGAACAAAATAAGTATTTTTCCAGCTCTTCCTGAGTGAGCTCACTCTTGATCTGGTTAAACAGCTGCACACTCTTATCTCTGTCTTAACAGGTAAGAGGTGATAATCAGGAAGATAATTGACTCCTAGATGTTTCCTTGTCATATGAAGGAAATGAGTTCAAGGTAACTTCAGGGATGGTGTTACCTAGCAATGAAATGGACTATCATCAAAATTGCACTCCCTCTCTTAAGTAAAGTTGAAGCAGGAAGGAGGTTCCCAGGATGTCTTTAAAAGACAATGCATTTTGTTCACCATTCTTTATGTTCTGTGCCTGGAAGTATAATTTGGCCTTCCATGTCTTCATAGCTGTTGGACAGAATGCACAAAAACACTCAAGGTGGTGGATTTGTTTTGGCTCATACTTGATATAGGTAATTGGAAAACTTTGTTTTTTGACCTCAATAGTAGTTAGAAATATGTACATTTAAAACATTGAAATTTAGATAACATGTACTTTAACATATTTATTCATGTATATTGCACTAGTGTATATGCTATACAGTTACACTGAAAAATGCTGGATTTAAGCCCTATGCATCATATATTTGCACTTGTTTGTTGTAAACTAAAATATTGAGTTAATTTTATAAGTACAATATATATTCATATGCTTCAGGACTTAATAATTTTAATGCCAAGAGGGATAACTCTCATCATTTAGTCTGACCTGCTATGTAATGCATGCAGAGAATTTCACTGAGTTTCAATATATTTTTTGAAATAAACAACACAAATGAGAATCCTCAGATATAAATCTGATGAGGAGCTGACTGCTAGATAGATAGATCATTTTTCAGATCTGTAGTGTTGTATCTCAAAATAAAAGGTAGCAACCACAGACAGTTGATTCACGTATTTAGGTTATTTCCTTTCTTTCTGGCCCTAGGGAATAAAATTTCACCCTACTTACAGCTTTCCAGAACTGTACTGTAAAGAGTATTTTCCTATCACATAGGTGAGTTCATGCTACAGCTTTCCCTCTAATGTTCACTATCTTCTCCTTCTCAGACACATTAAACACAAGCTAGTGGTGCTTACTTCCAGGGTTCTTTTATTTCCAGTCTACCTATTCTGCCTAACAGTCATCAGACATCAAGCCCTTAAACAAGGCCTAGCCTGTTTGAAAGACCTCCAAAGACAAATATCTAAGAGCCTGCCCAGTAAATCATGCAGGTCCTTTAATATCATTTTATAAAATAATTTCATATCAGAAATCTGGATGTCATTTGCTGGAGTTTATGCCAACTAGTTGTCATTCACCATAGTTGTGGGGTAGGGAGGGAAAGGTCGTTGTAGTCGTCTTTTCAGAAATTTCCTGGATATTTGGGGACTATTACTGTGTACCCTTAACAACTGCTTCTTTAGAGACACATCTAGGCTATGTATTCTGGAACAAACAACTCACCTTCTTCATCAAACACTTCTTTTCCTTCTTATTAAAATGTAAACATGGAAGAACTCCACAAAAAATAATTATTGCCTTACAACCATCTTTTTTTCTCCTTATAGCTATGCAGAAAAATAAAAAAAAATCAAGCAAGCAACTAACCAAAAAAAAAAAAATCCACCATCCTGCTACAATACTTCTAGCTATTGTTTATCAAAGTAAACATTTCTTTCCACTCAGCTTTCTGTCTATGTATGTTTTTAACTATGCTTAGTATTTCTACATGTATATCAGGAACTCTGACACAAAGATCATCTTTTCTATCTGAGTTTGCTCAAAATCAGCAAAGGAGATACTTTTTTCTGACCGGAGGCCTGAAGCAGCAGCATAGTGCAAATGAATAATTATTACAATTTTAAAACAAATATTTATCACTGATGTAAACTAAAGTTGCCTCCAAAATTAGAGTAGTGATATCTATGTCTATGAGGAAGTCTAAAAAAGCTGTTAAGATACTTTTAATTAAATGATTTTAATAACACACAGTATATTCACTGGAAACTTTATAGATGTATATATCTACAAAACCTAAGTATTTTTGGAAGGGATTCTTGTTCAATGTGTGCTGTGGTTATGTTTTGGTCCATTAGCAGCTTTGGTAGTACAAATAAATGACAATGACAATACATTAGTTTTCACTGTCCATCCTGAACTGTTGCACTGCAGTAAGAATCTGAATAATTAGGTTTGTGTGAATTTCACCTTTATTTCATGTGCCAACATATGTATTAAAATAGGTTTTCTTCAATGCTCTTAAAGATACAATAAGGGTTACATCTGTCATCTGAAAACTATTCAAATTATCACCTGATTCATTTAGTTGTCTGAGTAAGAAGATATTCTTGGCTGCTAGTTTGTCAAGCAAAATAATTGAATTAAACTGCTTCTAAAAAAGCCATGAGAAGGAAGTGTCAGCATTTTGTGAAATGTGAATGCTTCCTTGAAATAATAAGCATGTCAAACTGCTGTTTCCGGTGAGGCAAGTTACAGATAAAAAGCCATCCTCTAATATGTCACTGATAGTCTTGGCACATCATGCTGGAGACTTGATTCATTTGTGTGTGTGTGCTAGCGTACATATATCTAATTCATATGTTAAAAAATAAAGACTTCATTCTAATTTTACTTAGCTGCTTTCTTTAGTACTACCTTGAATTTTCAGTGCCTTAAAGAAAAAATTATTTACTGTCGTGATATCGCTAACAGTGCTTGGAATAGTTTTGTGTATGAATGATGTGACACAGATTTTCCACAGCTTTGGTCTGCACACAATATTGTTTTTTGTTCCTTGCATTTTGGCAATTCTAGAGACTCTAAACAGATTGTGATTTTCTCAGCTATGTGTATTATTTGAAACTATTTGCCAAATAAATTCTGCAAAACATTTTGATCTATTTTTTTCATGTAAATGTACTGTCTATGAAGTATGATTGTGAGTAGATTATTTCTGATTATTCTGAAAAATCATGTGATTTTTTTTTTAATATCTTACTGGATGATATATAATTTAATTTCTGATTAGAAACTGCTTAAATGATGGAAAATAAATTTAACCTAATATTTTCCTTTGGAAAATCTTTGCATAAACTTTACTTCTGATAGCCACGTTTACTAGATTATTTTATCTTTGCTAACATTGAGTAGCCCTTTACACTGCACTGATCTCACTAGTCTTCATGGAAATGCACGTGGAATAAGAAGCTAGTCAAAACAAGTGAGTGCATTCCAGCCCTTAACAGCTGAAACCTGTAATCATGGCATTTTCTGGCCTGAATAGAAACTCTGGGAGCTCAGCTCTCTGAGGTCATATAATCAGGGAGCTGGAAAGATGACATTTTTGGCATGACAGTTGGTATTCAGTGACAATTACTGATTGTGAATACTGGCTAAGATGCGGAAGAGAAGCCACGTGAAAATTTTGCTGTTTCTAATTAGGAAGTGTGTAAACTCCCTAAGCTTTTAAAACAAATAAGCAAACAAAACTTTGTTTAGTGAATACGTATGTTTATATACACTCACATAATCACACATACACATGAAATTGAAAGAATTGTTATACTGATGATTTTTGTCATACTCATTCCACTCATTAAAAGTCCTAGGTATTGCTATGAGATTCAACGTTCCCATCAGATTCACAATAGTTTTATTTTTTCTGTTAATAGAGAGACAGAAGGGAGAAGTAATGTAACATATAAAAATGTTTCTGGGCTCAGTAGTAACCATATTGATTTAATTCATCTCACTGGGATAGTACTATAATGCCACAAAAAAAGTGTTGGAAAGTTCAGAGGCATTAATCTTCTTATCTGTGCACTGAAACTCACTCTGAAAAGATAGATGAAGGAGGTCTGATGAATGCTGGTTCATTAGGAGAATTTTAAAATGCAATTTGTCTTCATGAAAACTAGGGATTACACATTTCCTGCTTTCTCTTGAGCTAGCTGGAAATATTTTTAAGCAATAATCTCTGGTGCAGAATACTGTTCATAGAAGGACAGTAATTATATAAGAGAGGTATGTCCTGGTCAATTTGTTTGTGAATCACAGTGGAAAATCTCAGAACTGCAGATTCAAATCTCCTAAATATGATTATGTTATATAAGAAGGGAAAAAAATCATTTTAACTAACTTAGTTCTATCTTCAGTAGATTATGCAAAAGATTTTCATACTGCTTAAGGCTAATGGTGCAGGTGATGAGCTAAAATTTGATTAATCCTTGAAATTTTCAGAAATCAAAAAGCTTTTTCCTAGTAGAATATTGGATGTTAAAATAACATTCTAATAGAATAATGGATACTCTTGCTATTACTCACACCTTGATTCCACAATGTCTTGTATTGCCTAAGAGTTATATGGCATGACAACGCAAAAGGTGAAAGAAAAAATGAATTGCGAATGTGCAAGTATTACATCTGGAAACAGAGTTCAAAACCTGTCTAGGCAATAATATCTTGCTGGGATAATGAGGTTTCAAAAAAATTCGTTGCCTGATTTCTCATTCCATGCATCATTACATAGCATTCTTAATATACAGAGATGTGAAACCAAAGTCAGTGAAGCCAATGGAGAGATCCTCATTAATGCAGATTCATTATCATCTAGATTGGAAAAGACATTCAAGATCACCAAGTCCAACCAACAACCTGACCTATCAAGTCTTATCACTGAACTATGTCCCTTAGTGCCCTGTCTTTATATGCCTTGAATGTCTCCAGGGATGAGGATACCACCCCTTCCCTGGGCAGCCTGTTCCAATGCTTAACTACCCTCTCTGGGAAGAAATTCTTCCTAACGTCCAATCTAAACTTCCCCTGACAGAATTGAGATCATTTTCTTTCATCTTATCATTTGTCACCTGAGAAAAGACACCAAGCTTTCACCAAACATATAAAGGAGAGAAAATTCACACTTTTGAACAGAACAAAATTTATGGCAAAGTTTCAGAGGAAGAGTACTGCCTGTGTTTGGTATGATAAAAGCTCCTTGTTCTCCCTTTTTCCTACACTTATTTGTCTTTGCATCCTTCTGTTCAGAGGCGCCCTTTCCACATTACTCTGATCCTACTTGTGACTCTAGAATACAGTTACAGCAGAAGGGAATGTAAAAATAAAGGGCACTCATCCAACTCTTTTACTAGAATGGACTTTTATTTTGCTTTTCTGCTGTCTATTCTTTTTTCACTTCTTGTGTTCTCTCTTTTTGTGTGTCAGTTCACACAAAAATTATTCTAGTCTTGCAAAATTCTCATTCCTTCTGCTTAACAAGAAGGTATATGCCTAAAATAAATAAATAAATAAAAATAAAATCCAGATCTGCTTATTACCTTCACTACACACGTTGTCTTCCAGAGCACTCTGCACTGCAATTATCTAAACAAGTTGAAGTCTCTTCTGACAGTCCTAACCCTGCTGTCTTCCCTTCAGGCTTATTCTTGACTGTCAACTCAGTTTGAAGCTATTGTCCCTGATCACTGTCAACATGGTTCTCTTTACCTGTGTGCAGCAAGACAAAATCAGTATTACTGATGGTTGGCTTCTCTAGTGCTCACATAAAGATTGTCACCAGCACAATCTAGGAGTTTCCTGAACTATCTACCCAGTTCCATATTTTCTCCCCACAGATGTCCAGACAGTTCAAATTCCACTTCAGGGTGAGGATCAGGGAGTGGGAGCCTGCTAGTTGTTAAGAAGTTCTAGAGAGCACTGAGGTCACCTCTGAGCTGCCTTTAAGACTCTACAAGACTCTACACTTGCTTTTGTTAAACCTCATCAGGTTCCTCTCTGCCCAACTCTCCAGCTTGTTCAGGTCTTTCTGAACGGCAGCACAGCCTTCTGGTGTGTCAGCCACTCCTCCCAGCTTTGTGTCATCAGCAAACTTGCTGAGGGCGGACACTATCCCCTCATCAAGGTTGTTGATGAGGATGTTGAACAAGACTGGACGCAGCACCGACCCCTGGGGAATACCGCTACTTACAGGTCTCCTACTGGACTCTGTGCCACTGACCACTACCCTCTGAGTTCTGCCAGTCAGCCGGTTCTCAACCCACCTCACCGTCCACTCATCTATCCCGCACTTTCTCAGCTTCATTATCAGGATGT